>RYFJ01000977.1:0-451402 GCA_003991445.1 Oryza meyeriana var. granulata
GAGACTGGAAGTAATGCATGAAAACAGAGCTTGAGTTAAGTTTATATTACAGCGAAGGTTAATCGGCTAAATGTGTTCAGAGAACATCAAGTTCATCAAATGTTAGAATTTAGCGGAAGAAATTTGTGCGAGTTGTTTCGGATCGCTGCGTAGGCGAATTTGCGTCGATCTCAAACAATGGTTGTGAATGGTCTTCTGTTGTTGGACCCCGGGATGGTCTTAATGTTCTTGCGCTGAGGGACGACTTGACGCACTTGCGTGCTGCAGACTCTGGCTGTCTTTGATCTTGTAGTATTCGTGTGCAGTGCCGATGAGCTGGGATTTTGTGTGTTTTGATTGTCCTTGGTGTATGTTTGGGCGAGAGTTCTACCAGCAAATCAGTCCCTTTTCTTCAACTAGGTCCAGGGTGGGATTGGAGGTCTTGAGGCAGCTACTAATAGTTCGTCAACGTTTTTCTTTTCTGTTGTAGCTTGAAACACAACCGATGTTTGATATCTGTGGGCCATCTTCTGTGATTACACGATCGGCTAGTTCCCGCTGCCTTGAGCTTGATGAGTTGGAATTTGTGGGATTCCAATAATGCTGCAGGCAGTGCGGTGATGTAGGCTCTTGGGGCAAATGACGATGGCTCAATTTCCACGAATCATTGCGGGCCGAATCGGCCCGCATCTTCTCTTACCAGGGGATGCGATAGAATTTTCCAGCAGGTGGATGAATGATATTCAGCAAGTATTGGCGCCGCCACGGTCGGCTAGGAAAAGATGGTTTGATTTATTGCGCTTGGTTGGCTGTTTCGTTCATTCGCCTCCATACTTGCGATGGTCAAAGGAACAGGCGGCTAAGTTGCAAAAATTGGCACGTAAAAGGGCGAGTAAAGAGTGAAAATGATGTGTGTAAAGATAATTAGCCGTGAGGCAGGACATCGGGTAGCTTGGAAGCACATCGGCATCAAGTGGATGATGGATTGTTGTTCTTCAGTGGGCCTTGTTCTGCCTGCGGGGTGAATAGTAGAACGGCCCTCGAACGGTTTGGGGCTAGAGCTGCGGAGCTTGGAATGGCTGTAAAGTATCGGCCTCGATGCTTGTAAGGATGTCAGCAGAAGGTTGAGGTTCGGGAGCCCATGACTTCAGCTGAAAAATAAGGGAGTCGAAGATGTAGAAGATGGGAACAGGCATAATATTAAGACTGTAGCGGCGCAATACCCGCGGAGGATGAACGGGCCCGTCGGTTTGTTGTGGTTGAATAGTGGTGCGCTGTGAGTGCGAGCGTGGCTTTTCTGCTTTGCTTTTGAGGAGGGCGAGGGACGCCAGCCTGTTTGCGTTTTGGCCCTGTGCGCGCGGGGCCGTAGAGAAGACCGATAAAGGGTGGAGCACCATGCCATAATACGGAGTTTGCCCGATGTGGGAGTTATGACGGCCGCCGACTGGTTGTTGGTGGTGTGGCTCCTCGGTCGACAGCCTGTGAAGGTAAGATTATGAGAGGAGTGATCGGAGACAATGTAAAGGCGTGGTGTGTGTGCCTTCTTCATCGATTCGACGTTAGGGTGGCGTGTGAGCGAGGCGAGTATGGATGGCCGGATGAGTTGAAACAGGGTGTGTGTGTGCGTGTGGTGCCAACCATCACAAAGAGCTTTGTGTGTTGGACTGTAGATTCTCCACGCTGGTGGTGGTGTGCCAGAGAGTGGTAGGGATTTGTGGTCTGTTAGGGTCCGCATCCGATCTATCTAAGGGCGATTGGTTGTTACCGGCCTGAGTTTCTGCTCAATGAAGAATAGGCCGATGGGAAGTTGACCGAGGCCAAGTTGCGGGAACCGACCGGGAGTGTTTGATGAGTAAAAATTTCATAGGGATGGTTGTTGCCGAGGATCGGCCCTGAGAAAAGCCAGTCGGCAGTAGGAGGGGGGGTAAGCCGGGTGTAGAAATATGATCTTGGATTTTCATCGGCCAGCGCGTCAAGAGGATTTTGACCTTAAAGGGCATCTCAAATGATGCTGCATCGCTCATATGCAAAACATAAAGTGTTGGGGGCATCCCTGGTGAAGCCCATAATAAAAACCTGTTGAACCATTGGCTGAGTCCGACGGAGGTCATTTGCCGCTAGGGAGGTTGATGCAGCTTCGCCACAGAGATACTTATCGCGATAGATGGGTTTCCTGTTCCTCTGTTCGTTTATTATCGGCTGGGATACGGGAAGTTTTAAATTGAGAAAGGAAGTCCTGGAGATTGTCTTGGGATGTATAAGACGTTGAGCCATAATTGCACAAACCACCAAGGACCCCCATATGGCCAACTGGCTGGCCAGCCAATAGCTTGCTTGCCACTTGATGCAGCAGTTTTTGGTACACCGCGCTGTAAGGGGCACGAGAAGGTATTGCCCCAAGGGAGATTGTTTCCGATCACAAGCGTTCTGCCAAACACTGGGGCATGTTGGTTTGTGGGCCCGAAGGCGGTTTTTGCACCACCAGAAAACGAATCGTTTCCAACCACAGGTTCAAGAAGCAGTTTGTTCCCGATCATCGACTAGCCCAGTTACCCGTTTGTGAACTGATATATACTTGGACCAGCACCGGGTGTTCTTCGTCTGAAGCCGATGAGGAGTTAGCTTTAAATTGGAGTTGAGGGGGTTGATGTAACTTGTTGTGTTGAGGCAGGAGCATGGTTACATCCATCAAAGTTGGGTCATCGGGCAATATGTGTTCCGAACAGGAAGGCGTTGAGGGCGTCTGACCAGAAGTACGAAGCCGATGCGAGCAAAGGTTTGTTCTTCTCTATCTCGGCTAGGGAAAGATTGATTGCAATGGCCAATATCAGCTATCTTCCAGAGAGTTGTTTTTGCGGCTGATACGCTCTGATATACCAGTTCTTCCACCGGGAAGTTTGCTAGGCCATGACCTGAAACTGTTGGTCCAATCGCTGGCTAGCATGGTAGGAGTTCTTGAAAGGGAGACGTTGGGCGTTTCGGCTGTTTTGATGAAATCTATAGGGTCTTTTGCTACCCCTGGCCATGGGGTAAAAGAAATTTGGGATAGTCCGCGGCCGGAATCAAAATCTAGTTCTTAAGGTGTCTACAGTGAAGCAAGAACACCAAGAAGAACGGCAATGAAGATTGTGGCAGATTCAAATCTAGTTACAAGGCAGAGAGAGCGAGCAAAAGAAAGGTTACCTCTGGGACAGCGATTGCTGAAGCCATTGCTGCGAAGAAAGAGATGAGCGGAGAGAGACCGATGGTTGGAGGAAGAGAAGCGGTTTTGACAGCGGTTTGCCTGGATCGCCGGAGTTCGTCGAGTCTCGGAAGAACGAGGGGCTCTGGTGATCGTGAAAGCACTAACGCAAGGAGCTAGGAAGGCGAAGCAGTTCATAGAGGTATGATGACGCCGCGGGAATCCGAGGCCGTTGCGGCACTGTTTGCAAACTTTAAGGAGAAGTAATGGTACCTTGGCCGCTCGGATGTGGAAAGGAATCTAGAAGCCCAGAGATGAAGAATTTTCGAGTCTTATGAAAACTCCGAAATTGGGGGCATGTGTGTTTAACGCCAAAAATTTGGTATGATTCTTTATCAGATTCGGTTAAGGAGTAAATTACAGTTGGATGGCGGAAATTAATCCAGCAGAGACCAAGTTTGGGAAAAGATCGTGAAGACCACGGGAAGGCAGGTAATATCTTATCTGTAAATTAGGCAGAGATAATAATTTTTAGGAGCTTGTTAATTTTTCTTTTATAGTTAGGAAACTCCTGTTTCGTATCCGATCAGAACTGTATCAACTCGGGTATAAAATACGTATGCTCGAGGACCATCTAAATCAGTCAAAAAGATCAATACAACTTTGGCGCATCGCCACCCTTTCTGACGGGTTCTTGCTTCTCGAGCCAGGCTGCATCGGTTAAGTTCGACCTCCTGCGAGAGGGTAAGTCTCGTTACCCCAGGTACCGTATCGGCTAGGACTTCCTCAGTTAGGTCCGATATTCTAGCCGGTTCACGGTAGTCGGTTACCACGATATATCTGTTCTGTCTACGGCTTGCATCAGTTAGGTTATCTCATAGTCCAATAGATATATTCACATCACACGTGCATAGATTATCGGCTTACTGGGTGTATTTATCATCAGTTTGGTGCTGCATTGGTTAGGTCCGACCTACTAAAACTGCTAGCGATAAATTATTCCTGCTAGGGCTTGATAGATTTTATGCAAGCGTCTTTATCGGGATGTATATAGCCGATAAGTTATCTATTTTACATCACGATTGCATTAGATCTAGTCGGCTCATCGAGAGGTCTTCATCGTTATTTCATTCTGTGCGTGCATCAGTTAAGTTTTGAACTACTAGATTGATAATGATAGATTATCCGTTGTTAAGCGATGGGTGTTTATGCAATGTTCTATCGGAGTGGCCTAGCGGTAGGTTATCTTTTATTAATTAAAGCCGATTGCAGATTGACATGCCGTCACCGCGACAGGACCACCATCCAGCCCTCGCCACACCCCAACATTTTGGCACGATCAACATGCTCAAGCCGTCATCGGCTTTCCAGCCGATACACGTTATATCAGTAGTTGGCTAGTTATTTTATTTATATTGTTACTGGTTCCTTAGCCACATGGTTTATTTATTTTGTCCATCTATGCCATCATCGGTTCCAGTCGATGTATAAGTGCTATAGTCCATATCGGCTATCGGCTGATGAATGAAGTCCAAATCAGCTTCCAGGCCGATTGGCTCACTGATTTAGATACTCTCCTGTGCAATTGCAGGGTCAAATTGACTGGCACCACCGCGAACCTCAACTATTTGGACCTGCACTGGAGCTAAGCAGATTCTCTCCCAGGCCTTCGCGTGTCTAGTGCATCGAACCAGTCATCGGCTCGTTCTCAACGCTGCCCGGGTGATTTTCGGTGTCAACAGTTGCGAATTTGTCGGCGGATGATGAGTCGAGGCTCCTGAAGCTGATTGTTGCCCGGGAAGAAGTTGATGCCGTGACTCTGGTGATTGGATCCATCAGGGCGTTGTTAAGATGATCTCACCGATGCCCCTACCTGGTGCAGCCAACTATCGATGTTATACACTGGGGAATGAGAATATGGGGCTACTTCATGAGACCTAACTTAATGAATTGCACAAGGAACATGAAACAATTTATATTGGTTCAGGCCCTCGAGATGAAGTAATACCCTACTTCCAGTTGTGGTGTATTGCCTTTGAGGTTTCTCTGGTGAGATTCTGATATGCCTTCTGCCCTCAGGGGACGCCCTACCAACCCTTATATACCGGGGGGACAGGGTTATAGGGTTGGAATCCCAGTCGAAATCCGACCAAGGAATTTCCTTCTAGAAATACAACGTGCCTGACTAGGACTATATCCTCTTCCTTGTCGTACAGGTAATGTATGCCGAGGTCCTATTGTATCCTTAATTACAAGGTTAAGGCCCATCCTCTGTCGAGTGGCCCTAATGCTTTCTCATGAGGTACCCGGGGCCCATGGCCTCCATAGGTCCTTTGTACGCATTGGAGATAGGTGGATCTATATCGGCAATAAATATATATGGCTATGTGTTGGAGCTAAACTCAATGGATTCGAAAGAACATGAAGGTTTATCCTGGTTTAGGGCCCTTAATGTGAGATAATAACCTACTCAGTTGTGGTGTATTGCTTTTGCTGTATAGATTCTGTATGCCCCAGGGGGCTCCCTAGCCCTCCTTATATACATAGAGGGACGAGGATTACAAAGTAGGAAACCCAGTCGGGCACAACCCGGGGTATTCCTTATCAGTACATAGAGAGTCCGGCTATGATTATCTCCCTTTCCTTGTCATGCAAGGTAACATGAAGCCAAGTATACCCTATCCCCTATCTCTAATTGCATGGGCCGGCCCACCCACTGTCTAAGTGGCCGTATTTGCCTGCCTTGCGGTACCTGGGGCCTGTGGCCTCCACAGTAGGCCTTGAGATCTTCATAGTTGAGTCACAGTTTGCGCCGAGTGTTCTTTCTCCCTGGTGAAGAAATTTCCGAGTGATTTGCTCTCGAGTACTCATTGTCCGAGTGGTCCTCCTCCCGAGTCTCGCTTCATGTTAGCTGGCAACGAGGCTATGAAGGGCTTCATGGAAATAAATAAATAGTGTGTGTTTCAATCGGCGCACCTATTAGTGTGTAGGCCTGACTTTGTGCATAGTTGTGAAGAAACTAGACATAAAAGTCAGAGATATTTAACCTCTAACTCCTTCCCGAGTGATTAGTTCATCTGAAATTTGGCTCTTCAGTCAGTTATGACCGAAAATTTGATCATGGCAATTTGGCTAAGCTTGTAAGCCTTTTGTCACTATGAACTCAAGGCCAATGTGTGATGAGGTGTACTTGAGAGATATTGGCATCCTAATTTTACTGAAGACCAGCTGTTGATCCTTATAAGGATATATCCTCAATACCTAAAAATAATCAAGATACCTGAATGTATACAGCCAGCTATAGGCTTAGCATGAAGCATATCTGATTATTTTAATCTGTTCTTGTAAAACAACACCTGCATTGTGATTTTACCGTAACCGGCAAGCTACCCAATAGGGCATGCTATTTAAGAACTCATGTCTTTCGGCCCACCACTGAATAGGCCAGCCCAAGCCAACCAATCCAGTGCAGCCCTTTAAATAGCAGGGGAGAGAAAAGATTTCTTTTCTTCCCCAAATCACGCACTCCTTCAGCTTCCAGCTTCCGCACCTTTTTGCTTTCGAAACTCTCATGCCCATCGCCTTCAAGCTTCTTCTAGGGTTTGCGCGCATCAAGCAAGCCGCATGTAGGCCCCCGTTTATATGACATGAGACCCTCGTATATTGATTGTACCATTTCCCTAGATCAAGTAGTTTGGTACACGCCAATACAATGTTGATAGCATCAAGCACATACACTTAAGCCTAAACACGAATTTATTACATCATAGTGCCACAAGGCATAATAGAGTATTATAGAACCAAGGTACAGATTAAAACCAAAAGCAGAAATACATAAGACTGTTGATACATAGGCAGCGGTAACGCCATTGCCACAGGCAATGACCGGAGTCTAAGACCTACTAGGCACCATCATCTTCAGCAGCCCTCGGATAGTGAGCATAACGGTCTTCAGCGACTTCATCGTCAAATATTGATGGACATAGCAAGGGAGGGTATGAGAGTACTCAGCAAGCCATCACACAATATATGTAGTTTCAAGCAGGTCAATGAGTGGCTTTGTTCTTTTGTGTAAAGCAAGTTTTTTGTTTGAAAACACTTTCACGAACATAGGACCTAGCCTTGACTTACAAGTTTTTAATTGATGGTTGTCTTAATAACAGTGGAGGTTCTATCCACCATCCGGGTTATACAGAATGGCTTCCCACCACTGTACCATTTTGATTTTCTGGGATTCATCTCTCCCCATCTCTCGGGAATTGATTTTCCTAGTCCAAAACCACATGCATTAACCCCATCATCAATTTAAACTTTAAAGTCTAGCCAAGTGTATAACATGTCCCGGTGCTTAGTTAACCACGAGCATGGCTATTCGAATAGTTTGGGTTATTCACACTGCAGTGGATGTATGCTTTACCCGTACTCCGTAACTTGCCCAACAAATGAGCCTAGTCCCAACGAATGAGACCCATTATGGCAAAGCCTTTCAATAACCTCACTTTGGCAGTACCCGCTCCATGAACTTAGGCCCCTTGCACTCTAGGCTACATGGTTTCTAGCAGTGAGAGGAGTTCTAGCATTCTCGGGAGGAAAGACACACTCTTTTATTAAGTTATAATTAAATCAGATTTGTTGAGGTTACCCACCGATGGTTATCCACCGAATAGGTTACCCACCTATCTCATACCTAAAAGGAACCACCTCGGCTTGGGTACTACCTCTGATTGGTCATTTACTCCGCTAGGTCTATGCCCATGCGAGAAGTACGGTTGTACTCTGTTCGTTTCATGTTCGACATCATGGCAAGCATTTCTTTCATGCCAAGGCATTGTGGCACTCGTGTCTCCACATGCCGATCTATAATTATCTTTCCTAAGATAATTGCCCTAAGCAAAGCATTGCATTTATATAAATATGAAAGAGTAGTGCAACTAATAGCATAGCTAAACATTGTCATAATCTGACTAGGGACATACGATAACTGAAGGTTAATCAAGGTACATGGCATTCAATCAAGGTAGGGCTTACACAAATTAGGTCAATTTCATATTGCATGCATATTTTTATTTGCAACAAAAATAAATTTCGCAATGGGATCAATATGCTCAGGGTAAAGATGACTTGCCTTGCTCAAAGTCTTGTAGTTCTTGGCCCTCTATCAACACAGCAGCTCCCTCGGACTCTAAATTTACGAGTAAGGGATTTAATTTGAATTCGAAACGGAATTCAAATAAATTAAAAAAATATAGAAAAATTCATAAACTACAAAATTGGTACCAACAGTTAGATTTTGAACTTAGATGAATTTAGGTTCAAGTTTATTTTAATCGGTGCTACGGTTTAAAAGTTATAGCCTTCTAAAGATTCAAATTTGAATTAATTCAAATAAATTGTGAAAATCCACTGTACTTCAGGCGGCCCAACAGTTTAGGGCCCAACCCAGGTGGTGTTGAGACTGACAGGTGGGGCCGGCCCAAAATTGTTTTATTAACCTATTATTTTTCTATCAGAAAAGTGTGAGCGGCTGACAGGTGGGGCCATCCCTTTTGACCAGGGTCAAACCAGTCACTTATACACCGGTGGGACCCACCCGTCAGTGACACATAGGGTAAATACCGTTTTAAATACATTTCTAACTACACTGGCCCACATGTCATCGATACATGATAAGAGTATAGAATACCATCTACTACACGAAGCGGTATAATACGGTGGGCCCCGATTGTTAGCACTACAGCCGAGGGGTTGTCTTCAACCTCTCGCTCGAGCATGAGAGGCAGTGTGACGCGGCATGGTGCAGCGCAGCGTGGCCAAGCTTAGCCCGAAGCGGCACAGCACCAACGCAAGCGGGCACGGCGGAACTCCGGCAACAAGCAGGCGGCAGCAGCAGGTTCCCACGGCTCCCGGACGAGCATGGCACGCATGAATTGCGGCAGCCCAAGCTCGCCGGTCACCGGGGATGCATGGCGGCTGGTGGACTGAGCCCCAAAATAGCTCTACAAAATTATCTAGGGTTACGGATATCCCGATTACCCACACAGGGTGGCTCCGAGCGGCACCGTAGGTGGACTTCCTACGATGGCCTCGATAATGGTGCAGGGGCGCTCAGGCGGGCGCAGCCATAGGCCCTAATTGGCCAAAATTGGTGGGACCTAATCTTCTACGGGAAACAATGAAGCTACAGGTGCAAGGACTCACCGAGAGATGGCCGGATGACGAAGGACGGTGGCTCGGGGTGTTGGCGGCGGTAAAACAGAGTAGACGGGCCGCATCTTGCGCGCAAGGTGCTCGACGGAGGGGAAACTGCAACGGCGGCTCCTAGCTTCCTCCCCTCTGCCCCACTGGTCTTCGGTGTGTCGGGTACACGCCCCCAACGAGCGGACCCCGCTCCGGTGGCTTCTACGGCGGTGCAGTTGCACGCCTCACAGGTGCTCGAGTAGTGGCGCGGCACCAGCACACCCGTTCCTTGGCTCGGTCTGGGTGAAAAGGAAGTGAGGGGGTGTGTCTAGTTATGGTGAACTCCCACCCAGCTTAAACACTCGAGGGCTCGACTCGCACTTGAGTGGCTAGGCGGCCACGGCGTAGGTCGGTTTAATGCCGACGTGAGAAGGTCACGGCGGCAGAGCATGGGCGAACATGGAGATCCCTCTCGAGATGGCGCGGTTTAATGGCAGATTGAAATTGTTGCGGCGGTATAGGGCAGTAGACCAGGGTAGGCGTGACGACGGCTGGCGATGGCAATGGTTTCCTGTCCGAGTCGACGCAACGGCAATCAGACGCACAGAGGTTCCAGGGATCTTGCGGTGGGTTGATACAGAGTAATGGTATATCCTCGGCGAGATCGAGCTGACGCGGGATGGTGGTCACTATGGCATCGCGACGCGCAGCTGGCACGTAGTTAATGCCTGCTAGAAATCCCGAACGTGCGATTGATAGCGGCGCAGAGCATGGGCACGGGATTATGCCCATTGCCAGGGCGGATTTGGGCTATGGCACGCAGGCAGCACGCGAGAGGGTTGGCACGGCTGGCGGCGGGCGGCTGCGCAGAAGAGGTGGTGCGTGCGTGCAAGCGACGGCACAGCCGGTAGTCCGATTTGGGGCAAGGACCTGATTGCAATTAAATTTTAGGAAAGGAGGGTCCTCACTACAAATTAGCCGATCTCTTCCAAAACTTTGGGGAATTTCATTATATATATTTGGGGTTTTCTTTTCTGAAATACTTTCTCTTTTCTTTTATCCATCCATTAGTAATTCCCTTAGCCTATATTCCAAATAGTATAATGTTTTAATGAAAAATACTATACTAGTTTTTATGATTTTACTCAATAGGGTTCCTCCCATCTTATCTTGGGTTATATCTTAATTCTATAAATTATTTTGATAGGGTTAAATTTAATTTGAGAATTTTAATAATTGGATTCAGTTGGCACTAATAATAAATAAAATTAAAAGGGAACAACCTCAGCATGACGCAATTTATCAAAATTTTCGACAGTTCATAATTTTGGGTTCATAATTTATTAGTCGGAATTTTCAGGGTGTGACAAACCTACCCCCCTTAAATAAATCTCGTCCCCGAGATTCCTTATGGGTTAGCAAAAAGGTAGGGAAACTCGGTCTGCAAGTACTCTTCCTGCTCCCAAGTAGCTTCGTCTTCCGTGTGATTGCTCCATTGCACCTTACACATGCGGATTGTCTTGGTGCGAGTCCTTCTTTCAGCTTCCTCCAATGTCTTGGTTGGTTGTTCGGGATAGGTGAGATCAATGCTCAGCTTGATGTCTTCTAACAGAGTTTGCTCTTCCGGTACATGGAGACACTTCTTTAACTGGGACACATGGAACACTGGGTGCACATCTGAAATACTCTCAGTTAGCTCCAGCTAGTAGGCTACCTCTCCACGTCTTGCAATTACGGAAAAGGGTCCCACATATCTTGGTGCAAGCTTTCCCTTCACCTTGATTCTCTGGGTTCCCTAGAGTGGAGAGTCCTTCAAGTACACGTAATCTCCCACCTTGAACTCTAGGTCCTTTCGCCTAGTATCTAAGTAACTCTTCTGCTGAGATTGTGCCACCCTCAATCAATCCCTAATAAGTCGGAACATTTCCTAAGCCTCCTTGATTATATTTGGCCTGAACACAGCCTGTTCTCTAGTTATGCCCACATCAGTGGGGTGCGGCACCATTGCCAAATAGAGCCTCATTTGGTGACATCTTACAACTTGCTTGGTAACTTTTATTATAGGAGAATTCCGCGTACGGTAGACATTTTTCCCAATCCTTGGTTAAATCCAATGCACAAACCCTCAGCATATCCTCCATTACTTGATTCGTTCTTTCCATCTGGTCATTTGTTTGCAGGTGATAAGCTGTGCTGAAAACAAGATGACTCCCTAGGGCCTCGTGTACCTTGCTCCAGAAGTGAGATGTGAATTGGGTCCCTCGATCCGATATTATCTTCTTCGGCACTCCATGAAGGCATACAATTCTTGACATGTACAATTCTGCCAATTTGGCCCCACTGTAGTTAGTCTTTACTAGAATGAATCTAGTAGCTTTAGTGAGGTGATCCACGATCACCCAGATCGAGTCATAACCTGAGGCAATCTTGGGTAGCCCAATGATAAAATCAATTCCAATCTCATCCCACTACCACTCTGGGACTTTTAAGGGCTCTAGCAACCCTGCCAGTCGCTGATGTTCAACCTTCACTCTCTAACACACATAATAGATTACCACGTATTTGGTTACATCCCGCTTCATATTAGGCCACCAATATGCGCCCTTCAGGTCTTGATACATCTTCGTACTGCCTGGATGTAGCGAATAACCAGAGTCATGAGCTTCCTTCAGTATCAACTGTTTGAGATTATTTTGTTTGGGCACATACACCCTCTTCTTGTACCAGAGTACTCCCTTGTTATCTACTGAGAATTCCTTTGCCCTTCCATTCTTTATTCGCCTTTTGATTTCTTCGACTTCCATACTGTCCTCCTGGGCCTCTTCTATCTGCCCTTGAAGCAATGGTTGAATTTCCAGGGCTCTTGCCCCATCCTTGCTGGTCATGACCAAATTGAGATAGGCCACATCTTTCTTAAGATCTGCTGGCATCCTTTCCTAGCCCAAGCAGTTACAACAAGCCTTCCTACCCAAGGCGTTGGCTATGACATTAGCCTTGCTAGGGTGGTAATGAATCCCAAGATCATAGTCTATGATTAGCTCTAACCATCGTCTCTGCCTCAGATTTAGGTCAGTTTGAGTAAAAAAGTACTTTAAGCTCTTATGATCTGTATAAATATCACAGTGATTCCCAATTAGGTAATCCTCTAGATTTTAAGCAAATGAACAACTGCGGTGTCACACCCTGAAAATCGCCCAAATTTAAAAATTATTATGGGTAAATGGGCATATAAGAAAACACTATTTAAAAATTTCCAAGCTGAAACCTATTTAATGCTGGGCATGCTTTTCAAGTATTTCTAATAATGGATTTTCTTTTTGTTTCATGGTGGTATTTGCTTTCTCATAAATTTCCCATGGTTTAATAAACTCTTTAAAATTTTCTTGGATTTCTCGGAGCTCCAGAATTAATTTTAACATTACAAACATCATTTCAGTAATAAATTATATGGAAAAAATTCCGAAATTCTTTTCCAAATTTCCTTTGGTATCTCTCTTTTCAACTCGGATCCGTGTTCCTTTCCTTTAAATGCCTGGAGTCAAATCTGAATCCCTGAAATCCCTCGAAGTCCAAAATCCGGAGTTCTCAGAATTTTAATACTCCAAAATCCCTAAAGTTCGGAATTAATTCCGAAAGAATATTCCATTTTCTTGTAATCAACCCAATTCCTTTGAAATGAGTCCAAATCCCTGAGCATTCCTAGTTTTTCCAAAGTTTCCACCTCCATAAAACATTCTACATTTTCCAATCCTGATCTCCATAAAATATCTCGACATCCAAGATGTTCTAGTGTTTTTTGATTTCCACAAATTCCAATATTCTAAAATATTCCTCTGATTCCTTAAATATCTGAAAAATTATTCCAGTATTCTAAATATTCCAAAATTCCGAGTGTTCTAGTACATTCCTTTTATGCCCCTATTTTTCCTAAAAATTCCAATATTATATATTCCAAAATTCCTAATATTTCCTCAATTTCCAATATCCCTATTTATTCCCTCAATTTTCCAAAATTTCCAAATTCTCCAAATTCAGGGTTTTTTAGGGAAAATTTATATTTACCTTTTCCTCCTATTTCTCTTTTTCGTTTTCCCTTCTTTCCTTCCCCCCTTTCTTTTTCTTTCTTCTTCTTCCTTCCTCCCTTCTACTTCTTTCTTCCTCGTCTCTCCTTTGGTCTGGAGACCGAGCCGGCCTAGCCCGACACTGCCCGACGCCATCCTCCCCTGCGCCTCCACCTGGCCTGGCCTACACCGCCGCTCCTTGCCCTGCCGCTGCCGCCGCCGCCGCCGCCTCGGCCCGGCCTGAGTTGCGCCTCCCCCTCGCGTATCCGCCGCCACTAATCATGGAGCCCCCTGCCACCTGCCCTAGCTTCCCCTCTATAAATAGTCCCTCTGCCTCCTCCTCATCCTCCCTCCGTGCCCTAGCTATGGCCGCCATCACCAACTCGCCGCCGTTGCTCCTCATCCAGCCGCCACCACCGTCAGGCATCGCCGTTGGGCCATCGCTCGGTGTAGCGCCACTCCACTGCCGGTCACACCGACGTCCTAGCATCGTGGATCACCGTTGAACATCTCCTCTATCTCGCCAGGATAGCGCCGATGTCGCGCCGCATCGCGCCGTGGGTGTTGGCGCCGTCCGCTTTGGCTGTGTGCCACTGCCCTGTGGGCCCCCACTAGTCTATCCCCTCCAGTAAATGACAGATGGGCCCCACGCACATATCCTCAAATCCATCTAAGCCATCTGATTGCCTTCGACCTAATCCAAGCCATCCAAATCACCTAAAGTACCGATCCAATCTCGACCGTCAGATCTCCCGAGATCAATCCGAGTCGTCGGATCTTCATTAACATGACCCGGTGCCACGTCAGCCCTAGTAGCTGAGTCACTGTGGAAGCCATGGGCCACGGGTACCTCAAGGAAGGCAATACAGCTACTCGGATAAAGGGTGGGCTGGCCCATGTAGTTAGGGATATAGTAGAACTTGGCTTCATGTAACCTTGCATGACAAGGAAAGGGATATAGTCCTAGCCGGTCACTCTATGTTCTGAGAAGGAAATCCCTTGTGCGAGTCTGACTGGGATTCCTACCTTGTAACCTTGCCTCCTTAGCATATAAGTTGAGACAAGGAGCCCCCTGAGCCATATAGAATCTCGCCAGAGAATACAGCGAAAGCAATACACCACAACTGGAAGTAGGGTATTACCTCACCCCGAGGGCCTGAACCAGTATAAATCGTCTTGGCTTTTGATGTCCATCGTGTTTTGGTCCGACGAGTAGCCCTATAATCAATACAACCGATATAAAATATCGACAATTGGCATGCCAGGTAGGGGATTTGTCAAGATCATCATCATCAAGCCCGATGGATCCAACCACAGGAGTCGACGGCATCGCCTTCTCTCTCGGACAAGCCATCAGTTTTAGGATCCTCGACTTCATCGCCGACAACTTTGGCAATCTCACCTTGTCTGACTCGGTTTCAGCCTGATTGGATAAGGATCAAGCCAACTCAGCGCCTGTTGGCCTACTCAACACCGTGGTAGTTTTCAGCAACCTACTTCAACAATACCCAAGATCTACGAGCCCTGGGACAACTCTCTTTCCTAGTGTTCAACTCAAATTCGGCTCTGAGCCGGTCGAGATTGGATCTAGGGGAGATGAAATCGTCAATCTCCCACTCGGACTCGACAATGCCGCAGCCATCTTCAACTCAAATGTGATGTAGCAAAACCAATCCCCTGGAATTCGACTTGGATATGGCCCAGAGCCGCTCGAGATCAGGTTTAAGCAAGTTGGGGTCATCATCACGCCATTACATTACACCGAGTCGGACTCCCAGTCAGACAGCAGCTCGGGAAGCTTCTCCCCACCACGCAAAATCTTAATGGCATCAAAGCGATCAACTCCAACACAAGATACACGCCGACTACGCGAACAACAAGAGGAGGAGGCTCGCCAACTGCGTGAGCAAATGGAGGAAGAAAACTGACATATGCAGGCTGAGCGCAACACGCAGAACCAAGATTTGCACAAGACTGGCTAAGTAGAACAAAAGGAGATCCTCCAGACCAGGGTGGGCGACCATGACGTCTTCGTTACACCCCAATAGAATGTAGTGGCCACTGCTATACTCCTGGATACTTTGCACCTAGGGCCTAATCACTAAGCAACGCCGACTATTGCTAGGATCAAGGCTATGATAACAGCGGCGGCATGTCAACAATGTCAGCAATCTAGAGATACCTTTATCCCATCCAACAAGACGACTTCAAATGTTGCGACGTCATCAACCGCTGTGCGATGCCGAGTGGCGGGGTTTGACCGACACCACGACAGAAGGAGCGACGGGAGACGGATGACAAACCACGACAGAAGGAGTGTCGGGAGACGGACGACACAACCCCATCCAAGACCGGGAACCACAAATGCAAGTCGGAAGACATTGTGGCAAAAGTTGACCGCAACCGACCGCGAGCCCATAGGATGGACGACTACCAGAAGGTTATGAATGGGCCATGCCCTTTGCATCCAAAGGGGAAGCATGCGGCCAAAAATTGCTTCATGCTCAAGAAGTTTGTCTCCGAGCAGACATCAACTTCCGGCGAACCAAAAGACAAGGACAAGCCAGACTCGGGCCCAACCGATGATTACCAAGATCCTTAGGCCGAGCTCAATCACATATTTGGAGGGCCGTTGGTGTACGAGTCCAAGCGCAAGTAGAAGCTAACCGCACGAGAAGTAAACTCAGTCTCCACTGAAGCCCTGCAATATCTACGATGGTCCAAGGTGGCAATCATGCTCAACCGCACGGATCACCTTGACCGAGTGGCAGATCCAGGGCATTATCCACTCGTCCTAGATCCTATTATCAAGGACATCAAGCTGAAGAAGGTTCTCACTGAACGCAGAAGCACACTCAACATCCTCTTCACCAAGATACTTGACGAGATGAAGATATCTCAATCCGAGTTATGGCCGAGTATATCTCCCTTCCACAGGGTAATCCTCGGCCTCTCTTCAATGGCACTCGGCCAGAGCACTCTACTAGTCACCTTTGGCATGCGGGAGAATTTTTGCACAGAAAACATCTGCTTCGAGGCCGCCGATTTCAAGACAGCCTACCATGCCATACTCGGACGACCGGCACTCGCCAAATTCATGGCAGTACCCCACTATACCGACATGATACTCAAAATGCCTAGACCAGTAGGAGTACTCTCTCTACGTAGCGATGTCAAGCAAACCTTCACCTGTGACAAGGAGAGCTGTGAGTTGGCCTAGTCGCATGAGGCTCCAGTTGGTCAGAGCAACATCCAACTGGCAGCAACAATTTTAAAAGAGAACGAGGAAGTCCCGGCTAAAAAGGCGGCCAAGTCGGGAATTTCAGCGGAGTCAGAAACAAAGAACACCCCCCTCGAACCTTCCGACCCCACCATGACTGCGCTTGTCGGGACCGGACTCGACCCCAAATAGGAAGACGGGCTCGTCACATTCCTCTAGGCGAATAGGGATATATTCGCTTGGAAGCCTTCTGACATGCCTGGTGTACCAAGGGAGGTGATCGATCATTCCCTCAATGTCAAGCCGGACGCCATACCAGTCGAACAACGACCACGGTGCTTCGCACAAGACCGCACCATGCTCCTAGCAGCCAGGTTCATCAAGTAGGTCTATCACCCAGATTAGCTGGTCCGGAAGAAAAACGGTAAATGGCACATGTGCGTCGACTACACCGACTTAAACAAGGCATGTCCCAAAGATCCATTTGGTCTACCCAGCATAGATCCAAGGGTCGATTCAAGTGTGGGATGTGAGCTACTTAGCTTTCTTAACTGCTACTTGGGATACAATCAAATCAGCCTAAAGGAAGAGGACTGCCTAAAGACTTCTTTTATCACGCCGTTTGGTGCATACTGCTATATCCCTATGCCGTTCGGGCTGAAAAACACTGGCGCAACGTCTCAACGTGCCATCCAGTGGTGTCTTCACACTCAACTCTGGTGCAACATGGAGGCATATGTCAATGACGTGGTAATCAAAACCAAGTTCAAAGGTGACCTCATCGCCGACTTAGAAGAAAATTTTTAAAGTCTTTGAAGATTCAAGATGAAGCTGAACCCAGAAAATTGCGTCTTCGTAGTACCCGAGAAACTACTCGGTTTCATCATTTCACATCGAGGCATAGAGGTGGACTCAGAGAAGATCAATGCAATCATGAACATAGCCCCCCCGACTAGCCAGAAGGATGTACAGAAGCTAACCGGCTGCATGGCGGCACTCACGCAATTTGTTTCCTGACTAGGCAAACGGGGCATTTCCTTCTTCAAGCTTATGAAGAAAGTTAACAATTTCCAATGGACGCCAGAAGCCCAACAAGCCTTCAAAGACTTCAAGAAGTAACTCACATCACCACCCGTGCTAGCATCACCAATGCCCTAAGAGCCACTCATGCTATACCTTGCAGCATTAATCAGGTGGTTAGCACGGTCCTAGTCATCGAGCGTGAAGAGCCGGGTCATATCTAAAATGTACAAAGACCAGTCTATTTCGTCAGTGAAGTCCTAGGCGAATCCAAGATGCGATATCCCCAAGTTCAGAAGCTGTTGTACGGATTAGTCATGACTGTCCGAAAGTTGTGCACTACTTTCAATTGCACCAAGTTACAATTGTCACATCATTTCTACTCAAAGATGTTCAACACAACCGTGAAGCCATAGGCAGAATTGCTAAATGGGCACTTGAGTTGATGGCGTTTGACATAGTCTTCTAGCCACGGACAACAATCAAGTCTCAAGCACTCGCTGACTTCGTAGCCGAGTGGACAGAAATTCAGTCGGCTGCACCTGTGGACAAGCTTGAGCACTGGACAATGTACTTCGACGGTTCTCTACGAATCGGTGGAGTAGGAGCTGGTGTCGTTCTGACGTCACCCAGTGGAGATAAACTCAAATATGTCCTTCAAATACACTTTTTAGTATCCCACAATGTCACCAAGTACGAAGGACTGATCCATGGGCAACACATTGGCATATCACTTGGTATTCGACGTTTGGTGGCTCATGGGGATTCCCAACTAGTGGTGAATCAAGTCATGAAAGACTGGACGTACCTAGACAACAACATGGCGGCATACTGTCAAGAGGTGCGGAAGTTGGAGAATAATTTCAATAGACTAGAAATTACACATGTTTTGCGCCAATACAATTAAGCCGCGGACGAGCTAGCCAATATGGGATCCAAGCATGAAGTGGTCCCGACTGGAGTTTTTGTCGAGCAGTTATTGGAGCCATCAGTCAAGAAAAAGCCTGACCCCGAACAGTCGGGGGCTGAGCCTGCACCAGAACCAATGGAAGTGCTAGCCATATCTCAAGACTGTCGATCTCCAATCATCCGATATCTACTAGAAGACGAGCTCCCTGAAGATCGCAATGAAGCCGAGCAAATCGAACATCGGAGGAAGAGTTTTATTGTAGTCGGGGAAGACCTATATCGTCGAAGTGCATCCAAATTCCTCATACGGTGCATCACACCTGGGGAGGGCAAGCAAATACTACAGTCAATCCACTCGGGCATTTGTGGCAACCAGGCAGCATCAAGGACGTTAGTCGGAAAGGCTTACATACAAGGTTTCTTCTGGCCGACTGTGGTTACTAATGCCAAAGACATAGTTCGGACATGCGAGGGATGCCAATTGTTTTCTCAGCAAACGCATCTACCAGCTCAAGAGTTACAGACAATCCCAATATCTTGGCCCTTTGCAGTCTGGGGGCTTGACTTGGTTGGGCCGTTAAAAAAGACACCAGGAGGGTTCACACATTTGTTCATCGGAGGAAGAGCTTTATTGTAGTCGGGGAAGACCTATATCATCGAAGTGCATCTAGGGTCCTGATGCACTGCGTCACACCTAAGGAGGGTAAGCAAATACTGTAGTCAATCCACTCGGGTATTTCTAGCAACCAGGCGGCATCAAGGACATTAGTCGGAAAGGATTACATACAAGGTTTCTTTTGGCTGACTGTGGTTATTGATGCGAAAGACACAGTTCGGACATGCGAGGGATTGCAATTTTTTTCTGGGCAAACTCGTCTAATAGCTCAAGAGTTACAGACAATCCCAATATCTTGGCCTTTTGCAGTCTGTGGGCTTGACTTGGTCCTGCCGTTAAAAAAGATGCCAGGAGGGTTCACACATTTGTTCATCGGAGGAAGAGCTTTATCGTAGTTGGGGAAGACCTATATCATCGAAGTGCATCCGGAGTCCTTATGCGCTGCGTCACAGCTGAGGAGGGCAAGCAAATACTACAGTCAATCCACTCAGGCATTTGCGGCAACCAGGCGGCATCAAGTACGTTAGTCGGAAAGGCTTACATACAAGGTTTCTTCTGGCCGACTGTGGTTACTGATGCCAAAGACATAGTTCGGACATGCGAGGGATGCCAATTTTTTTTTCGGCAAACTCATCTACTAGCTAAAGAGTTACAGACAATCCCAATATCTTGGCCCTTTCCAGTCTGGGGGCTTGACTTGGTCGGGCTGTTAAAAAAGACGCCAGGAGGGTTCACACATTTGTTCATTAGAGGAAGAGCTTTATCATAGTCGGGGAAGACCTATATCATCGAAGTGCATCCGGAGTCCTCATGCTCTACATCACAGCTGAGGAGGGCAAGCAAATACTGCAGTCAATCCACTCGGACATTTGTGGCAACTAGGCGGCATCAAAGACGTTAGTCGGAAAGGCTTACATACAAGGTTTCTTTTGGCCGACTGTGGTTACTGATGCCAAAGACATAGTTCGGACATGCGAGGGATGCTAATTTTTTTCTCGGCAAACTCATCTACTAGCTCAAGAGTTACAGACAATCCCAATATCTTGTCCCTTTGCAGTCTGGGGGCTTGACTTGGTCGGGCCGTTAAAAAAGACGCCAGGAGGGTTCACACATTTGTTCATCGCAGTGGACAAGTTCACAAAGTGGATTAAGGCAAAATTCGTTGCTACCATCACTACAACCAGGGCAAAAGACTTCATAATGAGTATTGTATACCGATTTGGAGTCCCCACTCGCAAATAATGGACAACGGCACTCAATTCATCTGTGGCATAAAGATCCGTAATGCTTTTGTGGCTCACCCATGAAGCAATGGGCAGGTCAATCGTGCAAATGGCATGGTCCTGCAAGGTATCAGGACTAGGATGTTCGACCGACTACCACCATATGTAGGGCAATGGGTACAAGAACTCCCATCCGTTCTCTTTCCTAATCTATGGTGCTGAGGCCGTGTTACCTACCAAGTTGGAGTTCGGCTCTCCGCTAGTCCGAGCCCACTCTAAAGACAAGTCAAACAAGGACTGACTGGTTGACCTTGATCAGTTGGAGGAAGCAAGGGACGTCGCTACATCCTATCGGCAAGATATCTTCATGGCCTGCATCGTTATCACAGTCATAATGTTTGTGGTCACGCCTTTTTGGTGGGTGATCTTGTATTAAGAAAAAATACAAACCACCAAAGATAGGCACAAATTATCTCCCTTATGGGAGGGGCCATTCATTATCCCTGAGGTGACACGCCTGGGGGCTTACCGACTGAAGAACGAAGATGGTACCCTGATCAACAACTCATGGAACATAGAATAGCTATGTCTTTTCTATACCTCATCATTGTATTATGATCAGTTCATATATATAAATAAAGTTTTCCCTCTGACTCACTACGCTGATTGTTCCAACTGAGTAGTGAGTTGGGGGCTACATAATGATATCACATCTTTTGTTATTGTTCAAACTAAAGTCAAGACTGTTTTATCTAAGTCATGAAGTCTCGTAATGATTGTGTTAACTTATACAAAGTATAGACTTGATGGACAAAACGCCTTTTAAGTTGGTCCTTATCACTTGGTATATTTTGGCTAGTCGGATAAGACTAATGATGACTAGGATAATTCAAGCACTTGGATAGATTTCAACGATAATACAAAAGCACATGCATTTATAATATATACTGCAAGTGTCTTCCATACACAACCTACTTAAGAGTTAGCTATTCCGGTACATTTACATGGGCAGCTCCTTGGTAATGGCCTTTGCAGTCAGGTTCGCCTCATTGATCGGCTCAAACGCTTTCTCTGGAGAAGTACCTTCAGCAAACCCCTCATTGACTGCCTCGATATCCACTCGGGGATAAAGAGATTTAGTCATGGAAAGGGCCGAAGTGATGCCTAGGGTTGCGTGCTGAGTTACGAATGTTTCCAACATTGCCGGAGCTGCTTGAAGCCTTTCTAGCATAAGAGCTAGCGTGGTGAGCTGGAGCTAGCCTCAATGATGGCGCTTCGAGAATCCTCAACCGCCTTTATCTGCTCGCCGAATGAGCTGAACTGTCATTGCACCTCAACCTTGTAGTCTGTGACACAAAGACACACTATAAGGAGGCCTAGCAACTTTGCCGATTGGAACTCTAAAGCAAACAAGCTACTTACCAGCAAACTCAGTGTCAACCTTGGACTTCGCCTTCTCAAGATCTTCTAGTTCTTTCCTCAGGCGCTCAATTTCCAAGGATTGGTTATGTATGGTGGTCTCGTGAGCTGCAATCAGTCATATACAAGGGATCAATGATGCGAAGAAACTACATGGAGCTACTCGGGAGACAGGAAGACTTACCCCGGATAGTCCTAATCTTCTCCCATTGCTTTTTGCATATCTTATTCACTACAATCCACAACCAGTTCTCCCACTCCTGCTGGTGCGCTGAAGCTCGTCCTTTTAGCCTAGAGTTGAGTGAAATGTGCAATCTGAGATTTAAGCCTAGCAAATGCTCAGCTCATTTTCTCAGATTGAGCAGTGATTTTCTACAACAAAACAATCCATTGTCAATATAGCAATCATCTACCAAGCCATACAACCGACAATGAAGCTGAGTCAAGACCAGTCGGGCTACTTACCTGGACCTGCTATGAAGCCTTGATAGTAGCTTCATACAGCTCGATCTACTCCTTTTTGGTTGCTTCTTCATCCAGAGTCAGAGTGTCCACGCTCCCATCTGGATTAGTCTAATGGAAGACCCTTGGAGGATTGCATGGTGGAGCTCCGAGCCTAGGGAAGCCGCCTTCTTCGGAAGAAGGTGACGATGGAGGAGAGGGAGTTGGTGGCCTTGGGTCTACAGGAGGAGTTAGTTCTGTAGTGGGGTCAATGACTAGATCAGCAGCCAGCTCTGCGGCTTCCTGGCTGGGTGAAGTAGGCGATTCAGCTGAGTGCGTTGCTTCGCCCTCAGGGGCTAGGGCAGCACTTGGCTCTAGCTGTTGTGCCTCAGCTTCAACCCCAGTCGGGGCTGCATCGGCGATGGGAGTTGGTGGCTCTGGCCTCTTGGGGTCAGCGTCATTTGGCTTCCTACAGATCCACACAACAATCAAGACATTGCAATCTACTTCAAACTACTTGAAGACAGAATACTACATGTCATGCCTGAAAATAAACCAAAATTTCGAAAGCTAATTTGTGCATTAAATCCTTGTCCAGGAATCAACCGAGGTACACAAATCGATAATTTGATAAACATAACCAAAATAAAATAGCGTTAAATAATTACAAAAGAGGCACTTAGTCCTCATACAGAAGAAAACAGCAGCGGAATGGCAACCTAGCAAAGCTTCAGCACCAAGCCCACTGGCAGCTCAACTAGGTTATAAGCCAAAAATGAAAAATCTTCTCCTTCCAAGCAAATCTTCACTCTAATGATGGTAATATTGCAAGACTGAGTACCACCCACTGTACTCAATAAGCCACACAGGGAATGCAAAATAATGCAACAGGATTCCAAAGGAAAGGCATAATATGGCTTATTTGCATAAATAATATTTAAAACATTTGCATTTAAAAGCATTGAAAATAGTATAGTTTAATTAATATCAACATTGAACCAATCACCGAATAGCACTCCAATGCAGTTTAGGCCCAAAACCATAACCCTCCAAACTGGAGCTATCAAGTTTACATCATTTTATCACCATTAATTAGTAGTGTGGGACTAATCATGAAAAACATTGTTAGGCCACCCATTAACTGTGGGCACGGCTATTCGAACAGTTTTACTCTAGCCAGAGGTGTACTAATTTATCCACAAGACACGGTTCCACACATGTCATCATGCCCTGAAATACCACCATGGTACTGCAAAGGGGAAAACCGTGGCAAGACCTTTCATGTAACTCGCCCAACAAAAGAGCCACCCATTGAACAACCTGTCTCCGGTAGGGTTGATCAGGTTCCTCGGCAGGGAGATGGCTCAACGCCTAAAAACATGGACTTATGGCTGCCATGCGTGGACTTATTGAAGACTGCCACAAACATGCCCTGGTGCCTCCTGTTGAACTCGCCACACGTTCAATCAAGCCATTACCCTTTCTAGCTTGTGGTTAGTACGGTAATGCTTCGCAACAAGTAGTCTGTGAACTGGTCCTTAATTGTCATGAGCACCTCTAGCTAGTCAAGTTTTATTTGGCAAGTTTAATTAATCAACCACAACCAACCGTCGTGAAAATATAATCATTAGCCATTACTTATCCATATGTGAGCACCTCTTGGCATGGCTAAGCAGAACATAAATAATCTAGCTATATCATTAATCAAACATCCAGCTAGTCAATATTAATTACCTAGGGTATCAAGGTAAAGGTATCAATATCAAAATGTGGCCATAATCAAGGAATATAGGATTTATAAAAAATACCCGTAATAATGACTTTCCAAAGTTTTGCATGCAATAACGAGGAAAAACACTAAGAAACACCAAAAAATAGTACATGAAAAGTACATAAACATGTATATCATGATTTTAGATGAATTTAGGAAGAAGAATGGTTCGAATCAAAGTTCGAACGGAAAAGATATGGCCCTCGGAAGTTCAAATTCAAAGAAAATCCGAAAAGAAAAAGAAAAGGAATATTCTCAAAATATTCCCTCAGAGTTGAAATATTAAAAGAATTATTTTTGAATAGGAAAAGGAGGTGGGGCCCACTGTCATAGGCTGGGCTCATGGTGGAATGGGTCTATGGAACAGAGGGAGAAAAAGGAGGGTGGTCCGGGTGATGTGGAATGCCACGTGGCCGAGGAGGCTGATGTGGCAGCACACGTGGAACCCTAGGGCCGACATGGCATGATGATTAGATTTCAAGAGATCCAACGGATGGGATCGATCTTGGGAGATCCGATGGTTGAGATTGCTTTGGGTCTTTATGAAGATCAAAGGGCTCAGATCTAATCTTGAGATTCGGACGGCCGGGATAGACTGGTGATCAGAGGGGCATTGTCGGTGGGTCCCACATGTCTGTGTCTGGGGAGGGAGATGCGCCGGGGCCCGCTTGTCAGCGTCACAGAGGCGAGGGAGCTCGGTCATCTGCCGTGGCGCCAGCGCGGTGCACGCACGGCGAGGCGGCAAGGCGGGAGGCAACGAGAGACAACGGGCGGCGATCGACAGTACCGAGACGGTGGAGGGCGGCGAGCCGAGTACGGCACGGCGGACTAAGGAGGGAGGAGATGGGGATGCCGAGATGCGCAAAGATGCCGGAGAGGGAGGAGAGGATGGCGAGCGGCTCGGCTGAGCACGGCACTCATCGGTGACAGGCGAAGATGACGACGGCGATGGCTCCAACAGCAGTGACCAGGAGCAGCAGCGGCGATGGTGGCTCGGGAAACAAGGGAGTGGTAGCGGCCTAGAAAAGCTGAGGGCGGCGGCGCTAGGGCACGAAGTAGGGTGGGGGGAAATGGCCGATGGGGTGGTGGTATTTATAGCTGTAGAGGGGCACTAGGTTTGGCGGCGGCGTAGGCGCTGGGGCATTGAGAAGGGCGGTGGCGGTTGTGAGCGGGTTGGGGCTGGGCCGAGGAGAAAGGCACAGACCGAGCCAGAATTTTTGGAAGCTTCATGGAATAATGGAAAGATTAAGACATTTCGAATATTTAATATTCAGAATTTTGGAATATGTCGAATATTGGGACATTTGTGAATTGGAAACTCGAAGATATTTCATGGAAGCTAGAAATTAAGAAAAATTAGAATATTTGGGGAATTCCAATTTATTTCCTCGAAAATTGGACTCTGCGAGAACGGAGGGGAATTTAATTAGGAAGAAATGGGTATTTCAAAAAAGGATTGGATATCCGAGAGGAATTTGTGGAAGTTGGTGAAACCAGAGGATTTGGGATATACTGAATATTGGGAATATTTTGAGAACTGGAAAATTGGAATATTCAGAATATTATAAAGATTCTAGGAATAAAGGAATTGACAAGAATATATGGAGACTGAAATTGGGCAACTCTGGGAAGATCTGGGGATTTCGATTTATTTCAACGGAAAGGAATTTCGAGGAATTATCAGAGAATTATTTCAAAAAGGAAAATGGATATTTGAGGAATTTCAAGTTCAATATATCTAAGAACTCCGGATTTTGGATTTCAAGGTGACTTTAGGCCATGGTAGCATAGCAGATTTTGATGCCGAAATCGTCGCAGAAATCTTTGAAGACGCCGCTAGTGAACTGAGTGCCATTGTCCGTAATGATGCAATTGGGGACTCAAATCGGTAGATTATGCTCAGCATGAAGTCTTTTGCCCTGGCTGCAATAATGATAGCAACAGGTCTAACCTCAATCCACATTGTGAACTTGTCCACTGTGATGAAAAGATGTGTAAACCCTTCTGGCACCTCTAGACTGCAAAGGGCCACGATATTGGGATAGTCTATAACTCTTGTGCTGGTAGGTGTGTTTGCCGAGTGAAAAATTGGCATCCCTCGCATCACCGAACGAGTGCTTTAGCATCGGTAACCGTAATCAGCTAGAAGAATCCTTGTCTATAAGCCTTTCCCAACAAACGTTCTTGATGCAGCGTGGTTGCCACAGATGCCCGAGTGAATAGATTGCAGAATCTGTTTGCCCTACTCATGTGTGATGTTGTGCATGAGAACTCCAGATGTGCTTCGACGATATAGGTCTTCTCCGACTATGATAAAGTTTTTGCTTCATCGCTTGACTCGCTCGGCTTCGTTGCGATCTTCTGGAAGTTCATCGTCCATAAGGAATCAAATTATTGGGGTCTTCCAGTCTTGGAAAATAATGAGCACCTCCGTAGATTCTAGCTTTGTTGCAGCCTCTGACTATACGGGTTCTTGCTTCATCTTGAATGAGAGCTCCAGTAGTGGCTTGTTTCCTTGTTTTGGCCAAATAGGTACCCGAACACTGCACTTGCGCAGGATTTGGCTAACGACCCTCATGGGGCATACCCAACCTGGCAAAATTGTAGCCGAATAAGGTACCCGAACCTCACATTAGAAAATGATTCAGCTAGCAACACTCATGTGGCATACCCTACCCAGCAAAGTCATGGCCAAATAAGTTACCCGATCCTCGCATTAGCATTGGATTCGGCTGGCAACCCTCATGGGGCGTACCCTACCTAGCACAGTGGTACATGAGCCTCGACTGGTGCTGGATACTCGGCTAGTGGCCCTCATGGAGAGTACCGAGGTAAAGGTGTATATTGGCATACTGGTCCAGTCCTCGAGCGTAGGAGATATGCTCGTGGCCATGAGTTCCTGTTACGCGTATCTAGATCTAGGCCCTGCATTATAAACATATCGGATGAGTAGCATCTGATGTAGAGATCAATCAACCGAAGAAAATTTATGTATTTTGCAATATATGTAAATATGCGTTCCTCCTCTTATTGATTTTAATTTCCCCGAGTAGTTGACTCCTTACGTTTAAAGAATCTTCCCGACTAGTCATAGCCCCCAAGCACCGGGAGTTAGCTCATGGCTCTTTCACAAACACACGTTTTGGGTGACTTGAGTTCGTCTTTCATGGAGCAAAGCTTCATGGATCGGAATTTACGCTACTCAAGTTATTTTGCAACCATTAAGAGCAAAAACAGAGAGTGCAGTGTGTGCACCTATTAGGTGTAAGCAGTTGCGGCGTTGGTGTGGCTGAGTGAGGAATTGACGATGTCATCCCCCTAGATCTGATCCCGACTAGCGCTAAGCCATATCCGAGTCAAACCATATGGAAGTGAGTTGCCTCCAGTCTTGTTTGGATGACAACATTATATAAAGTAGAAAATATTTATCAGAAAGCGACTTAGCTGTTCGGTATCCCATGAGTTGGGAATAGAGAGTTCCATCCTCGTGCTTAAGCTTTCGAGCCACCGGGCATGTCACTTGTCCTTCTAATAATATTTGGTTCTGGGAGGTCGAGGACGGCCACTCCCGACTGCGGCTATGAGCTCTTCAGACATCCACTTCCGGTCCGTTGTTTGAGATGGTCCAATATCATTCGACTTGTGTCGGTCTCTCTGTCGAGGCTTGTCCTCCTGCACCTCGGCAACAGCATCGGCCATGGCGGCGTAGTTGTCGGCCATCTCAAAGAGAGCTTTGACTATAGTGGGTGTCTTGCGAGTAAACTTGGTGATGAACGGTGTGTATTTGACTCCCTTGCGGAAGGTGGCGATGGCTGTCTCATCTTTGATCTTCAGGATAGTGTTCCTCTTCTTAGAAAAACGCTTTATGAAGTCCCAGAGTGACTCATTGTTCTTTTTATGACTTTGATACAAGTCGAACTCGGTTCCTAACCTTTTTGTAGGTGCCCTAGAAATTTGATACGAGCCGGTCACGGAGTTGTCCCTAGGAATCAATAGACCCTCTCGGAAGCCCCATTAACTTGGTCTGTGTCGACTCGGCTAGGGCGACTAGAAGATAATTGGCCATGGCCTTGTGGTCACCTCCAGCTGCTTAGATCGCCAGGGTGTAAACTATGAGCCAGGACGCAGGATCTGTCCCGCCATCATATTTGTCAATGCCAGTCGGCATCATTCGTCCCCCTCACGTTCGCGACGGCGAGCTTGTATGTCCTGATGAAGATCTCGGCGTAGTCGGTCTCGACATCATGATGTCACCGGTGATTGTCGATGTTTTATATTGGCTATATTGAATACGGGGCTATTTGTCGGACTGAAACTCGATGGACTTCGAAAGACAAGACAAATTATACTAGTTTAGGCCCTTGGGGTGAGGTAATACCCTAATTCCAGTTGTGGTGTATTGCTTTCACTGTATTCTCTGGTGAGATTGTCAGTGCCCCAAGGGGCTCCCTAGCCCTCCTTATCAATACATAGAGTATCCAGCTAGGACTATATCCCTTTCCTTGTCATGCAAGGTAATATGAAGCCGAGTCCTACTCTATATTCAATTGAAGGGACTAGCCCACCCTCTGTCCGAGTGGCTGTAATTGCCTTCCTTGAGGTACCTAGGGCCCATGGACTCCACAGCGATCTTCATCATGGTCACGTAGTAATCCATGGAGGGACTCCGAGGGCCTTTGGTAGTAGGTCAATGCCCGACATCTACCCGCAGACCTTGATGTGGCAAAGTTAGAAGTTGACCTACTTAAGAGGACCAGGGTGTCGGATGACTCCTAGTTGTGTTGCACCGCTGCAGCTGCTATCAGGGCCTTGATCTTGGAAATCATTGGCGTTGCCTCATGGACTGGTCCCAGCTACATGGTATCAAGTATTGTTGTTGTGGCCAGGACATTCTGCTGAGGGGTGATGAAGACGTTGTGGCTGCCCATCCTGGTCTGGAGGATATAATGTTGTTCTTTCCACCCAGTCTTACACAGCTGACGGTTGCACTCATCCTGTTCGGCTTGTTGGGTCTTTCTTCCTCCTCCTTTTCCTCATGCAGTCAGTGAGCCTCTTCATTTTGTTGATCACGTAATCGGTGTGCATCATGACTCAGGGTTTGTCCTTTGGATGCCATGAAAACTTCGCGTGGAGGCAAGAAATTTCCCAAATAGCCCTCCGATTGGGAGTCGGAGTCTGAGTACAGAAACGGGGTGATGATGACCCCAACCTCCCTTGATCCGAACCCGACTAGCTCTGGGCCGTGTCCGAGCCGAAGTCTAGGGGATCTAGGATGCCGCATCATGATGGAGTTGAAGACAACTTCGGCATTTGCGAGTCTGAGTGGGGGATTAACGATCTTGTCTCCCTTGGATCTGATCTCAACTAGCACAGGGCCATGTCCAAGTCGAACACTAGGATAGAGAGTTGCCTCAGCGCTCATGGGTCTTGGATGTCACTAAAGCAGATTGTTAAAGATTGTCACAGCATTGCCGAGGCCAACCGGCATGATGTTGGCTGAGTCTCCCTCCAATCAGGTTGAAACTGACTCGGAAAGGGTGAGGTTGCCAAAGTCATCAGTGATAAAGTCGAGGCTCCCGAAGCGGATGACTCACCCAAGGACGATGGTGATGCCGTCAGCTTCGATGATTGGATCCATCATGCTTGTTGATGATGATCTCAGCGCTTCCCCTACTTGCCAATGTTTTATATCGGCAATAAATATATAGGGCTATGCGTTGGACCTAAACTCGATGGATTTGAATGAATATAAAGGTTTATACTGGTTCAGGCACTCAATGTGAGGTAATAACCAAATCCAATTATGGTGTATTGCTTTCGCTGTATAGATTCTGCATGCCCCAGGGGCTCCCTACCCCTCCTTATATACACAGAGGGATGAGGATTACAAAGTAGGAAACCCAGTCGGACACTACCCAAGGTATTCCTTATCAGTACATAGAGAGTCCGGCTAGGATTATATCCCTTTTCTTATCATGCAAGGCCGCGATAACCGTCTCTTCTCGGAAAAGTGCTTGATGAAGTCCCAGACCGATTTGTTCTTTTTCTGATGAACTTGATACAAATCGAACTTGGTTTCTAGCCTCTCATAGGTGCCTTAAAAGTTTGCTACGAACCGGTCATGGAGTTCTCCCTAGGAATCAATTGACCCTCTCAGAAGCCGCGTTAGCCAAGTCCGTGCGGACTCGGCTAGGGTGGCTGGGAGATAATTGGCCATTGCCTTGTGGTTGCCTCAAGCTGCTCAGATCGCCAGGATGTAGACTATTAACCAGGATTCGGGATCCATCTTGCCGTCATATTTATCAATGCCAGTCGGTCTGAAAGTTGATGGCCAATCAACTTGGTGTAGCTTGCGAGTAAAGGCGGGGACTCCTTCGTCTAAGTGGCTTTCACAATGTGGACTCCAGCTCTGACTACGGCGACTAGATCACTCATGGCGGAGGCCAAAGCAGCCGTGTTCCTCTTCTAGTCGGCGTCGTTCGTCTTCCTCGCGTTCACAGTGGCAAGCTAGTATGTCTTGACGTAGATCGCAGCATAGTTGATCTCAGGCGTCGCAGTTGTCGCGGTGTCCACTGTCGTGGTGTTGCTGGCAATCTTCATTATTGTCTTGTGATCCACGGAGGGACTCTGAGTGCCTTCGGTTGTATCCCGTCGCTAAGCGTCTGCCCATGGTTGATGAAGTTGCAGCGTCAGAAGTTGATCTGCTTGAGAGGACTAAGGTGTCGATAGTCTCCTAGAGTTGTTGTACCACTGTAGCTATTCTCATGGCCTTGATCTCAGAGATCGTCAGCGTTGCTTGGTGATTGGGTCCCAGCTGCAAGGTATCTAGTAGAGTTGTTGCAGCCACATCGTTCTAGTGTGGGGTGACAAAAACATCGTGGTCGCTCACCCTCGTTTGGAGGATGTCTCGCTGTGCTTGCCATCGGGTTCTTCGTAACTCACAGTTGCAATCATCCCGTTCAGCTTGCAAGCGTCTGTCTTCTTCCTCCTTCTGTTTGCACAGTCGGTGAGCCTCTTCCTCTTGTTGATCACATAGTCGGTGTGCATCTTGACTTGGGGTGCTCTCTTTTGATGCCATGAAGACTTCACGTTGTGGTGAGAAGCTACCTGAACTGCCCTCCGACTGGGAGTTAGATCCGAGTGCTGAAGCGGCATGATGATGACTCCAACCTCTCTAAATCCAATCCCAACTGGCTCTGGGCCATATTCAAGTCAAAGTAGGACTCGACTTCTAATCCGAGTAGGACTCGACTCTCTACTTCTAATCCGAGTAGGACTCGACTCTCTACTTCTAATCCGAGTAGGACTCGACTCCTAGTCCTACTAGGATTTCACTCCTAATTCGAGTAGGACTCAACTTCTTCTTTCCATACGCACACAATTCCTCTTGTATGTCATGTGAAATCTTCACTTCCACGTGTATTGATCTCTAGCCTTTAGTATCCCGCGTGATCTCCCGATCATCCAGACATTAACTTCTCCCAAGTTGACTCCCGATCCATCACCGGCAATACTCTCGAGGCCTCAAGACTCACCTACACATGCAAAAACAAAGAAACCATATCCGAGCGCAAGTTCTTCCCAACTTGCCTCGCATTAGCCACACACACTCACACCAATATTCACAGTTATTTTCAAACCAATCTCTTATTAAATAAATCATTTGCAAAGCCAAGAAGTATCAAAATTCTTCCCCTTTTTAAAATGCAAATTGATGTTTTTGAAAAATAAAAACCAAGAAGTATCAAAATTCTTCCCATTTTTAAAAGAAAGAATTTCTCCACTATATTTGCAATAAAAGCACAAAATCGACTTTTTAAAGAATCGATCAACTTGTCAAAACTTTCAAATTCTCCCTTTTTCTCAAATAGCTCCCCTTTAGTTAAGCATGCATTTTGTATATTTCTCCCCCTTTGACAATGATTTCATCAAGAATTTCAAAAGAGAAAATATAAACATAAAAGCACAAATGCAATGAATATGAAATATTTATCAATTTTTCTTCTTCTGAATTTTTCTTTTCTAGGAGCTTTGAAATATACCTAAAGCAACTTAGGGACATATGTTGTAAGACAAGGGAGATAAATTGATCAACTAGCAAACAAGTATGAATTATAGTCCAAACATGAATCAAAGATATTACAATCAAGATCAAATCAGCAATAAAAATTCATGATTTCAACAATTTATAATGCAACATAATTACTAGCACATAGATTGAAAGAAAAACCCCCACACATAGACAAGCCGAACTAAACATTCTTTCTCAAATTATCTTGCCCTTTACAAGAGAATTTTCATCAAGTTTTATTTCTAAGCTTCTGCTCAATTTGCCTTTTAATAGCACAAAAGAAAATCTCTCAATTATTTCAGGTACGTCCTTGTCGTGAATACTGTTTCCAAGGATTCGGCACCCATTATTTTCCTCACGTCGGATACGTCCTTATCATGAATACTGTTTCCAAACATTCGGTATCCAATTTTTTCTCTCATATAAGCTTTTTTTTTACTTGAGGAATCTCTAGAGCATTTGAGGAATGAAAATTTCTGCAAGCATATATATGAGCATAAGTCATTCAAACAAGCACTAGTGTCAATATTGCATATTTACTTAATTCACGTAAAAGAATTATGTGTTATGCATCATATCCCTCAAAAGTAATAGCAAAGGCTCATATAATGACTAGAATGCATACAAGCTAAGCTAGCGATCAAAAGACCTCACTCATATTGCTAGCAAGCATAAGAATATACTAGAGGTATAAAACAAAGCTTTGCTTTTCTTTTCTTTTTTATTTTTAAATTGAGAACAATGCAATAAATTAAACATGAATGTATCGAAAAACATAAAGTCCCCCTCAAAACAACCTCCAAACCCTCCCGACGAAAAAACAAAGCAAATCGAAAAGATATCAAAGGTTTTGAAAAAGACAACCAATTGCCAACGATATCACTAAGGTTCTCATTAATTGACATATATTCACTTGTATTATTATCAAAAACTACTATCTCCATAACTAGCGAGGAAAAAGCTAATGAACAAGTAGATATTATATTGCCAATTCATAAATAGATCAATGTTACCTTAAAAGCAATGACATCTCAACCGTTTAATGCACATGGGGAGTATGGCGCCAAAAGACCTATGCACAAGAAGATGTCGAGGCCTTTGTGTGGGATTAGAAATAAGAATTTTAGGAATCCAACACTGAGATACACGACCAATAGAACCAGTAGGCAAAGCACATGTATATGCATAAATAGAATCAGTACCAGACTTTCCTGAAAACTTACCTTGGGGTTTTACCGAAAACTTATTCTACCAATGCTGAAAAGTTGGTCTAACCACCGTCAGCCATTGGTCTGATTGCTGATGTGCCTGCGGTCTAACTGCCCATGGCCACCGGTTGTACCTCCTTGGAGCTTGTGGTCTGACCAAGCCACATGAAGAAAAGCTCGACCTTTTCCACCTCAACATTGCAAGTTCACGTTCTCTGTCTGTCGGTGAAACAGGAATGGGGGTCCCACATTCTCTGGAGACGCGTGGATCTTCCCCCACGTCAGCTCCCCCAGGGCCCTTTCTCTGCACAAGTGGCAGCAGGCCATTAGGAATTATCCCGTTAAATGCTTGGGGGCCGGACGCTGCCTGGGCCCGGAAGCGCCATCCCCGGGTGCTCCCCCGGGTACGGGACCCGGGGTCTCGGTGTCTCGCGCGCGCGGAGGGCCCTACGAACTCTCCGCCCCGGAGCACGAGACCGGCTTGAGCGGATCAGCTCCCAACTACCCGCATTAATGGAGAAGCCACGGCGCATCTCCCGCCTGTCTCCCGGCTAGACAAGCGTGCGCTGTCATAATGACCCCCTGTCAGCTGGCTCCCAATACAGCTGAGGGCTCCGGTTTTCCACGGCCTGGCAGACGACGAGACGGACCAACCCAATAGCATCGTCACTGTCTGGCCGCCTGCAGCTGGCAAGGGATGCGGCATCTAGCCGCCCGCGGCTGACGTGGGAGGCGACATCTAGCCCCCTGCGGCTGACATGGGAGGCGACGACCGTGACGTGCTAAGCCAACAGCATCTTCACGGCCAGCCTCCGTGGCTACCGACAGCTGGGCGACGATGAGACGCACCTCCCAGACGACTCAGCAGACGGCCGGAGCGCGGAGGTCCATGACAAGACGTAGCATACCTAAATTCTCTCTCTCTCTCTCAGGGATAGGGCGCAGGGGACTCGATTTTTGACAGATAAAAGGAGGATCCACGCCCGACGGAGGGCACGGAGAATATCTGGCTGGAGCACACTCTAGTTACGGTTCTTCCTCTTCAGCTCCGGCCTCAAGCTAAGCTGACCTTGTAACACCGCGAATACATTCATCTCCAGATAGCATCCACACAGGAGTAGGGTATTACGCCCCCGTGCGGCCCGAACCTGTATACTTCCTTGTGTCTTTCTTGTGCGCCGATTCTCCGACCATTGATCTTCTTCCACGCTGATGCCGACTCCGCCTGAGAACCACTCCCCTGGCCGAAGCTCAAAGGGGGGTCTCCTGACTTCCCGCCGTCGGAGTTTCATCCTCCGACAGCTGGCGCGCCAGGTAGGGGGAGTTTTCTTCCTCAGGCGGAATGCCGACGTTCCCGACACCGACGCCCTTCATGGCTGGAGGTCATCGTCCGCGGGATTCCGACGAGGAGTCCGGCGACTACACCCCGCCGGGCAACGTTAGCCCGGTGGCAAGCCCGCCACCTTCTCCCTCTTCACCTTCCTGGGGGCGCACGGCGCGTAACCGGTGGGCAAAGCGCGCCCCGCGGCAGCCTAGTAGTGCGGCCTCGGCCCCTTCCCTCGCGGAGGGGGCCGGCAAGTGCCCCGCCGGGTCTGCCGCCGCCTCATCCATGAGGCGCGAACAGAGGCGCCGCCCCACGGCACGTCGCGGCCTCAACTTTCATTCGGCGACACAGCAGGAGGCCCTCTTGGTGGCAGAAGCTCTCCTGCGCCACCCCCCGGCATTCGCCGGGGGTGGAGGCCGGGAGCGGCGGTGGATTAGCGAGATCGCCCACTTGGTAGGCACCGCCCATCGCCGGGTCGCCGCCGACGGCCAGGCAAGTGCTGGGACCTCCGACCGCGCAACTTCTAGCGCGAGCCGGTCTACCGCCCCGAACCAGAACCAAGCCCGGGGCGCGGGCGACCTCCGTAACCGGCTGAACCGGGCGCGGGCCCACGAGGACGCCCGGGTCACAATGGAGCGCCAGCGTGAGCGGCGCACGGACGTCGCCAGGCATTCCGAGGCCCCGGCCTCCAGTTTCGATCCACTAGTGGGAAACCGCCATCCATCGCCCGAGCCCGCCCAGTACGGCTGCTCAGGTTGCCTGGCGCTCTCCCCAGGCCTCCGGTAGGTTCACTGGCCGGCTAAGTTCCGGCCCAGCTTGCCGGAGAAATACGATGGCTCCGTCGACCCCTCGGAGTTCTTACAGATTTACACTACCGCCATCCAGGCAGCTGGTGGCGACGAGAAGGTGATGGCGAATTACTTCCCCGTCGCCCTCAAGGCCCAGGCTCGCTCCTGGATGATGAACCTCCCTGAGGGGTCGATCTACTCTTGGGAGAGTCTCTGCCACCAATTTGTGGCAAACTTCCAGGGCACCTTCCCACGCCCTGGGACCGAGGCGGACCTGCACGCCCTACGTCAGGGCAGGGACGAGGCGCTGAGACATTTTCTGCAGCGCTTCAGCCAGGTTCGCAACACAATCCCTCACATCGCCCCCCACGCGGTTATCCACACGTTCCGCTCGGGCGTGCGCGACCAGCGCATGCTCGAGAAGTTGGGCACCCGCAACGTCCAAACTGCGGCCGAGCTGTTCAATCTCGCCGACCATTGCACCCGCAAGGAGGAGGCTCGGGCGTGGAACAAGCCATGCCCCGAGGCCCCCAATCAGGGCCCCGGAGAGGGCGGCGAATCCTCGCATTCCGCGTTACGGCGGGACAGAAGGAAGCGCCAGAAGGGCAAGGAGGTCGCCGAAAACTTCGCTTTGGTGGCCACCAGCCGCCCCTAGGGCGATGCCGCCCGCCGAGACGGCAACGGCGGCAAGCGGCAGAAAGCCACTCCTGCCCCGCAGCCACCGGCTGCGGGCCGGAAGTGGTGCTCCGTCCACGAGACGGATCGCCACGACCTCACCGAGTGCCGCGCCGTCCATAACTTGGCCGAGCACACCAAGAAGTTCCAGCAGGAGCGGCAACAAGCCAAGCCCGCTCCCGAGTCGGAGCAGCCTCTCGAGTTCCAAGAACCCGAGAATGTCCTTGCCACCCTCGACGGCGGGGCGCACGCTCACTCCTCGCGCCGTGGCTTCAAGGCCATGAAGCGCGAGCTCTTGGCTGCGACACCGGGCCCCGAGGTGTCCCGGAGGCTGAAGTGGTCGGACACCCCGATCACCTTCGGCCCCGCGGACCATCCGGCCCGGGTACCCGGTGAGGGACAGCTCGCCTTGGCTGTCTCCCCCACCATATGCAACGTCAAGGTGGGCCGCGTCCTTGTCGACGGGGGTGCCGCCCTCAATATCCTTTCCCCCGAAGTCTTCGAGAAGATCAAGGCCCCGGGGATGAGCCTTGCGCCCTCGTTGCCCATCATTGGGATTACGAAGGGCCTCACTTGGCCTCTGGGCTAGGTCTCATTGCCCGTCACCTTCGGTGACCGTGGCAACTTTCGCACCGAGCGCATCGTCTTCGATGTCGCCGAGTGCAACCTTCCCTACAACGCGGTGCCCGGGCGCCCCGCGTTGGTGAAGTTCATGGCGGTTACGCACTACGCGTACCTAACCATGAAGCTTCCGGGCCCCTCGGGCCCGATCTCAGTCCTCGGGGACGTGAAGGCCGCCCTCTCGTGTGCCGAGCAGCGTGCGGCCGACATCGCCCCAGCGGCCCCCGACGCGGCGGGTGACGCGGGGCCCTCGCTGTTCCGTGCCCCCAAGCCGCGCATCGTCACCACCGACACGAAGCTGACCAAGGAGGTCGTCCTCGGCGACGACCGGTCCCGGACCGTCAAGATCGGCGGTTTGCTGGACAACAAATAGGAAAGCGCACTCATCGCCTTCCTTCGGGCAAACTCCGACGTCTTCGCCTGGCAACCGTCGGATATGCCCGGGGTCCCCAGGGGGGTGATTGAGCATCGCTTAGCCGTCCGCGCGGGCTCGCGCCTGGTGCGGCAGAAGGTACGACGGCAGGCCCCGGAGCGCCAAGCCTTTATCCGCGAGGAGATCGACAAGCTTCTCGCTGCCGGCTTCATCCGCGAGGTCGTCCACCCCGAGTGGCTGGCCAACCCGGTCGTCGTCCCCAAGTCCAACGGAAAGCTGCGCATGTGCATAGACTACACAGACCTCAATTAGGCTTGCCCCAAAGATCCATTCCCTCTGCCTCGCGTAGACCAGATAGTCGACTCCACTGCGGGGTGCGACCTTTTGTGTTTTCTAGATGCCTACTCTGGTTATCATCAAATCCGGATGGCGGAGGAGGATGAGGAAAAAACTTCTTTCATTACCCCTCAGGGGGCTTATTGTTATGTTTGCATGCCTTTTGGGTTAAAGAATGCTTGTTCCACTTTCCAGCGTGCAGTCCGTATAACATTTGAATCGCAGCTAGGTCGCAATATGGAGGCCTACGTAGATGATTTGGTGCTGAAGTCGCACAACCGCGCCACTATGCTCCACGATTTGGCCGAGACGTTCAGCAACCTTCGATGCACGAGGATGAAGCTGAACCCGGACAAGTGCGTCTTCGGGGTCCCGGCCGGCAAGCTCCTCGGGTTCCTCGTGTCTAGCCGCGGCATTGAGGCGAACCCGGAGAAGATAGCGGCAATCAACCGCATGCGCCCCCCGACGAGGCTACGGGAGGCCCAGAAGCTGTCCGGGTGCGTGGCCGCACTAGGTCGCTTCATCTCCAGGCTTGGGAAGCGTGCCCTCCCCCTATTCAAGCTCCTCAAGAAATCCGGGTAGTTCACCTGGACGGATGAGGCGGATCAAGCCCTTGATGAGCTCAAGAGGTACCTGATTACGCCCCCGGTCCTCGTGGCACCAACACCAGACGAGCCCTTGTTGCTCTACATCACGGCAACCCCGCAGGTGGTAAGCGCGGCGCTCGTCGTCGAGCGCCCCTTGCCAAGCAGGCGAGCGACCCGGGATTCACCTCCCGGGCCCGCCACCGCGGAGCCCGAACCTGGGCAGCCTCGCCAAGGCGAGCGCGAGCCCGGGGACGCGGCGCCCGGGACAATCCCAACATTCCACCTGGGGCCCCAAGGTCCCAGGTCCATACCTGTTCCCATAGGCGAGAGCTTGCACCCTCCCAGGGGAGCTGAGCCCGGACCCCCGGCCCTTGTCGGGCCGACGTCGGGAAACACGCAGCAGAAGCCGGTGTACTTCGTCAGCGAGGTACTCCGTGACGCCAAATCGCGCTATCCCCAGGCGCAAAAGATGCTCTATGCAGTTCGCATCGCATCCAGGAAACTTCGCCACTACTTCCAGGCGCACAAGGTATCCGTAGTCACATCCTTCCCCCTCGGGCAGATATTGCATAACCGGGAGGGAACGGGCCGTGTTGCTAAGTGGGCGGTCGAGCTCGCTGAGTTCGACCTCCATTTCCAAGCGCGCCACGCCATCAAAAGCCAGGTCTTGGAGGATTTTTTGGCGGAGTGGACGCTGGGGCCCGAGCCGGATCCTGTGCTGGACGCCGGATTCTTGGCCCCCGAGCTGTCGCCCGACCTGCGCCTCCACTGGATAATGAACTTCGACGGCTCCTGCGCCAGGCGAGCTCGTCGCCCCAGCGCCGGGACCGGGGTCGTCCTCGTATCACCCGTCGAGGACGAGTTCCGTTTCGTCGTCCACCTCAACTTCGGAGCTACCAACAACATGGCCGAGTACGAGGGCCTTCTCGCCGGCCTCCGGGCCGCGATCGCCCTCGGGGTGCGACGGTTGTGGGTGCAAGGTGACTCCGAGCTCGTCATCAACCAGGTGTCCGGGGAGTACCAGACCCTAGACCCCCAATTGGCCGCGTACGTGGACGAAGTGCGGAGGCTTGAGCGCCGTCTCGACGACCTCACGCTTCGCCACGTCCCTCGCAGTTGCAACCTCGCCGCCGACAAGCTCTCAAGGCTGGCTTCCTTGCGGGCGCTAGTCCCCTCGGGGGTTTTCCAGGAAGCCCTCGAGACCCCCTCGGCGCGCTCAACCGGGACCTTGGGGACTGCCCCCGAGCCCGGGTCTGAGCCTGACACGCGCTCCCGGCCCCAGGATTTGGTCCTCGCGGCCGGACCCAGCACGCCTTCCTGGATGGATGAAATCCGGGCATATCTTCTCCAAGCGCATCTCCCCGAAGACGACGCGGAAGCAAAAAGGATCGCTCGCTCGTCTAAGCGCTACGTCATGGTAGAAGGGGACCTCTACCGGCACGGCGCTAACGGCGTCCTGCTCAAGTGCATTCCGCGCGACTCCGGCGTCGAGATCCTCGCCGACATCCACGAAGGGGAGTGCGGCAGTCACGCCGCATTTCGATCCCTGGTCGGTAAGGCTTTCCGGCAAGGATTTTATTGGCCCACGGCTTTGCAGGACGCGTTCGACCTTGTCCAGCGCTGCCGCGTGTGCCAGTTTACGCCAAACAGAGCCACCAGCCGGCGCAAGCACTCCAGGTGATCCCCCTGTCCTGGCCCTTCACGGTCTGGGGACTCGATATCCTCGGCCCCTTCCCCCGGGCAGTCGGGGGTTATCGGCATCTCTACGTCGCCATCGACAAGTTCACGAAGTGGCCGAAGGCGTTCCCCGTAGTCGACATCGACAGGCACTCAGCGCTCAAATTCATCCGGGGAATCACCAGCCGCTTCGGAGTCCCCAACCGCATCATCACCGACAACGGCACGCAGTTCACGAGCGAGCTCTTCGGCGAGTACTGCTCCGACGTCGGCATCAAGCTCTGCTTCGCTTCCCCTACCCACCCTGCGAGCAATGGGCAGGCTGAGCGGGCGAATGCGGAGATCCTGCGGGGCCTCAAAACAAGGTCCTATAACAACCTCAAAAAGCATGGCATCAAGTGGATCGACGAGCTCCCGGCGGTCCTGTGGGCGAATCGTACCACACCAAGCCGGGCGACCGGGGAGACCCCGTTCTTCCTGGTGTACGGAGCCGAAGCCGTCCTGCCGTCAGAGCTAACCTTCGGCTCTCCCCGGGTACTGCGCTACAGCGACGGCGTCGACCACGACGACATGCAACTCGACAACCTCGACTTCCTCGAGGAACGAAGGCGGCGCGCCTCGCTCCGCGTCACTCGTTATCAGCAGAGCCTCAGGCGCTACCACCAGCGTAAGGTTCGGGCCCGATCACTCAAGGTCGGGGACTTAGTTCTCCGCCGTGTCCTCACACGTGCCGGAAAGAATAAACTTTCCCCCATGTGGGAAGGCCCCTTCCTGGTGATCGTGCCTCCGACCGGGCTCGTAAGACTGGGCCAAGAAGACAGGACCCCGCTTCCCAATCCCTGGAATATCGAACATCTTCGCAAATTTTATCCATAAGCATATCCTGTAAGTTACGGGAAGCTTGGGCCAGCACCGGTTTTCTTCCAAATCTCGGCGCTGGCCGGGGGCCCCCATATGTATTCGCCACCGTATATAGCTTTTTAATATCTTTCCCGGTCTCGTCCCTTTTGTCTATTTCCATGTGTGGCGCTCGTGGCTGTCTCATCCCTTTGGGGGCATAATCGGGCCGCGCCCGTGCGACAGTTGGGGTTCGCGCATTATCATCAGTTCCCTACTGACGAGTAACCGCATCCCGACGTGCTAGGTTCAAGACGTTGTCGAGCTCACGGGGACCTAAGGGCGCCCTCCGGGAGGCACCCCGGGTCCCGGCGGCTCCGGCGCCTTGCCTGGCTAGCTTCTGAGTCGGTTCTTTCCGGAGGTAGGGGTGAAATGGTTATGCGTGATCTTTTCCTCTGCACGGTCGCGACTCTGAGGACGCGTTCAGGAGATGATCGACACCACGATTCGTAGCATGGAGTAGACAAGGGAACGAGCCAGATACTCTCACAGTTCACTGTGCGCAAATTAGACCTTTCCCCAGCGGGCTGAAGAAGGGGACCCGGGGCCGCGCCCCGGTAACGAGCCCCGGGAACGGGAACGTCCTTGGGACCCCGGACCCAAGGTGAATGCGTGGGGAAGGCGTTCCCGGGACTGACCTGTGCTCGGGCCCAGCCTGGGGGCCCCACCCCCAGATCTGTTCCCGGGGCGATTCTCGCCCAGGGGCTAGCAGCTCTCCTGGACCCGGAGTCGTGCTCGCGGAACTGTGCTACCCTGACCGGCAATCCAGATAAGTAATCTTGCCTGACTGTACATATCGCTCAATTCCTATTTCTCCCCCCGCTTGTGTGGCCACGTGTTTTGCTCTCCTCGGCCCCCGGGGCAAAGCGGAATCTGCCAGGCCGAGCGCGGGGGCCACCGGGTTAGTGTCGCCCTAGTTGCTGGGGCCCGTGGTCGGGTCGTGGACGCGCCCTGGCACTGTCGACGCTCCGGGTCTTGGGCAGAGTCCCCCTGTCGGCCTGCCTAGATCCCGGCCGGGCTACGGTGCCCGCTCCCAGTTTCCTCCCCGGCCACGGCCGAGGCGCTGGATACTTCGCTGCCCGGGACCCCGGGCGCGCCAGGGCCGGCTCCCGAGGGGCTTCCGGCGAGTCAGGAGGATCGAGCTTAGCACTTCGCATACCTAACACGCGTGGGGCTCCCCTTTCGTATTTTTCGCTCTCTAGCAGTCTTCTCCCGGATCGGCATCGCCCTGGGGCCAGGGAGGGTCCCTAGGCCCGAGAGACTTACGCTTGGTTCCTCGCGTACTCGGGGACCTGAGTCCCCGGGGCGGGCAACCACCAAGCCCGGCAGCACTCGGGAGCCAGCTCCCGGGGCGGTCGCGCGCGGAGGCGTGGAGGTCAAAGTAACAGCCGTTCCGCGCGGGAAGAGCAAGCTCGGACCGTCCGCTTCGGAATCGGACCGTCCGGGCTGCCCGATCGGGACTTAACCTCCCAGGGACTGAGTTCCCAGGCGAGCGGTTACGCCGGGCCCCAAGGAGGGCTTACGCGCTGCCACCGGTGACGGCCGCCGGGCTCGGACTCAGATGACACCCGGAGCTCGGCGTTCCCGGCCCGGATACCAAGACGAATAACAACAAGTATGAGCATCAGGGCGCGAAGGCCCAAAAATAGCAACACCGAATATAAGCTACTCCCAGACAATAGGCAAAAGGTGCGAAAACACAAACATAGTTATATACACACACGGATGTCTTTCTTTGTACAAGACAGAAGTCAAAGTGCAAGCATGCGCGGAGACCGGGGGCGTCGCCGCTGGGGGGAGATCACTCATTCGGCCCGGTCTCTTCGCCGATTTGTCGGTCCCGGATTCGGATTTCTCGCAGTGTTCCCCCGTTGAAGAATCTGGCACGTCGCAGCAGCGTCAGCCACGGCTTTTCGAGCCTCTTCTTCCCGTCGGCGGGGAAAGAATCCCTCCCAGCACCGGGGCCAGGAAACTCCGCGTCCCGAGCCTGGTAGCAGCCAAGGACGTACTCCGCCACCGCGTGGCAAGCCTCTGTTCCTCCTTCTCCAGGAACTCATGGATCTCTCTGGAGCAAGTCCAGCGTGTCCAGCAAGTCGCCGAGCTCCACCAGCTCCTGACAGAAGGTTGGCCCCCCGGACTCGCGAGAGCCCGAATGCCAATGCGCTTGAGACAAAAACCCCCGGACCTCAGGCTGTACCGCTGTAGAGTCCCAGGCAGGCGAGACTCCGCCCTGCCAGCTTCTCGGCTTGAACTCGCACGCGCTTCCCGATGACGAGAGCGCTAGACGCGGCCCCGCGCGCTACGGCTCGAAGCGACTGCGCGTTCCCGGGAGGCCTCCATCTCCGCCTGCTGGGCCTCGGAGCCTTCACAGCGCCTCCCGCCGGGCCAGAGAGTTCTCTTTCTCCTCCAGGAGCGCCTCGTCGCTCCCCAAGAGCCTCGGCTTCGGCGTCTACGTCGGCGCCAGCATCTTCGCCTGCTCTTGCTCGCGCCGGTGGTCGCCTCTCGCTTTTTGAGGTTTCTTCCCAGGACACCAGCCTCTTCTCCTTGCTCAGGAGGCGGCTCATGCCGTCCTGGGCCATGGCGCTGGAAAGCTTGGCGGCCTCCTCGCTGATCACGCGGCTTCCTCTCGCGCGCTGATCCCACGCTCCCGGGCCACGAGACCGGCCTCTCTTGCCCGGAGGCGGTCCTCCCAGGAGGACATCTCCTTCTCCCGCACCTCCATCACCGACCGGGCACGGAGCTCGTCTGCGGCAAGCTTGGCGGCGGCACCCAGTTGGGCGATGCGTTTCTCCGCCGCCTAGAACTCTCTGCGGCGGGTTCGTCACGAAGATTTCAAGTGGCGACCATACGGGCGGTGAGCCCCTCCATCGCCGCTGTTCGATCGCTGCTCGCCCGCTCTCGAGTTCCGCCCGACCGGGTGGACTCGCGCTGCTCCGACGGGCTGCCACCTGTACTTCGCCGGTGGCGATCACCAGCTGCCCCAACGCGGCGTGTAGCGTCTCGCGTCCGCGCGGCCCCGCCGGCCGCTGGGCAGCAAAAAGGACCAGGGCCTGCTCCCTCCTCGCGGGAAACGGCTGGGCCCTGGGTCCCTTCCTCCTTCTCCATTAGCAGGGACTTCAGTCGGCTCCATGAAGGCCCGCTCTGGCGTGGCCGCCGCGGCCCCCATATTCGCCACGGCTCAGCGGATGGAGGGGGCGTGGAGGGACGCGCCGGCGCCATCGGCGCGCCAGCACTGCCACGGGCTGGGGCCGACGGCGCCATCGTCGGCCCCTGGCTCTTCGACTATAAGGGCCGAAACCGGACAGCGTAAGAGTAGGTCGAGAAACACAAGAGGAAATGTGCTAGCGAGAAGGAGCGAGGGGGTCGAAGCGCTTACCTAGCCTAGGGCCCTTTGAAGCTCACGGGCTTGGGACTCAAAAGTGGCCGGCTGCCGCGCGGAATCCTGTCTTCCTAGCGGTGCGCCCGGGCGTGACGCTGGCCGGAGCTTCTGGCGCTTCCGACGCCAGTCAATAGCGCCCCTATGCCGCGGCGGGCCTCGTTGCCCCCACGCCTGGGACCGTCTTTGGCCTGGTCGGGGGCTGGGTCGCCACCCAAGGGCTCTCGGACAGGACCCGAGCGACGCTTGCCGGCGCCAACAAGCAGTGGCCGCATAGTAGTCCCGGTCCTCACGGGGTCCGCGCTGCTCAGAGAGGTAGCGGCCGGAACGACCGCCGCTGGGGCAGCAATCTTCACCTTTTTGATCGCCGCGAGTCCTGGATCGGGCCCCGCCAGTCGCTTCCCCTCCTTCTTTGACAATATCGGCACTCTGACCGGCACATCTTCTCCCTCCGAGGCGTCGAGTACCTCGACGACCTTTGGGGTAACCTGCGAGATAACGATGCCCACGGCGTCGAAACGCGGGAGACCCTTCTGGATCCTCGCCCGTCCGCAGTCACTGCAAAGCGGCGTCACGCCGTCCGGGAGCGCGCGGTCCGCCGCGCCTCCTCCTTCCAGCGCGACGCCATTAGCAGACCCATCGCCGCCTTGCTCAGGTCGTTGGGGTGGGTCCTGGTAATGTCCTTGGGCCCGGTATATAGCCACAGGCCCAGGACTCCTGTTGAGCAGCGCCAGTCGTCGGCTGAGGAAATCGCCGACAACCATATACGCATTCAGCCCAGCCGTGACCAGGCTAGCGATGCGCGCCAACACTGGCGCTAACCGCGCGTCTTCCGGCGGTGACTCGGTCCAGCTCTTCACCTTCTGGGCCGCCTCGGTCGGGAGCCGGAGCGGTCGTTGGCGTCGAACCGACGTAGACCCAGTTTCTGGCGCCATAAATCCCATTTGTTTTTCAGCGCATCGGGATGAACTCGATGCCAGGGGGCTGTGGAAGTACACACAACTACCGCTCCAGTAGGTGGCCTTGTTCGGCGCGCTCTTCATGGTGAAGTAGCGCCGGAAAAGGTCCACCGAAGGCATAATGCCCACAAACATCTCGCACAGTGCGCGAAAACCCAGCACATACGGCATTGGGGGTCAAATGCAGCATCTGCACCTGATACGTCTCCAACACCTGGAAGAAGAAGTCAGAGAATGCGGGACTAACCCGCCGACCGCGTAATCAACGAAGTACACCTGCTTCATTGGCCCTTCGGCGTCGGCTTCGACTCGCGGGCGCACCTCGATCGCGCCCTCCATCGTGTAGCGGCCGGCATCATCCTCTTCACCCTCCGCCCGGCGCCGTCATCCACGCGGACAGCGGGATCGCCCCGCCGTCCAGTGGCCTTACCCCGCGGCCGGCGCGTGGCATCACGAATGCAGCGGTGAGAGTGGTTGAAGGAGAAGAAAGCGAAGAGAAGTGCGTGCGAACGGGGACCGGGCTCTGACACAAAGAGAAATAGGAGCAGCGCGGTTCAACTGGCGATGGAGGAAGCCAGCCGGTGCTCGCTGTTGCTATAGCCTCGGAGAACCCCGTGGAGCGCCGCTTCAAGTCCACCATTACGGCCTCGATTTGCGGGCCAAAAGTGGAGACTCTCCCTCGCCTCGTCCCATCCGGGTAGTTGAGGCGGCCTCGTCTCGTTTCCTGCTAAACCCGGTGGGCCCGCGTCTCTTCATTTCCCCGAGACCTGGTCCTGTTCCTGCCGGATTAAGTCCCGATCGAGAACAGCCCAGGGGCCACTGTCGGCGAAACAGGAATGGGGGTCCCACATTCTCTGGGACGCGTGGATCTTCCCCACGTCAGCTCCCCAGGGCCCTTTCTCCGACAAGTGGCAGCGGGCATTAGGAATTATCCCTTAAATGCTTGTGGGCGGACGCTGCCGGGCCCGGAAGCGCATCCCGGGTGCTGCCCGGGTACGGGACCCGGGGTCTCGATGTCTCGCGTGCGCGGAGGGCCCGACGAACTCTCGCCCGGAGCACGAGACCGGCTTGAGCGGATCAGGCTCCCAACTAACCGCATTAATGGAGAAGCACGGCGCACCTCCCGCTGTCTCCCGGCTGACAAGCGTGAGCTGTCATAATGACCCCTTGTCAGCTGGCTCCCAATACAGCTGAGGGCTCTGGTTTCCACGGCCTGGCAGACGACGAGACGGGCAACCCGACAGCATCGTCACTGTCTGGCCACCGCAGCTGGCAAGGATGCGGCATCTAGCCGCCCGCGGCTGACGTGGGAGGCAGCATCTAGCCCCGCGGCTTGACATGGGAGGCGACGACCGTGACGTGCTAAGCAACAGCATCTTCACGGCAGCCTCCGTGGGTACGACAGCTGGCGACGATGAGACGCACCTCCCAGACGACTCAGCAGACGGCCGGAGCGCGAGGTCCATGACAAGACGTAGCATACTAAACTCTCTCTCTCTCAGGATAGGGCGGGGGGACTCGATTTTTGAAGATAAAAGGAGGATCCACGCCCTGACGGAGGGCGCAGAGAATATCTAGCTGGAGCACACTCTAGTTACGGTTCTTCCTCTTCAGCTCCGGCCTCGAGCTAAGCTGACCTTGTAACACCACGAATACATTCATCTCTAGATAGCATCCACACAGAAGTAGGGTATTACGCCCCCGTGCGGCCCGAACCTGTATACTTCCTTGTGTCTTTCTTGTGCGCCGATTCTCCGACCATTGATCTTCTTCCACGCTGATGCCGACTCCGCCTGAGAACCACTCCCCTGGCCGAACCTCAAAGGGGGGTCTCCTGACTTCCCGCCGTCGGAGTTTCATCCTCCGACACTGTCTTTTTTCTGTTTTCTTGCCAGAGTCTAAAGCAAAACTGAACCAAATGCCCATCCTTACCACAATGAGAGCAATTGTACTTCACATGTGTTTTTTCCTTAGAAGAAGAAGAAGCAATTGTACAAGTTGTAGAAAGGTTCGACAAAATTCTAGCGGATTTGAAAATCGTTTTCTTTGGTTCGGGTTTTGTCAAAATCTCACCGCTTTTAGAAAATCAAGAATACTTCGGTGAATGATTAGTAAAATAAGCATGTTTTTTCGCATCAAAACTATTCTTTATTGTGTGTGCTCACTTTAGAAGTATCCAATCAATCCATTTTGAGTTTCTTTTTACCATCGAAACCTTTGCAAGAGAACTTTTCAAATAAGCAACCTCATTTGTCAAAGAAACACAATTTTCATAAGATTTTGTAATCCCTTTTTGTTTGTGACAATTTGAGCAAGAAAGTACTTCGTGAGTTTTCATGTCATTTTGCAAAAACTCAACACGACCAAGAGCATCTTTTAATTTCATCTCATTTAAAAAAAATACACTTTGAGCAAGCTTTAAAACTTGAAATATCTCTTGTGTTGTTTTAATATCCTTTTAAGCACATAAAAAATTGAACAAGGAACTCGCACCAAAGCAATCATTACACTTTTTCAAAAGATTCTTTGTTAATAACAACTCATCAACAACACGAGAATGTAAAGTAGAACCAAGAGCAAAAGATAACTCAAGCTTTTTAGTTTTCTCAATTTCAGCTTTCAATCTTAGAGAAGTGTTAGTATTGGCATTTCTTAAAGCAGTAATTTCAGAATATAACACTTCACAAGATTTGCAATCATCATCATCAGGAATTAGAGATTTTAATCTTGCAATTTCAGAATTTAGAACATTAATAGTATGATCACGTTTTCTAAGCTTTTTAGTACATTTATCAAGTTTATCAGCTGGATCAAAAGCAACATGTTCTAATTGATCAGAAGTAAAATTTACCTTGTCATCGTTGTTGTCAGATTCATCTTCATCAGAGTTTGACACACTATGAGCAATGAGAGCTAAACTTGTAAAATGCTTACCTTTGCCTATCCTTTCGCTGTCGCTTTCATATTCTTCGTCGCTCAACTCAACTTGCTTGAAGGCCTCTAGCAATTGACGTACTAGTTTGCATTTGCTGTTTTTTCTTTTCTCTTCAAAAGTTGAGCGCTTATTGTCCTTCTTGTTCTTCTCCTCCTCATCTTCCTTGTTGGATCTCTCGAGCTTAGGACACTTGGAACGAATGTGGTTTAACTCTCCACATTCAAAGCACCAGACTGGGCCTCCTTTTTTCTATTCTTAACATTATTCAAAACTCGAGAAAACTTATTAATAAGCAAAGCCAAGTCCTCCTCGGAGACTTGCTCGAGTTGTTCATCGGACGTGGCTTTCAAAGCAGTAAGAGAAAATGACAAAGAAGCATTCATAGAAGAAGCCGAAGAAGATACCAAAGCAGTGGATTTAGAATCAATTTTGTGAGAAAGAATGTTCATCTTATGTGTCTTCAATTTAGTGTAAAGAGAATCCAAGGTTAAAGTATTCATATTAACAGATTTTTGAATTGATGTAGCCTTCATCTCCCAGACAGACATATCAAGACCATTCAAAAGATGTTTAGTAATTTCGAACTGTGTATAAGTAGTATCAAAAGAATCATCCATAGAACGAACGTTGCTAAGAACTTTATTGAAACGTGCAAAATAATCATCCAAAACTTCGCCAGGTTCCATCTCAAATTTCATATAGTCCTTTTTAAACACATCTTTGCAAATTTTCTTGATGTTAGAAGAACCTTGATAAAAATCACATAGGGTCTTCCACATCTCATACGCAGTTTCAAAATGAGAAATCCGATCAACATCTGAGCGAGAAACACCACTTAAATTATATTTCTAGCTTTACAATTGTTTTCAAATTCAACTTTGTTTCCTGCAGTTATAGCCTCAGGAATATCATAAGGATTAGAAACTTTTTGCCAAATATCATAACCCTAAGACATAATAAATGATTGCATCTTTTGTTCCCAAAATTGAAAATCAACTCCATCAAAAACATGCAGCTTGGTTGAAAATCGGTCAGTCATGGCTAAATCTCAAGATCGGTGAAGATCAAAAAGAGAAAACAAGGCTCTGATACCACTTGTAGGATTGAACACAAGAATCAAGCCTACCAGAGAGAGGGTGAATTGTAGGAACACCAAAAACCAAAATCTTTTGCGGAAAAAAAAGAAACCCTCAAACCTGGATGGAGTGCACCAATCAGACATGTCTCTGTTGCATCGGTCTGACTATAGCATCCCCAATCTAATAGAGGTAATTATTTAAGTTTCCTAGAACCATCAATGTCTTCTAATTAAAATGTTGAATCATCTTTTCATGTAACTCAAATTAAATTAAGCCCTAGCTAATCCTTTGCTTTGTGCTAGTTTTTACTTCCCAAGTTCTGTATATCCAAAAATCCTAGAAAAATTCCTAAACATGTCAGGTGATGTGAGTAAGCTCCTGTAAAAATTTCATAATTTTATCCCTTCTGGAAGCACCTCATTTAAATAGATCAGTACCAGTTTGTTCTAGATGAATAGTAAAACCTAATCGGCAAAAACAAAACACTACTAAAAAGTGCATCAAATTGAACAGAAGTATATGTGGAAGATAATTTATTAAACTACTAGTTTATTTATCATGAATTAATATAATTTTTCTAGAATTTATTTCATTAGTTTAGACCCCTTAAAAATTCAAACAAGTTTCAGCCTGGGTCCTCTTTGTTGAATTTCTGTGAGCAAACCATTTTGAATTTTTGTGTGAAACTTTCGAAAATGGAACCTAGGTAGTCTGGGCTAGCTACAAAAAAATCCCCATATTTTTATCACCAGTTTTACTTACTTAATTTGATTTGTAAAGAGAGAGGAAGAGAAAAATCCAGAAAATCCTTCAAAAACAGTGTCCACCAGTTTTCTACCAAACCAAACCTCTGGTATTCCTAAACCTCCACGCCTGGACCACCTGGCAGTGTCCCTAGCTCGCCCAGCCGCCTGTCCAGCCATCCCATGAAGCAGAGAGCCCGCCAGCTTGGTTGCCGCTCGGCCGACGCGTGTGCCATGCATGCCGGCGTGTCCAGCCGCTCCTATCGCCCTACATCTCCCTCAGCTGTATCGACGACCGGCATTTGTGCCCTAGAGGACAGAGCACCGAGAGGGAGAGACTACCTCGACCAGCTCGTCATCGATCCCGTCGCCGGCCGAAGCAAAACCGCCGCTACTGTCGAACTTTCCTCCGGTGAAGTCCTCTTCTTGTCCACGTTCCAAGCTCTCCTCTGCATGCCATAGTTCCTTCCCTAATCTTGTCCCCTATCTCGCAGTCAATCCCCGGGAACGCGAGCTTCGCCATCGCTGTCCGTGGCCGCGCTCCAGCGCCACCACCGGCGTCGCCTCGCCGTTCCGGCCGGCACAGTCCGTCTTCGCCCGAGCCATCGCGCCATCACCGTCGCCTTCTCTCCAGCAGCCCAGCGCCCCAAGCCCAACCCGAACCGAGCGTCGACGAGGGAGATCGGCTTCTTCTTCCTCTCCGGCCGGACACCACCGCAAGATCCCCTCTCCGCCGCCAGAACAGTCCAGAGCTCGCCGGCCTCGGGAGACATCTTGGTGAGCTCCCTGGAGGCCCCTGGATACTTCTACATGTTTTGCCTCGCTTGATTTGCGGCTTAATCGGCACATGCACGTGCACCCGAGGACGGCCGCCGCTCGCACTCGTCGCCGGCGAGCCTCAGGCCATCTCCGACCACCACGCCGCCGGGGATTGGTTCGCCGTGCTAGTCTCTTCCTTTTTCCTTTTGGCCCCGACCGCAGCCGAGGCCTCCCTCGCTGCCAGCGCTGGCGAGAGCGCCTCTGGCCGCGCCCGAGCTGCGCCTGCCCTGCTCTGTCTCTCTGAAGAGCGGGCCCCACCTGTAAGAGAGAAAGAGAGAAAAAGAAGATCTGAGAAAAACATATATTGATTTATTTTGTAACTGAAAAATGGGTAAACTTCAAAAATACATAAGAAATCCATCTTAGCACATTTTTGAGTGAAACCAATTTTTTTAGTTCTATAATTCTGTGAACTTTAATACTGTGAGGTAAAATAATACCATTTCTGTACAGAAAATATCCACAAAATAATATGAAGCAAAAATAACTTATTTTGAGCTTAAGAATTTGAAATATTTCTATAAAATCCATTATAACTTCTTTTTGAGGTGAACCAAATTTATCTGGATCCATAAAAATGTCCTCTTTAATTTTGTAAAATAAAAAGTGACAACTTTTGTGTAGGATTTTTCTCTAAAAATGGAAATGCTTTTTATATATCTCTTTATAACTTAAAAGTTTATAAATTTCTAAAAAATTCATCCTAATTGCTAAAAATGTGAAACCACTTTTATTTAACTCATAAAATTGTAATATTTGCTGTGGATAATTTGCATTTGACAAAACTACCTCTCAAAATAGGCCTAAATATTTTCTAACTTTCTTTTTGATAAACTTGTAAATTTCACAACTAAATCATTTTAAATCAAATTTCAGTGAACCAAATTTTGTTGGAACCAGTAGGTTATGTTCTTTTATATAAAAATACTTTCCTTCTTGAAATCTTAATAGAAAATGTCAGTCAAGTATAATAACTTAAGGTTACAATATAAATAATTACAAAACTGTCATTTTCAGCCTTCCTATCTTGTTATTTTTTAACTCATAAACTGTAAAAGATTTTGAGGTGATTTTTTTCACTAAAATTCACTTTAGAATGTAGCCTACCAACTATATTTATCTCAGCATTTATTGATTATTTTTACATAGACATGTTTAATTGCTTCTTATTTACATATTCGCTTTTTATCGATAGATTCAGAGGTTTCGGAGTTTCGGAGTAAGAGGAAACTAACCCAGAGCTTGAGGGTGAACCATCGTCGCAACAAGGCAAGCATCTAAAGCAAGCATCTAAGTACATTGAACCTATATTTTCAACAAATTGTTTTGTTTGTGAAAGCAATGTCTATATGCATGTTTTGGTCTATTTAAAATGGGAAAACGGGTAGAGTCAATGTTACCCAATTGTATGCATTTCCTTTCCTTGATTATTGATACCATATTTTTTACCTTGTCACCCCTGGTTAAGGACTTTGGAATACTTTTATTTTACCGAATGCTTAGCCATGCTTAATTCTAGACTTAGAAAAATTCGATAGATGGAGCTATCAGTTCAAAACTAGTTTAATGCGAATGGATGGGTTAAAATCTGAAAAGAATAACCTCTGATTCATAATTAAGAATATGTTTGGCTTGGATGGATGATAGGGCGATGACGGGATGGTGTTTCCCTGATGCACGTAGCTCCGTTTGGGTCATTAAGGACCGAACATGTTGACGTCTATTCAAGCACCCTACGTACTTCCACACGCCGGTATGGGACGGCATAACTTAGTAGCACGGGAGGCTGTGGCCATCTACGCCCGTCCGTCAGTCGTGAGGAGGGATTTCCTTTGGAGGACCTCGAGCGCGCCTGGCTTTGGCCGGAGGTGCCTCCCGCGACGGTGAGCCCGCCTTAGTCATCACACACGCACGACTAAGTCATCGGGGGCCCAAGCGTGGTTTAGGTGGTTGGGGCTAAGCGTGCAAAAGGTTTTGTTGTGACCTCTAGTCCGTACTCAATGTGTAGAGTGTGGGTAAAGATGTACACATCTGATCAGAGTAAGAACTATTCGAATAGCCGTGTCCACGGTTACAGGATGACTGCTTGATGTGTTAGTTACTCATGTTAGCATCTAACTTGGGATATGTGGTTATGGGATTATATGGGTATATAATGACTTAGGATAGTCATGGATGAATGGGTTTGTATAAAAAGCTTTGATGATGAATATGCCTTGGTTTTAGGCATGAACAATGATATGCTGGTGTAGCATATATATATTTGGGGCAATGGTGGCCCATGGATGATGTTAGAGCATGGTTTGTGCTCATTTAGATTTCATTGTCAGAACTATATACTTGCTGTCTTAAAATTTCAGATTAAGCTATTTCGCAAATTCTTATGTTTCAAATGTAGTACTTGCTCAATAAAATCAGCTTTATGTAAAATCAGATCGATATAGCCATACTCCTTGATGTAGAGACTAGTATAACTCCTTTAAACTATTATTATTGTATAAGTCTAGCTGAGAACTTGTGTACTCACGCTGCATCTTTCAAGTAAGGACAACGATGACAATGATGTGGTCTACTATTATCCCGCCGAGGGTGGTGAGGATAATGTGTAGTTGAAGTTATGCTCTATCCCTAGTCGGTTGTCCTGTGGTTTGGTATGGCACCACTGGTTTTACCTTTTATGTTTATATTTTTCGTTGCTATTTTTTGTGCTACTCTGTGATGAATTAGGGTGTGTAAACCCTCTATGTAATGTATATAACCCTGCTGCACTTTTATCCATATTTTAGAGTACTTGTAATGTTTATAATTATTGCGATGAAAGTGTGAGGCTAGTTGCTTTCCTGGGGACTAGCTGAACATGAGCATGAGTTGTATAGAATTGAGATGGTTGGGGATAGCTATTGTGGTTCGAGTCCTCTGGGGTACGTATCGTGTTTGGTCGCCACCATCGAGTGGTTTGACGGGCGTATGACGGGGAGGACTGGCAAGCTATTCTTATGATTATCTCTTTTGTACACTTCTCGGTATTTTGGATTTGTATTATGAACGGGTAAATATTATAGCAAGGCTGTGATGAGAATGGATGGCTACTGTACTTAATTGGTTTTTATTTGAGACCTCATCCATCTAGATATTTCGCGTTGTCATACTAGTTACTCTCCATAATGCACTTTCGGGGTGCCCACGCTGACCGCCGTATGTTCGCCGGTAGAACTACTGCCTTGCCGTTGCACTCTTGTCGGATGAACCGTCGGAATTTAGAAGGATACACACTGAAGATGCTCTACAAAGTAGATCAATTTTATTGCATCAAGATATGTTTACAAAGTGCACATAAACCACTCCTCTCTCTTATAACTAAACCTTAACTTTTCTCTCTTCCAAAAGTTATACTCTAGAGTCTCAACCCCTCATCTATTTATACCTAAAACCTTCTACACAAAGTAGGAGTAGGACTTCTAGTCTCACTAGGAACAAATCTTATTACCAAATCTATTTACAATTTACCAAATCAAATTCTCCTTTCCATAGCCTACTTGGACTCAAACCCTCAATTACCAAATCTATTTACAATTTATCAAATCAAATTCTCCTTTCCATAGCCACTTGGACTTTCAACTCCTAGTCCAAGTAGGACTCGACTCCTAGTCCTACTAGGATTTCACTTCTAATTCGAGTAGGACTCGACTCTCCACTTCTAATCCGAGTAGGACTCGACTCCTAGTCCTACTAGGACTCCACTCCTAATTCAAGTAGGACTCGACTTCCTCTTTCCATACGCACACAATTCCTCTTGTATGCTATGTGGAATCTTCACTTCCACGTGTATGATCTCTAGCCTTTAAGTATCCCGCGTGATCTCCCGATCATCCAGACATCAACTTCTCCCAAGTTGACTCCCGATCCATCACCGGCAATACTCTCGAGGCCTCAAGACTCACTACACATGCATAAAACAAGAGAAACTATATCCGAGCACAAGTTCTTCCAACTTGCTTGCATTAGCCACACACACTCACACAAATATTCACAGTTATTTTCAAACCAATCTTTTATTAAATAAATTATTTGCAAAGCCAATTGTTCATCACAAAATATTAATCATGACAATGATTCTACAGAAATCAAAGCTCCTGAATCTGATGGCTTGTTCAAGAGAGAAGGTGATGTCGGCTTACTCCAATGGTTGGATCATTGAGTTTGTTGAGCAATGATCTTGACGAGGCCCCAATCCTCTGGCGCGCTAACTATCTGATGTTTTATATCGGTTGTATTGAATACAACGCTATTCGTTGGACTTAAACTCGATGGATTTAAAAGAACACAAAGAATTATACTGGTTCAAGACCATGATGGCGAGGTAATACCTACTCTAGTTGTGGTGTATTGCTTTCACTATATGGATTGTGATCTGCCCCAGGGTGCTCCCTACCTCTCCTTATATACCGAAGAGGTGAGGTTTAGAAGGTAGGAAACCTAGTCCGATACGACCCAGGGTATTTCTTATCAGTACATAGAGAGTCCGGCTAGTATTATATTCCTTTCCTTGTCGGGTAAGGTAACATGAAGTAGAGTCCTACTCTATCCCTAATTATATGGGCCGGCCCACCATCTGTCCGAGTGGCCGTATTTACCTTCCTTGAGGTATCGGGGTCCATGGCATCCACAATATTCTCAGCCTATTTTCAGATTCAAAGCTCAATGATTCAACCCCATTGAAATTCATTGACCTCTTCATTCCTGCAAATAGTTGAACGAGAAAACAAATCAGGAAGACTATTATCTTTCCTTTTATATGCTTAAGATAACTTTATAACCATTTCTAATAATTATATCTTCGAATAAAACTCATCTTCTAGTTGAGCTTTCCTTGCTATTGAGTTGATTATGATATCTACTTATGGCTTCACAATCCGTTCTGACTGTGATTCTTGAATCCTAACTATAACCGAAAAGCATTTATTGCAAATATAATTGCCAAGATCTCTCTATCCGTATTATTTACAGTATTTAATTTATAATTTCCAGATGCATATCTACCTATTTTTTCTTCTATTTTTCTAGAGTATTTATTTGGCCTTTGTTTTAGTATAGCTCCACATCCCAATTTAGAAGCATCAGTTTCAATGATAAAATAATTATCATCTAATGGTAAGTCTAAAGTTTCAAATTACTTATTTTGTCTTTTATGATGCTTACTAATTTAATGTCTTCACAATTGAAATACCTTTGACTATTTTTTCTAATTTAGCATATAATGGTCCAGCCAGTTGTGCAAATTATCTATATAATTTCTAGCATAATTTACTCTCGCTATAAATTTTTGTAGGATCTTTTTATCATTCATAACATCAGGAAATTTTAGTATTTTCTTAGAAATATATCTTTCCTTCTCCTATCACATGCCCAAGAAAATTAATCGTTTCTTTTCAAATTTCTATTTTCTTTTTTGATAGTATTAATCCATTTTGGTATAACGTTGACAAATATTTGCTTCCTTGTATTCTATTCACTACTAATTTTTGACCCTATCGCATCGCTTCTCTTTGCATCAAACACAAATATGATGCAATAGCTAGTTTCTATTGCATCAATGTTGCAAATCTGATGCAATAGGTGGTCGTTATTGCATCGAGAAGGAGTTGGATGCAATAGTAAGTGATGTTGATGCAATAGGTATGATCTATCGCACCGGATTCGAACAAGAGATGCAATAGATAGAAATTATTGCATTGGACAAATTTGGTTGCGTTAGTGTTGATTTTTGATGCAATATGTAGGTGGTATTGCACCGATCTAGAGTATGGGTGCAAGTAGATATGTACTATGCAACGGTTTGATTGTGATAAACTCTGTTGCAACAAAATATGTGTTTTTTATTGCATTGGTTGAGGATTTTTTTGATGCAATACATTGCCACGATAATTATCAAAAGTTTTGCGTGCAAGATGCTAAGACATTAGCAAAATTGTCCATAGATACATAGTTTATACATAGATAATATGCAACGTTTTCAACCTACAACCATGTATGAGAGCGAGGAATTTTTATGAGAAAAATTGGTTCTTAGTAAACATGCATCGCCCACACCCCCTGACGCCGTCGGGAAGCGTATGGCTATCGCCCCCCACTACCCTCCCGTAGAGCAGCGCACCTGGTGGCACTGGATCTTGCAATCTCATAAATGGAGATGAAATTTGTTAATGGGTTGTGTCTGCAATTTCAATTCAATTATCAAATATGAATTTAAATCCGTAGAGCAGCACCTGGTGTGTCTTTTTGTTGTGTGTGTCTTTTTTCCCGATTCGGAATATTCCGTGCCTAACTTCTTGTAATATTCTTAGAATTCCCCAAATATTCTTATACTTGGATAATTCAAAAATTCCGTTGATCTCCTCGATTCCAATTTCAACCTCCAAAATTGTTTCGACGTTTTATTTATTCCAAATATATATATATATACGCTGATGTTCGCGACCCTCCAAAATATCCGAAGATTTCCAATTCCGATATTCCCATACTCTTGAAATTCTAAAATTTTAAATTCTAGATTTAGAGAATTCCCCCAGAAAATCCCCCACCTATTTCCTTGCTTTCCTCTTTTTTTTTCTTTCAATTTTCCCTTTCCCTTATTATTTTTCTCTCCTTTCTGGTTTCCTCACTCTGTCCTGTTCTTTTTCTCTGCTTCTCCCTCTCTCTCTCTTGGGCCTGCCTACCCCGACAGCTCCCCGGCCCGGCCATGCCAGCCCACCCCGGGCCTTCGCTGCCCTGCAACCGCTCTGCGCCGCCCCGGACCCGGTCTGCGCCCCACGCTCCCACGCCTGCCGCGTTTCTTGGCACATCGCGCCCATGTCGCCGGGACGACCCGCGCCTCCCTCCTATAAATAGCGACGCCGCCGCCCTTCTGCTCCACATGCCCGAAACCGCCGCCGCCTGGCCTCGCAGCCGACGCCTGCGCCTCCTCGCCACCTCACTGTCGCACCACCGTCGCCTGCGCCACCTCGCCGGTGCCGCCGCCCGATCCAGCGCCGCCCCGAGCCGCGTCGGGTCGCCGCGACCTCACCACCGCCTCTGTCGTGTCGAGCAGCTCCTCAGCGTACCCCTCCTCGATGCCAACCGCCGCCGGAGCGCTGCCGTCGTCTTCAACCCGAGGAGCTCGCCCTCCCCTCCTCACCGCCGAGCTCCCTGTCGCCGCCGTTCGGTTCCAGTGCGTCGCCGCCCCTCGCCAACCACGGTGGGTCTCTGTGCTGCAGCCATGTCGCCGTCATTCTGCTACGTCATCCTGCCCCACTGGACACCGTCGTCGCACCATGGACCGCCGTTGCCGTCGCCTGCTCCTTGCCGTCGGCATCATCATTTTCGCCCCCCGTATCTCGCTAGTTGCCCCCGCGCCACCTGCACTGGTTCCATCCACCACGAGCTTCCGCCTCCGGTGAGCACCGATGCCGACGCGCACATCCTCTTTTTTCTCATCCTCTCAGTTCTACCACACCTTTTTTCAAATTTGTCTTAGCCTTATCTTCTCTTCTAGATCTGGAGCTTGAACTTAATACTAATAGCAGTTTTTCTCCAAAAAAAAAATCTGGGAGTTAGTCCGGCCGCCGACCACCGGAGTAGGAGTAGAAGATGCCTGGGCTTGCGGCTGGCAGGGGCTTCCCCTCGCGTCTTCTCTCCACACCCCGCTCCTAATAGGTCCCAGGTGAGGTTGATCACCATCAGCTGTGCCGCCATGAAGTCCTACAGGCTATCCGAGCTCAGTGACGCCGAGGTCAGTGGCCTCAAGGCACGCCCTCAAATCGACTTCTCCTCCATTTTTGGCATGGTAAGATGAGGTATAAGGAACTCATGGTTATGGGCAGTACAACGTTGTGCAATTGTTTTAGAACCATTTGCTCTTTTTTTTGTGCGATTAGGTGAATCCGATTGTTGAAGATGTGCGGGTGCGAGGTGACACTGTGGTTAAGGAGTAAGTGATGATGTAGTGTTTGATTCTTTTGGACAGAACCTAGTGCAGGATTTTGTTTAACTGCTGGGTTTGGTATTTCAGTTATACAGTGAAGTTCGACAAGGTTGCACTCGATGATGTGGTTGTTCGTGTTAGCGATCTTCCTGATGTCGAGGTATTTACCTTATATGTGTTTGTGACTGATAAACTGCACATTCTTTTATCTTTTTTTCCTGTTATAACAACATTACCTGAATGTTTGGTGCTAAACTTGTAGTTTAGTTTGGAATTATGTATGCCAACTCTAGTACTTGCATTCAGGGTCTTCAATTACTTAGTAATAGGTACACCTAAAGGCAGTAATTGGTATTCTTCGTAGAACGCATACGACGAGTCCTCCACGTCAATGTAATATAGAACCTTCATAAAAAAAACTACTACTGTTACATAGATTCTTATAATTGCTTAGATATGTGCATCTTCTGTTCAATATGCAGACTGTGGTAGAAACTCCAATGGACATGAATAATAATGTTTATGATGAACCTACTGCTGTTAACACTCCTAGCCTAGGAGAACATGTGCAACAGGTAAACTATTTGCAAAATATCACCTGCAGTTACATAGATTCTTATAATTGCTTAGAAGTGATTATTTCTTCAATCTCCTTGATTTTGCAAAATCTAACAGAAAGTGTAATATTGAGCACACAAAACAACCAACAATCTGGCCACTTCACTCGCAGCACTGCCAACAAAAGTCTTTTCCCAAATGACAAAGGCAATAATGCACCGGGGAAATTTATTTCAACACATACACTGAGGAATAATGCTGCATCTAAAAAGCGAGAAATGAGAAAGAAAGGCGGAAAGGTATGAGCTGGAAATCTTGTGATGATTACAAAGGATCAGTGTCTATATTTGTTAAGTTTTGAACTATTTAAATGTAGGATCTAGAAAAATGGTGCAGCTATTTGATTTTTTTTATGTACTTTTGGCATGTTTGTGCAATTGATTATGTCAAGCTGTTGTCCATGCTGTGATGATTTTTTTTTTTGTCATGAACTGTTGCAAAATCTCTTTTGGCAAGACAAAAAAGGTTTCACGTGCTTAATCCAGTTATATTTAGTGACCACTAGACTATAAAAACTTTCATTCAGTTAATATCTATGTTGAAATGTATTTTGTCTAGCAAGTACAAATAATATATGCTATTAGCTGATGCTAAATCCATAGGAATATATTGATACAAACATGGATGCTTCTGAAGACAAAACCAAAAGAAAGTAATTTGTTATCTGGCATACAATTGAAAGGCATCAGTTTAGGTGTAAAAGTGCTTTTTCCATGACTATTTTGTTTTGTGGTGATAATATTTGATGCCTAGCTAGTCTGTTATGCAATATATATTACTGATGCATATGTCATCTGAACTTTTTCACGGAGATGAACCTTGAGGACTATTGGCAAGATGAACTGAATCAAACCTCCTGCAATAACAAAGACCTTCCTGATAGAGTCATGTATATTTGTTTAAATTCTATAAGTTAGTATCTGTTATGTAGTTTCAACTTTGCAAATAGGAAGCCCTTTGATATATTGTACAAACTATGGATGATCAAAGTTATCAATATCATTGCCTTTTTGTCCCATTGGATTTTTTGATTTAGTGAATTTCTGTGCCGCAAATAGATACAATAGTATATGTTGCATCGAACCTAATGTCGATGCAATCGTATTTGTTGCATCGAACCTCACGGCGATGCAATAGTATATGTTGCATCGAACCTCACGGCGATGCAATAAGTTGTATTGCACCGATCGTAATGTCGATGCGATATGATCTATTGCACCGAACGTTAGTCGTTGCAATAGGATTTCTTATTGCATCAAATTTATGACATGTATTACATCAACAATATTTTGATGCAATAACCTTTCGCACCACTCTATTTTGATGCAAGAGACATACATGGCTGATGCAACAGCGATCTCGCATCACCACGATTTTGATGCAATAACCATTTTGCATCAAACTAATCCGATGCAAGAGACAACGGATGGCCGATGCAATAGCAAGCATCTCGCACCGGTCACAGCAAACCGATGCGATAGCCTATTGCATCAAGGTTTCTTGCATCGGCTCGCATCAAACAAGAAATTAATGCCACACCAAGGTATTGCATCGATTTTGGCCCTATTACAACAAAATTGTGCCGATGTAATAGGGTAAAAAATTAGTAGTGATTGATCCATTCTTGTTTGGTTGGGATATTGTAGGCATCGTCTATAGTATTATCATTAGTTATTTTATAATTAATTACCATTCTAGATTTACCTCTAACTATTTTGGCATAATTTCTAACTATAAAAGCAGATCTATGTGGGCTTCTACTTTCTCTTATAGCCCCAAATTTGAATAATTCTTCTACATGCATCTTAAATTCTTCGATGTTTTTTGGTGTGGCTTCTGTGGGACTTGTTTTTATAATGTAATTAGGGTTTATTACATTTAATTTGCATACTATAGAATTTTTATCTCAATGTTTCATAGATATTTCTCCTATTATTTGGATATCTTCTAGCCTTTGCAATACCCTTTCTATATCCTTTTTAGATTTTATGTCCCTATACTAATTGGGTGCGAATGACTATAGTCCGATGCATTCTATATGAGTATTTTCTATATAGTATTCTTCTATATTATCAGTAAGTTCTCCTCCAACTATTTTAGGACATTGCCTGATGTAATTTTCTCCAGATTCAAGATTAGAAATTTTTAAGCGCTCCTAAGGGCAGCCATGTTTTAGTACTTCAGAGATATATAGAATATTATCTTATTTTGGGATAAATGTAATTCCTTGATCACGTATAATTGTGGCTTGTAAAGAGAATTGGAAAAACCTTAACCCAATTATCATGTCATCATTTGATCATTGATAAATCTCTAATTGTAATTTCATCTATGATGTACCTTGTACCATTAATGAATGCCTCAATATTGTAAGCCAACTGATTATGTATTTTCTTTATGCTAGACATATCCGTGGATTTTTCTACTTTATCATTATGTATAGTATGCACTATTTCAGGGCATTTTACAAAGTATTTGCCATGGATAATATTTTTTGTGTAACCTGTGTCTACTAGTGCTAAGATTTTATAAGTAAAATTTGGTTTCAGCTTTAGTTTTATTGGAATTCTTATGCCTAGTATTTCTTTGAATAGTAATTTCATTATATATTTGCTTCCTAAGCTTGTAATAATTTATTAGATCAGCATCATCACTACTTGATTCATAATCTTTTAATTAAATTAGGTTATCACATTTTTTATTTTTTACTATTATTGTTTGTTCTTCATACTTACTAGAATATTTCTTTTGATCTTTATTTGATCAAGTTTTACTTAAATGATCGGATGAATTACATATAAAGCATCTGCATGTTTATCATATTTTTTCTAGGATTATATCTTCTTACATTTCTTTTATGTAAATATGGACCTTTATTATCTAATCTTCTTAGGAAATATCTTCATCTCGTCCTAAAATTGTTGTTTTTTTTCATTTGAGGTTTACGGAACTTACTATTCCTATACCTATCTTCTCCATATGATAAGGGTATTTGGATAATGTTGTTACAAAAGTTATAATCTGATTGTTTAATAGATCTTTGGATTGTATATTAGTACATATCTTTTCAATTGTTTTGAAGACAAAGTTTATGGCCCAAGAAATATTAACAATCGTTCCTTTAGTTTCTTTTTAAAATTCTTCAAATATCATTGTTCCTAAAGGATCGAGCAATTTATTAAAATATCTTTTGGCTACACTTTTATTATAACCTTGCTTAGCGATAATAGCATTATATAAATAATGTTGAGAATTTTTTATGCCTTTCAATTGGTTAATGTTAATTTTTCTATTTGTCTTAACCTTTCATTTGTAAGGTACTACGTAGTTCTTGGTCTTCTGCAATAATAATATTTGATATAATGTTTGCAAAGTTATTTAGATTATTACCGTCCCTTTTTAGTTCTTCATAATAATTAGGGTAGGTTTCTACTCTTTGTTTCCATAGAATTTTTACTGATTCTCCAAGAAATGTTTCTAACTAGGTTCTCATATCTTCTACTTTATTTCCAATATTATGCTGATTTTGTATATATTTTTGTACTATCAAATCCTTCCATATGCTTATAATATTTGGCTAGTCAATAGGGTCATGTATAGCTAAATTGAATATTGCACCATCACCTTTGTAGGTTTGGAATTTTACAGCATTTTCAAAATTTCTCCTTTTAGAACCCATATATTTCTACTATCCTAGGATATAAGTATATGGATTATCATCCTTCTCTGGTGGCTATTTTCTAGATGCCCTATGTTGTTTGTCTTTCTTCTTCTTGTTTTAGTGAACTTTCGCCATATCTTCTTTGTTTAGCTCTTCCTGAGTCTATTTCCATAGCTTTTCTTGAGTCTATTTCCATAACTTTCATCATCTAATGATTCTAGAAAGTCATTATAATACTCAAAAGCATCTATATTGGCTATATCATTGTAACTTTCATTAACTAATTCATCTTCTTCTACATAACTTTCTGATAAGAAATTATTGTTTATATCCCATTGTTGTAACTCACTTATATTACTTGGAATTTTTTGCTTCTCATTTATTGTTGTTTCCTTTTTACTTTCAACTTCTATTTCTTTGTTTTTGTGCAAGCTTAAATCTAGCATTTTTTTCTTTATAATCCTTTTTAGTCTAGATAATTTTCTGATGAAGAAGAGTTCCTTTTCTCTTATCATGGCCCATTTATCTGTCATATTATTGTTGTATTCGAAATTTATGTCTCTCAATTTTTCTCCACAATATTCTTTATCTAAATCAAGTCCTTCCATAAATTCGGATACAGTACGACACGCTTTATGTTTAATGTCTGGTTCTGAGATAACCAAATCTATTGATTCTAGATCATCTACTCCTTTTGATTTATAATTTTTAAATCTGATGCTAGTACTACCATCATGGTTTTTATAACTTATGTAATCATTGGGTTGAGCTATATTTTTTCTTTCTATTAGGGTACTTATATTCCATTCTTCTCCTGCTCTATCTTCGGAACTTATTTTTAGAGGACTCGTAAATTTAATACTTTTTTACTGCATGCTTTCATTTACATTATTAACATTTACTCTATATTTTGAGACACTATTATTAGTTAGCTTCCTATAAATTCTATGCTTACCAAAAGATTTGCTTCTTTAAAATCTTCGTAACAACTCATTTTTCTATAAATTCTCTTACAGGCATCATTAGGTTTGGAGCAATACAGGTTATTAATCTATTTTCATTCATATCTCCTTCAAAAAATCATACTGTTGTTTTGTCAATTGTATCCCATCTTTTATCTAATAATGTTATCAACATTTTTGTTCCTCATTTCTTTCTTGTCATTCCTTTAATTCCTATAATATACATACCTTGGTGTATATACTTATAATCTAAGTATTTAAGTCCATTTTCAATCGTTTACTTTCAATTGTTAATTCTACAGGTTGTGTTAAAACACTTAATTCTACTTCCTCTAGATATTCTGTATAATCGATGTCTATTTTCAAATAAACCCAGCTGATATATTTGTTGTGGCTTTATTCGTCTCAAAGCATCTTTCTGATATCTTTCTAAATCTTTATCTAAATTTATTAATTCATCTAAATTATCAATATCAGCTTGCTTGCATCTTATTTTGCTCATTAAAGACAAATGTCTTGAATCTTGTCTTATTAGTTGGATGTTGTTGTCTGATTTTGTGGGGCTTTTAAGTATATCCCTTTTTTTAATTTATGGCCTTAGTTGATGAAACAATTCCTCATGATGCTAATATGATTTCCTTTTTGCTTTCCTCGCTATTAACCTTGTCTAATATTTTAACTAATAGCTGAAGAATTGTATTATTTTGTCTAATTATTTCTTTAGAATTTTCTTTTGGAGAGTCGTAGTCTGAAAAATCAACAGGTTGGTGTAAATATTTCTCTATTTCTTTGAGAGCTTGAATATACTCTGACATATATTTTAAGAACAAATAAAAATTTAACTTCTTCAATCAATCTTTTAATTGCACATATAGCTGGTTCTGATACTTTGATGTTTTACAAGCTTCCAACAGATATTTTATTGATAACGAAGTCTATTTTTCTTTGTACTAGAGTAGTTTCTTCTTTGATATAATCACTGTTTTTGCAATTTTTATTATATATTACTTTAGTTTCTTCTAATAATTGCAAAATTAAATTAAATTTATTGTTTATTAAAGAATATTATTCTAAGCGACCTTGATATCCTTTATTTAATCTTTCAAATTTTAAGTCTAGATCGTCTTGTCTTTTATCTCAAGTTATGTAAAAATTATATAATAGATCCACTAGTATATTTAGCTAGCTATGTGAGGTATGCCAACTATGTTCTTCTAAGGAATTTAACCTACACCTTACATTGATATTATCTGTGGTTTTAATTAGCTTTCTTTCATTTACTTCTAAGTTCAAATACATTAGCCTTTCAATCGTGAGTAGGCTCTAATACCAAATACACAGACACATGCACACACACTGATACACACAAATTTTATTATTATTATTTAAATACACAGACACACGCACATACACTAATACACACAAAATTTATTATTATTATTATATACGCTTATATAGATAGATGTTTAAAAATTAATTTTTATTCGTGTACTAATTTGTTGTTGTTTCAGGATCGCGAGGTTGACAAAACCAAAACAAGTCAGCCAAAGATTGCTTTAGAGATTAAAAATCCTACTTGATACTCACCATATTTCTCACTTGCTTGTATTTATGAGCAACTTTTCTGAATATCCCTAGCCATATTCAATCTAGATGAGAGCTTATCATCTCCCCAAGCAGTCCTAGCCAAAGGGAACACTTCTCAGTAGCTAAAGGTTCTCCTGACACCTGTGCAAGAAGTAGGCTATGAACAAGAACTTCGGAAGAGTTTTCTCCTATAGGGTCCTCAGTAGGGATGGAAATTGTGCCCGTTTGTCCGTTTACCCATGGGCAAAAACCCTAATAGGGTTGGGTTTGTTCTCCACTCAGTGCCCATGGGTTTCTTATTGGGTCAAAAACTATGCCCGATGGCTAAACAGGTACGGGCATGGGTAGTTACTACCCATGCCCGCTTTACCCGATTACCCACCAAGACTAACTGACATGTGTGCCCCTAGTCAATTAAGTATAAAAGCCAACTTCTAGGTCTAGGGTTTCTTCCTTTCCTTCCCCTTTCTCCACACTCCATAGCCGCTAGGAGCCCACAAGGAGGCACGCTCCCTACGGCCGACTCCCCGAGCCCCTGCCGCCACCTGCCTACTCTGGCCGCCACATGCTCCAGCAGCCACCCACCCCAGCCGGCCGCCGTCTGCCTCCGACCGGCCACCGCCTGCTGGTGGCAGACAAATGGGCATGCCCGCAGGCACACGACACCCGCGGGTAGCAGGCATGGGCAGCCTTCCTTGCCCATCATGTAGTAACGAGTATGCCCGCGAGCAAGAATTTCCTCGCTGGCACGGGTATGGGTATGAACTACCCGTGCTAGCCGTGCCCGATTGCCATCCCTAGTCCTTAGCATAAGCACTCAACCAGAAAGAACAAGCTTGGATTCTCATAGAAAATTACTTCATATTAACAAACAATCATACATATGGTTTTTCTTTCGGGAATACCAAAATTAACTATATAAATAGGAAATTACCTTATAGAAGGTATGTACAGATGCTCAAACTGTTTACTACTATGTTACAGGACATTTATAGTGGACTACTGTGAGGGAGTCGAAGCACCGTCGCACGGGTGCGCCTGCTAGAATGCTGGAGCTCTGTCTTCCTTCAATCTGTAGGAGTCTCATTTTATATCGAGCGAGGGGCTCTTGTCTTTTTTATTTAAAGTAGATAAGTATGCATCCACATACAGACGAAGCTATCTGGTCAATTCTTCTAAAGCGATGCTTAGTATTTTGAGCAATTAAGCTTCGTTCACGAGGCTTGACTTGTATTGAGCGGTGCTTGTTTTTTATCAATCAAGCTCTCATTCACGAGGCTTGACCTATATTGAAAGTCTTTATCTTGTCCTCAATAGCACAACTCTAGTTGTTGTCATATTCCTGCACATGAGCTATGTTATGCCCATGCATCATACTGTATTGGTGCAATTCCCATCAATTTGTTTGGTATCAATTTGTTGTGTAGTGTATTGGTGCAATACATCACAAGTCTAGTTGTATAGTGTAATCATGATGCAGGCTATCCTTTATTGAGCCTTTGTTGTGTACTGTATAGTTCTAGTGTAGATAGTTCTATATATATGTATATATGTATATATACATATATATACATACATACATATATATATATATACATAAATGGGGAGGAAGTTAAAGTGAGCTGGCTATTGGGAAGCATCTTTCAAAGAAAAAAGTCGGATAGATGTTCCTGTTGTATATACTAAGAAAAAAAATCTAACTGCAAGTGAAATTCAACAATAAATCCTACCAAGAACCTGCTATTACCCATTAAAAACAAAACCCCTCAAAAAAAGATAAAAAGGGGTTAGAAAAATTCGTTCTTTGCTTACGTGAAGGTCTGACCTTTAAATCCTTCCCCAATGAGTAAATATGGCATAGATCTGCCAAAGCATGTAGTAGCTGAGCAAGAATCAACACAATCCCTTCCATTGACAAGCAAATAAGGAAGATGGGAGGTCAGATTTGTGAGAAGGGGAAGATCTAGGAGCAAGTTTGAGAGATTATTATGAGGCTAGATTTCATGGCCGCAAGGTGAGACTGTGAGCACTATCCTATGGTGTGGTGGGGACGCGCTGGTGGCATGCGGCAGTGGAGCCGACACAGGTGGACGCGGTGGACTGTGGGCTGCGTGCTCAGTGGAAGAGAGAGCTGTCTGTGGGGAGAAGATGAAGTGGTGAATATGCGTGTGTGAGACATGTGTAGGCAGGATATAGGTGCGAAGTGATGGCCTTCCTTGTCGGTCTCTGTCGTACATATTTGGTGTTGATGCCGATGCAAGAAAATTTGACACTAGGCGGAAAAAATCTCATGCCTTATACAACCGCACTGATCTGAACTCACTAGTCTCCCCTGTGTAAAGTAAAAAAACTCGGGAATGTATTTTGACACGGGAGATTCACAATTTCTGGTAATGATGCTTCCTCACTTGGCCGACAAGGGTTAAGGGTATATAGAAATTCCAAGAAAAAATTAAAAAAAATCATTGCCAAAAATGAGAACATTAAATATAAGTGGTGTGTTTGACCCTAGACAGAGTGATAGTGTGTACGCATCACTCTCCATCTATCCCAAGCTAATTTGACCGCAGAAAAACGGCAAAGCAAGTCAGAGTTGCTAACTTGCTATGAGCCTCCTTATCTGTTTCCTCTCTGTGCTGTACAATGGGGCACCACGACTGTGACAGCTTATCTCAACTCAATTATTAAATCTCACCAGATCCCTCCTGCATTATTAAAGTAGTAGGCAAACGATATCTATTCTACGCAGCGAAAAGCTCTAAAAGAAGAAACGGTGCTCACACTTGCGCCATGGCAGCTCCAGGCGCTGGTGTGGCTGAGGATACCAAGCTGTACTCCGGCAAGCTTACCCTCTACGTCTTCCTCACCTGCAGCGTAGCGGCCACCGGTGGGCTGATCATCGGCTATGACATCGGCATCTCTGGTAAAGATGAAGTTAATCTCATCTCTTTCTTTACCTTAAAAAACTTGATCTCTTTCATTCCGTGAGATTTAATATGTTACTGTAGCATGGACTAATTAAGTGGGTGCTTGTTAGAGAGAGAACGTCCTTCATGCAAGGAGAGCAGCGCATGGGTAGGATCACTTAACTATACTATATCGAGATAAAAACTCTTGCTGAAAGTATTTTAGCACATAGTAGATCTATTGCTGCCAAGCCATTTAAAATAGTGGTTAATTTCTAGTTCTCTTACACAGAGTCAACTTGACAACTAAGCAACAAGCACAAAGTACTAACTAGAAACTTCAAGAGTAGTGCTTTACTTCCTAAGTTGGCACAAAGATTATTTGCTTAACATTCTCCCCCTAATCTTTATACTTTTGTCATCCTTTGGATTTGTTTTGGATTTTAACCATGCCAATCTTCCTTTTTAGCTCTTGAAATAGGATTCTTTCCAGAGCCTTTGTTAGAAAATCAGCGAGTTGATCTTGTGAAGTGACAAAATTAGTTCTTATGCTCCTGTTTTCCACACATTCTCTGATGTAGTGATAGCGAAGTTGAATGTGCTTACTTCTATTATGCAAAACGGGGTTCTTACTCAATGCCAGAGCAGATGTGCTATCCATCTTCAACTTTGCAGTATCTGTTTGTCTTCCTCTTAGTTCTCAAAGCAGCTGAGCAAGCCAAACTCCTTGACTTGTGGCAGTTGTGGCAGCTACATACTCTGCTTCATAGGAGCTTAACGCCACAATTCGTTGCTTGATGGATTGCCAACTAACCGCTTGTGCTCTTCCTTGTGTCGATGTTGCCAGCGAGGACGCTGTCACTATAGCCAATCAGCCATTGCTCCTCTATCTCCCTCTTGTAGTGAAGGCCATGCTCAAGAGTGCCGGCGACATAGCGCAGGATGCACTTCACAGCCAGATGTGTTTCTCAGTAGGCCGCTCTATGAAGCGGCTCACAAACCTGATGGCGAATGCCATGTCCTGGCCATGTGTGGACGAGGTAGCGAAGGCTGCCTACCAGCCCCTGATACTCTGTTGCGTCAACTGGAGTTGTTGTGCTATCATGGCTCAGCTTGATCCTCTCCTCCATCAGAGGGGCGCAAGGACTGCAATACTTGAGGCCGGCAGACTCCACTGTTAGAGATGCCATTTTCGCCTTGCTTTACTTCAATTTCAAGGTAGAAGAAAAGTAAGCCAAGATAACTCATCTGGAACTTCTCCTTTATTTCTTTCTTGAATTATTCAATTGCTCATATGGAAGGACCAGTGACCACAAGGTCATCTACATAGATGCCGACGAGTAGAGCAGAGCGGCCATTGTTGCGCTAGTATATGGCATGCTCGTGCTTGCTCTGGTTGAAACCAAGCGCCTTCAGAGTATGATCGAGCTTCATATTCGAAGCTCTTGGTGCCTGCCACAGCCCATAGAGAGGTTTGCGCAGGCGTAACATTTTGCCTTCTTTTCTGACCACGACAAAACCGGGGGCTGTGTCACAAACCCTTCCTCGCTCAATTCTCCATTGAGAAAGGCAGATTTAACATCCATGTGATGGACGCGCAACCCTTCCTGGACAGCAAGCGTAAGCAGGAGCCGGATCGATTCCATGCATACGACGGGCATGAACACCTCATCGAAGTCAATCCCGGCCTTCTGGACGAACCATTTGATGACGAGATGAGCTTTGTGTTTGATCACCTCCCCAGCCTCATTCTTCTTCAATTTGTAGACCCATTTGAGTCCAATTGGATGATGGCCGTGCTTGAGATCAACGAGCTCCCAAGTCCCGTTTCAATTCACCGCATTCATTTCCTCCTTCATCGTAGCGTGCCATGCCTCGTCACTTTCTACTTCAGCTGATGAGCATGGCTTACCAGGCCTAGCAAGGAGCAAGGACGCCTCCTCGAGCTCCCGCAGTACAAGCCCTGGTGCCAGGGCATCTTCCCTGATGAGATTCCCGATGGTGCGATAGCGGACCGGCATGTCAGAGTGCACAACATCAAGCCTCTCCTTGTCCTGAAAGGGTGGTGACATGAACTCTGGAGCACCAACGCTTGAAGTGGGTGCTGGTGTAGTAGGGGTCGCCAGTGAAGTGTCATCCTGCGACAGCGCTAGGGATGCTGATGGTGTAGTCGTGCCTCCCCCGGAGCCAAGCATAGGATGCCTGGTTGTTTGCTCGACATGGTACTCGATGGCATACTTGTGCTGCTTGTCACTGTCTAGTCCCACCTGCGGCTCTCGTCAAAGATGACATCATGGGCAAGTTGCACACGCTATGTCCTAGGATCGAGAACACGATACACCTTCATCCCTTCTTTGTAGCCGATGAAGACATCAGGTGTGTTACTGTCGTCAAGCTTGCGCACATCGTGTAGCTCCTTCATGAACGCCAGGCACCCAAAGCTACGTAGGAAGTTGTCCGCTAGCTTCTTGTCATGCCATGCTTCGTATGGCGTCATGCTCGTGAGACTCTTGGTTGGCACGCGATTAACGAGGAAGACAGTCGTGCTGACAGCCTCCCCCCAAAACTTTGCAAGCATTCCCCTCTAATTGAGAAGAGCACGCGCCATGGATACCACTATATGATTCGACCACACCGTTTTGTTGTGGGGCGTAGGGCACAGAGATGTGGCGGTGGATCCCCTCATTGGTGAAGTAGGTGGCGAACTCTAGCGACGTGAACTCACCATTGTTGTCCATGCGGAGCAACCACAGTGAGCCTCAGCTGCCACCCGGATCTTCTTGATGGCTTTGGGAACGCTGCTCTTGGCTGCTAGGAGCGCCACCCACATGTATTGTGTGGCGGATTCGACCAGCAGCAAGAAATGGCACCGTCCACCTAGCGCTGTCGGTGTAATGGGGCCACAAACGTCACGGTGGACAGATCAAATAGTTCTAGGGCACGGTACTTGGCCATCATTGGCAAGGTGGTGCCCTGGTGCTTGGTGATGACGCACGTGTCACACAACTGTTCGACACGCTCCAGTCGAGGCAACCCACGCATGAGCTCTTGTCGCGCCATCTTCTCCAGCAAACCGAATTGGATGTGCCTGAAGCGCTCGTGCCAATGCCAGGCAACATCGTCATCATTCTACGCGGCCAGACATATTGATCGAGAGACCTCAAGGTGGAGGACGTAGAGTCGATTCTGCCCTCGCTTGATCTTGGCGAGGAGGTAGCGGCATTGATCCCAGATGCGCATGATGCCATCCTCGACCAGCACCTTCATGCCGCTTTCATCAAGCTGACTGACATTGATGATGGAGCACTTGAGGCGCGGGATGTAGTAGATGCCGCCGAGCACTTTGTGCTCGTCATTCTTGACAATGAAGATGACGCTGCCGGCACCCTTGATGTTGACGAGGGAGCCGTCGCTGAATTAGATGGTGCTGGTAAAGCTCTGTTAGAGCTCAGCGAAGACGTCCCCATGGCTAGTCATGTGGTTTGTTGCTCCCATGCTGAGCTACCATGCCACCTCCTTGTCCTCGTCGACCACGATGCCGAGATTCACCTGCACACGTGGCTCGATGAGAGAAATAGGGGATGGCACGGTGACGGAGTCATTCATTGAGCTCATAGACTTGGGCCATCAGCATCGCGACATCATCGTCTTCACGTTTGCTAGCCCGCGAGAGCAGCAGCATGTCGTCATCGTCTCCTTGGGCCAAGTGAGTTCTTCTTTCTTGGGATGGAGGCAGTCCCTGGCCTAATGGCCAAGATAGCCACAGTTCTGGCATCTATTTGATGCCATGTTCTTGTTGCCCTCTCCCTTCTCGCCTCTTCCGCCGCTACCACCACCAGCTCCCTCCTTCCTATCATGAGAGCGGGGTCGCTGGCGAGCTCTGCCGCCATGCTAGTGCTTGGAGGATCCCTCCCCATTCTGCCTCTCCTTCTGCCGTGTGAGCCACTGCTCCTCCGTGAGGAAAAGTTGGCCTCCATCTGCAGCAGTCAACGGTGCTGGATCCGTTGCTCCACCACCTTGAGGCGACCGGTGACGTCCTTGATGGTGAGCATTGAGAGATCCAACAGGGTCTCTATCGACACCGTGATTTGGGAGAACAACTATGGGACAACACGGCGGTAGTTATCGATCATGTTCTGCTCCTTGATCTATTCTCCTAGTGTCCCAAGTTGAGTCATCAGGCTTGTGAGTAGCAGGGTGAAGTCGTCAATCGATTCCCCATCGCAGAACGAGATGGTCTTATACTCCCGCCACAGCTGTCGCACCTTTGCCTTTCTCATATGGTCCACACCGACGCGCATCACCCTGATGGCATCCTAGGCATCCTTTGCGGAGTCCTTGGTAGCGTGCACCAGGATCATCTTTATCAAGACGGTGCGCAAGATGGCTTCTTCCTGCTGGTCGTAGTCGCCATACTACCATGTCCTAAAGGCCATGGGGCTTGCAACATCACCTTCGCCAGCATAGGAGAAAAGAGCACACTATACATGTACCACCTTTTGCTTTATTCACAAACACCTTTTGCTACACTGGGTGTTTTGAGTATATTAGCTTTTGAAAACTGCAATAGTTTTCAGTACACCCAAATGAAGAAATCTTCGTCTTGATATTGAAAATCCCACCTATTTTGATTCCGGAGTACAAACAGGACACGACGACAAGTAAAAACCAAAAGACCTTCAACTTTATAACTGGAATATGTTTTTTTGTTTGAGTCCATTAGGAAACCCAAAACTGAAAATTCGAACATCAGCCTTACTGAGAAACTCAATAAATATAATTCTTTGGGACTGCCTATTTCCTGCAAATTAAGGATCGGCCATGAAACCATCGATTAGTGGAGTGAGTGTTGTGCAAGAGCTTGCATATAAGCTATGCCCATGCTTCATATTTTATATCACTACACCATACAAAAATAACATACTACAATCTTTATATGGAGGGGGGAATTGTGTTTACTCCACTGGTGAATGTTTAATCTGCGACAAATAGCATAGCAAAACTTGCAAACTCAAATATACAAAACCAAGTCATATACTCATATCTTACAGGGAGAGAAGTGTCGAACTATATATGTAGCAAGCTACCTCAGACGTTGTGGTAATAGGTTCTATCGTATATGGGCACTTGCATCCACATGATGTTGCGTGCATCCATTGTCCATCAAAAATAAGTATCATGACTCTCGACATTCAGGTGGTGTGACATCTATGGACACGTTCCTCGAGAAGTTCTTCCCCTCGGTGCTCCACCAAGAACAGATGGCGCGCGGCACTAGCCAGTACTGCAAATTCAACAGCCAGCCGCTGACCGCGTTCACGTCGTCGCTGTACCTCGCGACGCTCGTGGCCTCCTCCTTCGTCGCGTCCTTCACGCGCTCGATGGGCAGGAAGTGGTCCATGTTTGGTGGCGGGGTCTCGTTTCTAGCCGGCGCCACCCTCAACGGCGCCGCGCAGAACGTAGCCATGCTCATCGTCGGACGCATTCTCCTTGGCATCGGCGTGGCCTTCGCTGGCCTGGTAAGTTGGACACATTGACAGCAGTAATTGCAAATGGAGGGAACAGCCGAACAGGGCAGTAACAGAAATCGTTGTTGATCATAATGTAGTCCATTCCGATATACATGTCCGAGATGGCGCCGCCCCGGCTCCGTGGCATGCTCAACATTGGCCTCCAGCTGATGATCACCGTGGGCATCTTCTCTGCGAATCTCATCAACTACGGTGCAGCCAAGATGAGGGGTGGCTGGGGGTGGCGTGTCAGCCTCGGCCTAGCTGCTGCCCCGGCATGCATCATCACCGTGGGCTCGCTCTTTCTCCCCGACTCACCAAACTCTCTCATCAGCCGTGGCCGCCACGAGGAGGCGCGACGGGTGCTCTGTCGCATCCGTGGCACCGGCGAGGTAGACGACGAGTACAGCGACCTCGTGGCAGCAAGCGAGGTATCCTGCTCCGTGAAATGGCCGTGGCGCGACGTCCTGCAGCGCAGGTACCGCCCCCAGCTCACCATGGCCGTCCTCATCCCGTTCTTCCAGCAGCTCACCGGCATCAACGTCATCATGTTTTACGCGCCCGTGCTGTTCAAGACGATCGGGCTCGGTGGAGACGCGTCGCTCATGTCAGCGGTGATCACGGGGCTGGTGAATATCGTTGCCACGTTCGTGTCAATCGCCACCGTGGACAGCCTCGGCCGACGCATGCTCTTGTTTCAGGGAGGCTGCCAGATGCTTGTCTGCCAGGTACACTGATATACACCTGCAAAATTGCAATGCATGCCTCGTCATGACGTATTCTGTCATATATGTTCCATCAGAAAATGCTTATGATTCCTACAGGTTATCATTGGAACGTTGATTGGTGTCATGTTTGGATCGAGTGGGGATGGCAACATTTCGAAGGTATTCGCGGTCTGCATCGTCGTGTTCATATGTGTGTACGTCGCTGGCTTCGCTTGGTCATGGGGACCGCTTGGTGTCCTCTTGCCGAGTGAGATCTTCCCGCTCCAGATCCGGCCGGCGGGTCAGAGCATCAGCGTGGCGGTGAACATGCTCTGCACGTTCGCTGTCGCGGAGACCTTCCTTCCGATGCTCTGCCACATGGGATTCGGCCTCTTCTACTTCTTCAGCGGATGGGTTCTTGTGATGACATTGTTCGTTGCAGTCTTCCAGCCAGAGACGAAGAGCGTGCCGATCGAGAAGATGACCGTAGTGTGGGAAACACACTGGTTTTGGGGTAGATTTTCTGATAACCAGGATGCACATGTCGAAATAGCAAACAGCAAAGTTCACATGTACAACGGCACTGCTGTTTGAATTATACAGCTGTAGCAAATATAAATGTCACAGCAATGATTTTCTATAAAACGTTTTTAGGTAAATTGACATAATTGGTAATTGTGAAATTCTGAATCAGTTAAGAACTCAAGATGAAAGCGCGGTAACTTTAGGGAAAAATTATAGACATAATAGAATTGCCTATCTAACCCTAGTTGTTGGGATTTATTGTAATATAATATATTATCTACGATCTATTTCACATAGGAATTTATCTACGTTGTTGCTAAGTAATTATTGTACATAACAATAATACTTAATGCATCCATGTTGTTTAACTAGTCCTTTTAGAAATTGAGACATATGTTTTTCATAAAAATGTTATAGAATACTTTAAGGTAATAATATATAAAAATTATTCAATTATATAGATAATCTAAAAAAATCTATGATTTTTATGAAAAAATTGGAGAGTGACATTTGCTACGAATTTGATGGCTATAATGCACTACAAATATTGTTTAAGTACCTTTAGTATCTTCAAATGTTTTATGTTATTAGTAAAGTGCCCGTGTATTGCAACCGGAAGAAAGGCAAAAAAAATTGAATGAAGAGAGATGGAGAGTGTGTGGAAGGAGAGGGAGCATGTGGCTGTTCAATGGCCAAGGGAACGGCATAAAAGAGGAGAGCTCAAGATCCGGCCGTGCTTGGAAGGTGTGCGTTAAGCTTGGCACTGATCATGGTCATCTGGATGAGACAAAATACATTCCCGAAATCAAGGAACTTGTTTTTGGGATTGTTTGAGGTAGAGGATGAGTGAGGTGAGGCCGTGAAGTGGTGATGGTAGAACGGGTCTAGAGTAGAACAATTGAACAACTACAACGACTCGCTACACTAGTAGCGAGAGAAAGAGAAAGAGAGAGTAAGGAGAGGAGTGCTCGATTCTGATACAGTTTGGTGGGATCACACTACATGACCTGTTTAAAGAATAGATCGATCTGGATGAGGAGAGTGCTTGATTCTTATATGATTTTGGTGGGATCGAACTGTATGAGCTGTTTCGGGAATGGATCAGTCCGAAGGATGGGAGTGCTCGATTCTGATACGATTTTGGTGGGATCGCATCATGTGACTTGTTGCGGGAAGGGACCGATATGGAGGAGGGGAGTGCTCGATTCTAATACAATTTTGGTGGGATCGAGGCGTGTTACTTGTTTCTAGAACAACATTATGGAGGAGGGGAGTACTCCATTGTGATACGATTTTGGTAGGATTGCACCATGTGACTTGTTTTAGGAATGGACCGGTCTTGTTTTAAGTCGCACAGGACAACGTTGCATGATATGTTTTTTCTTTGGGTTCCGGATTCCACGCAAAATATAAGAGCATCACGAATCAAGGCGGTGGGGTGCTTGGGGGACCTGCGGAAGAATCCTAACCGACAGCGAGGCTGTTCAAGGCAGCGCCAGCGAATGAGCTTGTGATGAAGCTCTGGGCGGGACTATTTTGCGAGCACGCGGGAAATCGCTAGTGGAGGCAGATTGGGAGCCAACACATGCACCGACTTGTAGAGAGCGAGAAGAATGGGAACAGTGCTTCCAATTTTCGGGCACATGATAGGAGAACCGTTGGAGACAAGTTTTCACCTAAAAACCCATAATTTTAGGATTAGAAGTCATTTTGGGTATTTGTTTGCCAAGCTCTAAGATAACTTTGCTAATAATTTGGAGTTATAGCCACATAGGAGTAATAGAAATACCTATACAGCCTAAATACGTTTGAAAGAGAAGGAAATTTAAAACTTGTTTTCTATTTATATCCAGAAAAGAAGCAGCAGGTAAAAAATATATATCTAGAATAGAAAAACGTACGGTGAATAGGGATATATTGATACTCGATTGCACGAAGCTAGCTAACATGAGTAAATAGCTTCCCTGGATGCAATGCGTTCATTTGGCAGGTTAATTTCTTTGAGAGGATTAGCAGGTTAATTAACCAAAATTAATCAATTGTACCCTGGGCTAGAAAGCAAAGTCCATTAAAAATCTGCCATACCCAGCCCAACCCAGTATAGATCAATGCAATCCAATCCAATAGCAAAACTCAGCTGAAGCCCATGCGAGGTGGGATAGAAATAACCCAATCATTTTTAACCCTGATCTCCAATCCAATCACTGCCGCAGCCCGCATGCCTGTTTCTCCCGTGACTGCGCGTCGCGCCCGTTGCTACCACACGGCCATGCCTCCGCCTGCTCCACATACCCCGGCATCTTCCTTCCGACTTGCTGGCAGCAACCTCTTTCCCAGTCTGGGTGGCACAGCACGGAGTGGCAGGTGTCCTCCTTGCGGTTGTGTCCCTTTTTTTCCTTGCTCTGTTTCTGTGCTTTGCTATGATTTTTTTCTAAGTCAAGAACCTACACGTGGGGTTGAGGTTGTTCACTCTTCTGCTGGAAGGAGTAACTGGAGAGGAAGTTGGTTTTTAGGGGATTTTTTAAATGTTTTTTCACGGGAGTTTTCTAATTGATGAGTTGGGGTGCATATTAATACCATTCGTGAATCTTGGGGGTTTGGATAATGGACGAAAAATTGTAGAGGGAAGCTATGAAACTATGGTTCCAGATTTAGTGCCAGACATCATCGTCGACTCGTTGTGTACCTCGCTGGGTCAATTTGTTGACTGGAGTTGTTTACGTTTCTTTGCTCGGTGAATTCCTGATGCAGCCAAAGATTGGATTTTCTGGAGGGGATTTTATGGATCTGTGCGTGTGTTTCTTTTATTTTTTGAAGAGTTCGATCCGGTGTAAAAAATCAAAAAAATTAATAGTGCTTCCGTTCTATGCGTGTGCTCTAATGTGGTATGTGTTTTCATTCTCTGTATATGACACCGACTTGGACCACGAAGCATGACGACGGACGAAGCGGAGCGACGTGGATGAGAACAGGACTCGGAAGGAGGAGGCGACAGACGAAAGCAAGAAAGAATGAACGGAATCACTATGAAGTTTTAGAATAGTAGAGACTAGCAAAATGTCCATATGTTGCAACAGATGAAGACAATCTATCTATTATACTATATTATAAAAATATATTAAAAAATCCGTGACAATCGCTTTGGAGGCCAAGAAATTCTTACATTTATTGAATAAAAAAAGATTTTGACCATTAAATCATGGTAACAGTATAGATTGATCGATATAGTTGTATACATAATATATATAATTGTATTTAAATCGTAAAAATTATATAACTGTATTTATGGGAAAAAAACTAAGAGTTGCATATGAAATTCAATTATACTTTGAAAACATATTTTGTAAAAGCTAAAATTGTATCTATGGATGTAGAAGGTAAATGTTGTATATTGATCATATTCTACTTTCAAATAATCTAGCTCCTAGTAAAATTGCACAGAACAATAAAACGGAAAACTAGCTCGTTTTGGACCATGACGCCTTGCCTGTATTGGGCCAATTATTATGTTGGCTCACGTGGCTGGCTCTCACATCGTGTTCCCTTCACCTGGATCGCGAAAATCGCTTCACATAAATGGTTATCGTATCTTAAAATCATGAAAAAAAAGAATCAAATGTAATCTCATAATACAAACAGAATAGGACTTGTCACACAGAAAATAAAACAGAAAATTACTTCCAAATTTCTAAATGTCTATCGGGCCGCCTGTAAATAATGGTCAAAATTTAGCTCCGTCAGCCGCATCGCCTTATCCAAGTTCACTAAATCCACATGCACGAGCATCGGTTAGGCCATTAAACACTCTAGATTTCCCAAGTGAAACTCAATGCAGCTACCGCAGTAGCCGGAAGCCACTATTTACTAGAAGAGCATGTCTAAGAGTGTCTTTGAGGCCTAGGTCAACCCCGAATGCTAGATAAGTTCACTCGGTTCCTTTTAAAAAAGATATTGTGTCTGCTATTAAACGAACAAAGTTTTTGATGCATCATCCAATATATGAACTTTTCTCTCTTCACTACTACAAAATTGATTTTTCGTAACATTAGCCATTTCAAAACGCTGGCGGGCTAAAAGAATGGCCACCTGCGGTAGGTAGGCCACGGTGGGGTGGGCTGTGACCGTCAGCGAAAAAGTATTATCGCAGACGATCGCCACTGCGGCCTACCTATGAAGAGTGCATCATTTTCACAGGCGGGCCACGTTACATGCCGCCTGGCTTTAACACCGGCAGCGCTTAACATCGACCGCCAGTGAAAATATGTGTCGTTTTCGCTGGCGGTTCCTTAAGTGACCGCCAGCGAAAACCCCCTTTTATATGGCTTTTTCTTCCTTGGTCTTGTTCACTGGAGCCTGAGATTTCTCTCTCTTAAAAAGCAAAATTACAGGGGGAAAGGTTTTCAACTTGAAATCTTTGGTGGATTTTGGTTTCTAAGGTTAGATTCTTGTTATCCTATCTTCTTTATACAATTTACTTTTAAATTTATGTTTTCAATTTAGTGAATTTTGTAATCATGCATAATTTTCTTATGTGACCTGGATCTATAATTTTTAGTTGACACCTTAGAGCTTAGTTTGGCCTAAATTTTTTATGCAATCTTAGAGCAATGGTGTTTCTCATCCATCAATGATGATTGTTTAGCTAGATATGGTAGTTTTTGTGTATATTACATTAGTTAGATTTGGATCTAGTTTGAAAGAGAGAGAAACACTAGCTACTATGTCTTAATTTTTTTTGTAGATCTAGATTTGATTACTTGGATCTGGATTTTTTTTTCATACTTTGTACAGAATTTTGGGTAAATCTGGATCTTTTTTATTTGTGATAATTTTATTGAATTTGATTACTTTGTTTGGAATTTTTGGATAATTGTACGGAATATAGTTAATGTTTGGATATTTCTTTATTTGGATGCATTTCAATGCAAATATGATAATTTGTACCGTATCCGTACTGAATTTTATGGAGACATGTAAAAGTTTGACTGAATTTGCGGATGGCAAGGTCATGGATGTACGATACACCAAGATTTCATATGTCATATATTACGAGAGTTTCTAAATTCATTGATACTGCCAAGGCGCATACTGTGAGTAAGAAGATCAAAAAAATCCGTTGTGAATGTATTGACTGCAAAAACCAGAATGTATGGGGTTGCCTAGATGTAATCAAATCACATTTGGTGACACGTGGATTCGTTAAGAACTACACATCTTGGACTTATCATGGCAAAGAAAATGTATCTGAGAGAACCGGCATTGAAGGCGCTGAACCCCAAGAGGATTGCTGTGAAGGTTTGATAGATGGTAGTTGTTGCATTATAGTAGATAAATCCGATTGCCGTGATTTCGATTTTGAGGATGATCATTTTGCGATGGATGGTACTGATGGCTCTGGTGACAATGATTTTGATTTAGAGGAGATGCTGTGACACATGAAACCTGAAGTGCTATTAGGGTCTATGAGAGGTTTAGATAATTTTGAGAAGTTATAGAAGGCAGCTAAAGAACTTTTGTACGATGAGTCAAAGGGTTGTGATAAGGAGTTCACAGTGTTGCATTCAGTGCTTGAATTTCTGAGATTGAAGGCCAAGAACGGTTGGTCCGATAGTATTTTCAACGATCTGTTGGGTGTCTTTAAGAGGTTGTTGCCGAACCCTAACTCCCTGCCAACCAACACATACCACGCGAAGAGGCTTATCTGCCCGTTGTCGCTGGGTGTGGAAAGGATACACGCTTGTGTGAACCACTGCATCTTGTACCATAAAGAGCACATAATGTTGGATAGATGCCCAACGTGCAAAGCTAGTCGGTACAAAACCAGTAACCAGTCTCTGGACGATGATGCTATTGGTCAAGAGGATAACTCTGCTTCAATTGAGCGAGACAAGAAGATTCCTCAGCTAGTGATGTGGTACTTGCCACCCAAAGATGCCTAAAGTGTTTGTTCTCGAACCCTAGGGATGCTGAATTGATGCGTTGGCATCATGAAAAATGCAAGAGGGACGAGAAGCTTCATCACCTAGCCAATGCTTGATAGTGGAAATATTTCGATGCAATGCACCTAGAATTTGCAGAGGATCTAAGAAATGTTAGGTTCGCACTGAGTACAAACGGTATGAACCCTTTCGGTGACTTGAGCAGTTCACATAGTACTTGGCCAATTTTCCTAACCATGTACAACCTTCCAACATGGCTATGTCAGAAATGAAAATACGTTTTATTGTGCATTCTTATACAAGGCCCCAAACAACCTGGTATCGAAATAGATGTGTTTCTTGAATCATTGATGGAGGATATGGTGAATCTATGGAACAAGGGGTTTTGAGTGTGGGATGAATTCTTACTACAGTACTTCACCCTTAGAGCCATTATTTTTATAACGATCAATGACTATCCCGTGATGTTTTTACTATCTAGCCAGATCAAAAGGAAGACAGGGTGTGTTATATGCTGCGATGGAACAATATATAGGTACCTTCCTAGATCCAAGAAGCTAGTGCATATGCGGTGTAACGCCCAGAAATTCGTAACCAGAATTTTGAACATTTTTGTGTATTAAATCCCTGTCCAGGAAAGCCAGGGTACACAATACCAAGTTGCTATACAGAGTGTGTCTTACAAATAGAATAGAATTGTCTTACATAAATGCAGCGATAAAGATAAATAAAGCCTATATACAGCTAGCCAAGCGGAGGCTTATATTCCACAGACGTCTTGACGGCGGATCCAGCCTAGTCCTCTAGATGATCCTCGTCGGACAGGTACTCCACTACTGAGAGGGGGAAAAGAGAGCAAGACTGAGTACTATCGACAGTACTCAACAAGTCACACCCGTAAATTTGCACAATGCACGGGAGACAAAGATGGGCTAAGGGTTAATTTGCAGAAAAGTCATTGCAAACAATAGTAGTTCATAAACAGTAAAAATTTTGATTAATTAAACAATATTAATCTTCCACTGATCAACGTTACAACACGTTAACTAGGCCCAACCATCCACCCTATCACTATAGCAAATTTTAAGTCAATTTATTATAGTGAGACTAATCACGGTGAGTCTTGATCAAGATGCCCATGACCGCGGGCGCGGCTATTTGAATAGATTTTAACTCTGGCCAGAGGTGTATAACTGTACCCACAAGACACAGCCCCACACACATTTCCGTGTGCCGGCGTGTCACCATGACACCCTGCGACAGGCTGTGATAGGACCATTCACGCAACCTCTCCCTAACCATTCACACCACTCTGAGGTTGCACCTGCTGACAGGGCACACCATATCAGCCAAGCTACCCCCTTGCACCATAATGGATCCGGAAGCTGATCAACCCGACCCCAAGCCAACCCAACTCCATCACGCCCATTCTAACTAACGGTGCCTAGGAGAGGGAGAAGAGACGCTACAAGTTTAGTCGTTGCCCACGTTGGCTTGTGGTATGTATAATTAATTGCCCAAGGGGTTCGCTGGAACCAGTCCTTAAATGCCATGGGTGCGACCAGCAAAACCATGCACCCACAGCCCACCGTTTAGGTCAAAATTTTAGTAATTTAAGATCAACATGTCCAAAGTTCAATTTCTCGACATAGAGTCAAACAATAAATGTAAAAAGAGCATTTAATTCCCCATGTGAGCTAATAGTCTCTAAGCATGGCTAAACATCCTAATCATATACTCTACTCAAATTATTACCTAGCTACAAAGATATATAGGAGGAATCAAGCCATAGCAACTAAAATTGCATCCATATAGGTCAACCTTCCCACATGAAATAATGAAATAAGGCATGTATAACAATTTAAAACAAATATTTTACAATAAATGGGTACAAAATGATCGAGGAAACAATGTAACTTGTCTTGCTCCGACTCGGCGAACTCCACATTGACTTTGTAATAAACGGGAGGGTCAACTGCGTCGGATTCTATAGCAAACAAAGCACAAACAATTAAAACAGTACATGTGGGCATAGAAAGAGGAGCTAAAAGTATTTTTAATGAATTCTTGGTATTTTTTTGGATTTAATGAAATTTGAATGGAATTAATCGGAGCTCGTATGAATTAGTTATGGATTTTAAAAGTTTTACTGTGATTTTGCTATACAAAACTAATTATTAATCGATTTATTGTGCAATTAAACGGATTAATGCGTCAGCGGACCACGGGGCACCGGCGCCGACAGGCGGAGCCCACGGGTTAGTGGCACGGGGAGGACAGTGCACGTGGACCCAGTCCGCGCACGTGGACCCAGTCCATGCACGTGGGCGCAGCGTGTGCGCACCCAAACGGTCGCGATCTGCCGAGGCAGATCGGATGGCTCCAGTTGATCCGAGGCCGAGCCCCGCTGGCACGCGTGGCCGGTGGTGGCATGCACAGCCCAATGGTTGCCGCCGGCATGGCGGAGGGCAGCGGTGAGCGGCGAAGGAGGCGAGGAAGACGGTGGGGTGCTCCCCGAGGTGCGGCGACGGACGGAGAGCAGCGAATGGCAGTGAGTAGGGAGGATTGGCGGCGGCGAGGTTCGCGATGTTGACGGTGACGGCGTCTCGATGGCACAAGGCGATGACGGAGGCAAGGATGAGGTGCGGGAGGACCTAGGAACGGTGTAGAGCGGGTTAGGAAGAGGAATGACCGAACGGGCCGATGGGAAAATGCGGCCAAAGACCGGCGAAGAGGCTCACCGAAGGGGATTGGCGGCCGAAAAGGGACTCCGGCGGCATAGAGGCTTGCGGGAGTGGCGGCCAAGATTCTTTGGCGTGCGGCGAAGCTGACGGCGGTGGACTCGTGGCCTAGCAGCTGCTTCGGCGGTGCCGCTGAGCGACTGGAGGAGGCGGAGCGCGGCGGCGGCTCGGGTTCACATCGTGCAAAGGGCTAGGAGGCACGGAAAGCTTGGGCGTTTGAGGGAAACTGAGCGGAGGGGCACGGTGGTGGTTTAAGTAGGCACGAGGAGAGTGAGATCGTGGCTGAGGCGGCCGGATTTTGCGGAAAGAGGGAAACAGCGGCGAGCGCAGGACGTGCAAAATTCGCACGGGGTTGTGCGCATGCGGGGCGGAGGACGTGGGGGTAATGGGCAGCGGCCCAGTCCGTGGGGTTTGAACATGGGGCAAGCACATGAGGAGGCGGGCGGAGGTGGAAATCGGATGGCGGTAGGGATTTTTCCCCTCTGCCTGATTCAGACGGAGGTAGACGACGAGCCCGACATGTGGGCTCCAGTCCCACATGTCAGTGAGAGGGAGAGAGGCGCGGGTGAGCGGACGCTGGTGAGCGAGGCCCGGCTATCAGCGGCGTGGGGGAAAAGAGGAGGCACGGGCATGGGACTGATGGGCGGGGCCCACGTGGCAGAGAGAGGGAGAGGAGAGACGCGTGGCGCGGTGGCTGGCAGGTGGGACCCAGCGGGGAGGCGCGCGGGGGACGCGGCAGGCCGAGAAGCAATACTAGGCTGGCGGCTTGGCGGGAAGAAAAGGAAAAGAAAAAGAGAAAGGGAAAGAAAAAAAGAAAAAGGATTTCTAGAAGGAATTTAATTCTGATAATTTGTTTTGAATTATTAAAATTACTTCCAGTGCTCTAAAAATTCCCATAAAAATCGTGTTAGTGTATTTTGGCAAGGGGAATATAGGAAAAATATTACCAGCCATAATAAATTATTATTTTACATTTTTCTCATTTAATTAATTCACTTGGCCTTTTAATTTTATATTCTTGAGGCTTTTTATTTGGTATATTTTGTGTGGCTCCATTAAGGGGAAACTCTGGGTATAACAAACCTACCCCCCTTAAATGGAATCTCGTCCCCGAGATTCGGACGTGCTGGCAAAGAGGTGCGGATGGGCGGACTTCAATTCATCCTCTCGTTCCTAGGTAGCTTCTTCTTCTGAATGGTAGCTCCACTGTACCTTGTAGAACCTGATCACTCAACTTCTGGTGTTCCTTTCATTTATCTCCAAGATCCTAATCGGCCTTTCCACATAGGTGAGGTCTTCCTGGATCTCGATCTGCCCCGAATCGGCCTGTTCTGCTGGTACCCTCAGACATTTCTTCAGTTGTGACACATGGAACACGTCGTGTATACCTGCCATTGAAGCTGGAAGGTCCAACTGGTATGCAACTTCACCTTTATGAGCTAGCACTTGGTAGGGTCCCACGAAACGCGGTGCTAACTTCCCTTTTGGTTTGGAACTTGTGTACCCTGTAGAGTGGTATGATGCGAAGATACACATAGTCTCCTTCCTCGAAGCTCAGGTCTCTGCGACGGTTGTCGGCGTAACTCTTCTATCTTGATTGAGCTGTCCTTAATCGTTCCCGGATAATGGCCACTTTCTCTTCTGCCTCTTTGACTGCATCGGTCCCGAATACCTGATGTTCACCTATCTGATCCTAGAAGAGGGGTATACGGCACTTCCTGCCATACAGAGCTTCAAACAGGGCCATCTGCAAACTGGCTTGGTAGCTGTTGTTGTATGAGAACTCCGCGTAGGGCAGACTTTTATCCCAAGTTCCACCGAAATCCAATGCACAAGCCCTTAGCATGTCCTCCAATATCTGGTTGACTCTTTCGGTCTGACCGTCTCTTTGTGGATGGTAAGCTGTGCTAAAATTCAGTCAGGTTCCTAGTTTTGCTTGCAGCTTTTGCCAGAACTTGGAAGTGAACTGGCTACAGTGATCAGATACAATCCTCTTGGGTACCCCATGTAAACATATTATGTGGGCCATGTAGTGTTCTACCAGCCTCTTGCCCGAGTATGTTGTATGCACTAGGATAAAATGGGCGACCTTGGTGAGCCTATCCACGATCACCCAGATCAAGTCGTATCCTAAAGATGTGAGGGGCAAACCGGTGATGAAGTCCATCCCGATCTCTTCCCACTTCCACTCTGGGACTCTAAGTGGTTGTAAAAGTCCTGCAGGCCGTTGGTGTTTTACTTTGACTTGCTGACACACATCACAAAGTGCCACAAATTCCGCAATTTCTTTTCTCAAACTAGCCCACCAAAACTTTGTCTTGAGGTCTTGGTACATTTTAGTGCTTTTGGGATGAATGAAGTACTGCGTTTCATGAACTTCCGGAGTATTAAATCTTTGCGTTTCTTGTTTTCTGGGATGCACAATCGTTCTCCCATCCAGACTGTCCCATTTTCGTCTTCCGTGAATCCTTGGGCTTTTCCAACTCTCATGTTCTTCTTGAGTTCTTTAATCTCTGGATCATTCGTTTGTGCCTCATGAACCTGATCGAAGAGTGTGGGCTGGGCCTCTAGGGCTGCCACGAATCCAGGGTCAATGATGCCCAGATTTAGACGTTCGAACTCCTGCTGCACTTCCTTGCACAACGTCTTTGCTCGAGCGGTGTTGCAGTAATTTTTCCTGCTCAGAGCGTCTGCCACGACGTTGGCTTTTCCCAAGTGGTAGTGTATTCCCATGTTGTAATCTTTAATCAACTCCAGCCACCTTCTTTGATGAAGCTTCAGGTCAGGCTAGGTAAATATGTATTTCAAACTCTTGTGGTCCTGTAGATCTCACTGTGGTTACTGATGAGGTAATGCCGCCAAATCTTCAAAGCATGAACCACTGCAGCCAATTCTAGGCCATGTGTCGGGTAGTTGCTCTCATGGGGGCACAACTGGCATGACGCATAGGCTACAACTCTGCCTTCTTGTATCAGCACGCATCCTAGCCCTTGGCGAGAGGCATCGCAGTATACTTGGAAATCTTTCTTGGGATCTGGCACGATCAAGACTGGTGCTGAGACTAACTTCCTTTTGAGTTCCTCAAAGCTGCGGTTGCACTCGGCTGTCCAAACAAACTTTATGTCTTTCTTCAACAATTGAGTCATGGGCCTTGTAATCTTCAAGAAATTTTCGATGAATCGGCGGTAATAACCCACAAGTCCGAGAAAACTCCGCACTTGTGTCACTGTCCTAGGCGTTTTCCAACTGGTAACTGATTCCACATTCGTTGGGTCGACGACAACTCCCTAGGCGGTGATGACGTGTCTGAGGAACTGTACTTCTTTCAGCTAGAAGTTGCACTTAGTAAACTTGGCATACAACTGGTGCTCTCTCACTTTCTCGAGAACCAACCGGAGATGTTGCTCATGTTCTTCTGCTGATTTCGAGTAGATGAGAATGTTGTCAATGAAAACCACCACGAACTTGTCTAAAAACTCCATAAACACCTTGTTCATCAGATTCATGAAGAAGGCCGGTGCGTTTGTCAGTCTGAAGGACATAACGGTGTATTCGTATAGCCCATACCGAGTGGTGAAAGTTGTCTTCGGAATATCCTCTTCTTAGATCCTCAGCTGATGATAGCTTGATCGCAGGTCTATCTTGAAGAAGACAGTGGCACCCTCCAATTGATCGAAGAGATCATCAATCCTTGGTAAGGGATACTTGTTCTTGATTGTGACGTCATTTAGTGCACGATAATCCACGCACATCCGTTTTGTTTGTCTTTCTTTTCCACGAAGATGACTGGTGCACCCCAAGGCAACGTGCTTGGTTGGATGTAACTTTTCTGTAGTAGGTCGTCGACTTGCTTCTTGACTTCTGCCATCTCATTTGGTGCCATTATGTACGGCTTTTTGTATATTGGCACTGTTCCTAGTGCCAAATCAATTCTGAACTCGATTTCCCTTTTTGGTGGCATCCCTAGTAGATCTTCTAGGAACACATCTGGGCACTCCCTCACTATCGGGATTTCCTCTATTTTCCGATCTGGCTTCTTTCCACTTTCCAACTATTGCTCTGTTGCGACCTGATTCAAGCTTGTTTCCTACCTCTGTGGCACAAGCGACTTGAAGGTAGTTTCCTTTCCTTCTGAACTGGTTACTGTAGCAGTGCAGTTGACACAGTTGAACACCACTTTGTGTCGGGTCAACCAATCCATCCCTAGGATGACATCTAGGTCTTTGGATTCTAGGAGGATGAGATTGGCTAGAAAGGGTGATCCTTGGATTTCTAGGCTCACTGAAGGGCTATAGTGAGTTGTGGTCATGTGGTTCGCTAGGGTGTGAAACTGCATGGGGATATTAAGTTTCACTACTTTTATCCCATGTGTCCCCACAAATTTCTTGGATATGAATGAATGCGTTGCACCAGAATCAAAAAGTACTGTTGCAGGTATTGAGTTCACGAGAAACGTACCCAGTACCACTTTCGATGCAGCCTGTGCCTCTTCTGCGGAGACGTGGTTAACACGCCCCTTTATCACCTGTTAGTTGGCGTTGGGGTTCTGGGGAGCTGCGGGCCTAGGTCCCATTTGCTTCAATTTCGGGCACTTATAGACGAAGTGGCCTAGCTCCATGCAGTTGAAGCAGATGAGAGTCGTGCCTCCACTGTCCTTTGTGGCTGGCCTTACTATGCTGGTGTTAGTGATATGCCCTAGAGGCAACATGGAGATGTTATATATATCACATGCTATGTTTATAATGTATTGATTTGTTCCTTGAAATAGACACTATCATTATTGATCAATGAGTATGTGACTTATTCATGAGACTCTTAATGTCAAATGTTGCTATTTCTAAATGATCCCTGATCATATATCATATGAGGAACAAATATGATTCTAATATCAGCATATGTATTGATTGATGATCATGTCTCATGGATCATGGTATGGAGATACCAAATCGATAATATGGACATATGTTAGTGAACATATGTTGGATAGACCCGCCATGAGATACTGCAGAGATTTCATGTGTCATCAGTTAGTCTCAAGTAGTGTTTATGTAGAGTCCTTAGACTTGAGATCATCATGGTTCCCAACATACGTAGTAGCTTATTTTGGGACTACTAAACACTGCTCCGTAACTAGGTAGTCATAAAAGTAGTCTTCGGGTTTGCTATGAAACATGTAGTGGGATATGAATGATCAAGATAGAATTTGCCGCTTCTTATAGGAGAGATATCTCTGGGCCCTTCGATGTAATGGATTATGGAAGTGCATGGCCATGCTACGGTGATTGAGGTGTCAATCACAAGTTTGTAATCCATCACAGGATTGAGAGAGTGATTGAGCTATTAAGAGGATGACACAAGTCTCGCCTTGAGCTCAATCGATATCATGAGGCAAAGGGATTTGTACATAAGGACATTACAGGTTCAGCCGATATGATCTTTACGTATATTTTGGGGCTAATATGCCTTGCTAGAGGCCGCTATTAACAGGGTGACCAGAAAGGCGTTTCTGGGTCGCGACAAAATATACGTGAACCTACAGGGTCGCACTCTTAATGGGTTGGAACACTTATTCGAATGTGATTCGAATATGGGCTCGACTCGGATAGAGATCCGAGTAGACTCTTACTAGGCCTCGGTCCACGAGGCCCGAGTGAGGAGGTCTATATATAGGGAGGCGAGGGGCTGAGGAGTTTCACGTGTGTTTTCTGTTAGCCTCGAGCAAAACCCTAGCCGCCTCCTTCCGAGCCAAACCCTAGCCGCTCATGAGTGCTAGTACACTCGCGATCGGCGTTCCAGCCCCGAACGTGTGGATACCCATAGAGGCGCTGCTCGTTGCGGCATTGATCGGCCGGAGATCGACTACTTCCACTACTACTTCGACGCGCTCGTGGTTGGATCGGCTTCTCCAACACTTCTTCCGCTGCACTGCGTGTCTAGTGGTAACGATCCATGATCCCTCTCTCGCATGATGTCCTGGTGTGCGCGGTAGAAATTTTTATTTTCTGCTATCGTAGCCTACGCGTACTCCTACAGCTGGTGCCATTGGTGGGTGTGGAGCGGGGTAACGGTTGTGCTGCCCGCTGTGGTTGATGTTGCCTCTAAAGGGCCCTGGTTGGAACGGACGCTGCTGGTGGACGATCATGGTGGAAGGTCCACCCTGATGCCCCAGCATCACCCTTGGCCTCTGGTGCTGTCCCTAATGAGCTTGGAACTAGGCCGCCTTCCACTTGCGGTCCATCTTGTTGCGCTGATTTTTCTGGCGGATCGCCTTGTCCACCAACTTCTCAAAGTCGGGGTAGTCACTGGAGAGAAGCTGGTTGGTCAGCTCATCGTCAAGTCCCTCCAGGAACTTCTCCTGTCTCTCCGCATCAGTGTGGACCTCCTCTGGCGCGTAGCATGCCAAGCGGTTGAAGTCATGGAGGTACTCCGTAACTGTCTTGCTTCCCTGCACCAAATCTCGAAATTCCCTCTTCTTTTATGCCACAATACCGGTCGGAATCTAGGACTTTCGGAAGTTGTGGCAAAATTTAGCCCAGGTGACCTCCGTTGTGGTGGTGCAGGTCACGAGGAAGTTGTCCCACCAAGCTGAGGTGGGACCCTGGAGCTGGTGCATGGTGAAGGTGACCTTTTCCTGGTCGGTGCATTGGAGGATGTTGAGCTTCTTCTCGATCACCAACAGTCAGTCGTTGGCATCCATGGGGTTGGTAGTGCTGGAGAAAGTAGGCGGCCTGACCCTCATGAACTCAGGTAGCTTAGATTGAGGAGCAAAGGCTGGGATGTGAGGTTGCTAGTGCTGCTGTTGCAGGTTGTTTTGTTGCATCTGCTACATCATGATCGCCATCATCTGGTTCTGGTTGGCCAGAACTTGGGTGAGTGTCGAGTTCTCAGGTAAAGGAGGTGGCATGTGGTGGGGAGCCTCGTTGTTCTATGGCGCTCCATCCTGTTGATTCATCACACTGGCATCGCTAGCAGCACAGTTACCATTCCTAGTGTTCACCATCTAAAGGGAGATGGAAGTGGAAGGGAAGGAGAAAACAAGTGGCTCAGAAACAGGAGTGGTAATTAAGTGACTAAATTAAATTAACTGAAGTGCATAGTTTAGAAACATTACAAAAACACTTCGACTCCTAACTGTGGTGGCCATACCACAACAGACGATATGAGCCCCCGACTAACCCCATGCAAACATCCTGACATTACAACTAAGGATGAAATTAAATTAAGGAAAACGATAAAGCTAAGGACGGTGCGCCTAGTGCTCCGAACAGCTCCTGCGGTCATCCAAGTTGTACTCTGGCTCATGCTCGTCGCCGACCTCGTCGTCGGTGCAGCTCCTAGATCCACTCACGTAGTCCTCACTACCATGAGCCGATGAACTGGCCTCACTATGGGTGCGGGATCCACTGAGGGAACTACTATCGTCGATGGAGGTGAAGCCCCTATGGATGCTGGTACCACCCTGAGAGCTATCATCGCTTGACGACGCGCTGATCATGCCGCCGGTTGGTGCTAGTGTAGGAGCTGGCGCTGGTGCTGGAGCTAGCGACGCGTGTGGCCCGTTCCTGGGGGCCAACTGAATACGCACTAGAGGAAGTGTCCTGTTCCTCAGGGTTAGACGGATCCTGGCCCCACCGGGTGGCGGCTGTTCCTTCTGTTCCGTGATCTCCTTCTTCAGGCGGTCAATCTGATTCTGGAGATCGATGATGGTCATCCTGTTGGCATCCTCCCTGTCGTGGGCCGCACGCACCCAGTTGGCGCACATGAAGTCCATAGCCCACATTGCCCGCCTCATGTGGACGATGGTGGTGTCGTTCTCGTTGTCAGCCGGCTAGAAGGTGCTGTAGACCTGGTAGCATGCCCGACAGGGGAGGTAACGGTAGGCGGTGGTGCGGAGGGTAGAGTGGTGCCTTCGACATAGCTCTCCAATCAGACGGAAAGCTGCCTCCTGGCAGGCGTGGTTGTAGGTACACCCACCAATCTTAACCTCCATGGCTGGTAAGAGGTATAGTTCGCCTGGCAGCTCCAAGCGAACACGGTGAGGGAGCTCACCCTCCATAGGCTCCACGGCGGTGTACTCTGGGGCATGGCTGTACCCCAAAGTGAAGCTCATCATACGAAGCTTTTGATGAATCCACCCATGTCTGCACCGTGTTGGTTGGGGAGGCTGTCCATCCATAGAGGGCAAGGAGGGAGAATCAATGTATGCTCAGATCCAAATAGAGTGAACAGTAAATAATTTGGAAATAAGCAAAAATTTTATGCATGAAATAATTTTGCATATAAACTTTATTAAGAGATCGACGGAATAATACAACAGAACCAAACAATACCGAACTAATTTTAAATAATAATTGCAAAGCATGTAGAAATACTTTATGCATGCCTTAAAATCATACATCACCCCGATAAACCAATGTTTTCCCAAAATTTGGACACCCATGCCATAACCCTCGAATAAAATTTCTACCCTAACTTTGACCTGACTCAAAAATTCTAGTCAAATAAAAGGTCAAGATTTTATCCCAATCCGAGAACAAATTCCCAGTTTTCCTGAAATAACTCCAAGTGCAAGAAGCATAGGCAAATGAGAATTTCAGAGGGCCCCTAGGGTTTCCATTTGGCTAGTCCTACAATCAAGTTTGGCTCTGATACCAACTTGTAACGCCCAAAAATTCGTAACCGGAATTTTGAATATTTTTGTGTATTAAATCCCTATCTAGAAAAGCCAGGGTACACAATACCAAGTTGCCATACAGAGTACGTCTTACAAACAGAATAGAATTGTCTTACATAAATGCAGCGGTAAAGGTTAATAAAGCCTATATACAGCTAGCCAAGCGGAGGCTTCCATTCCACAAGCGTCTTGATGGCAGATCCAGCCTAGTCCTCCAGATGATCCTCGTTGGACAGGTACTCCACTACTGAGAGGGGGAAAAGGGAGCAAGACTGAGTACTATCCACAGTACACAACAAGTCACACCCGCAAATATCCATAATGCACGGGAGACAAAGATAGGCTAAGGGTTTATTTGTGGAAAAGCCATTGCAAACAATGGTAGTTCACAAACAGTAAAAATGTTGATTAATTAAACAATATTAATCCTCCACTGATCAACGTTACACCACATTAACCAGGCCCAACCATCCACCCTATCACTATTGCAAATTTTAAGTCATTATAGTGAGACTAATCACGGCGAGTCTTGACCAAGATGCCCATGACCGTGGGCACGGCTATTCGAATAGATTTTAATTCTGGCTAGAGGTGTACAACCGTACCCATAAGACACAGCCCCACACACGTTCCCATGTGCCGACGTGTCACCACGACACCCCGCGAGAGGCTGTGATAGGACAGTTCACGCAACCTCTCCCTAACCATCCACACCACGCTGAGGTCGCACCTGCCGACCGGGCACACCATATCGGCCAGGCGACCCCCCTTGCACCACAATGGATCCGGAAGCCGATCAACCCGACCCCGAGCCGACCCAACTCAATCACGCCCATTCTCACCAACTGTGCCTAGGAGAGGGAGAAGAGACGCTACAAGTCTAGCCATTGCCCACACTGGCTTGTGGTATGTACGATTAATTGCCCAAGGGGTTTGTGGGCACCCCGGAAGTGCATTATGGAGAGTAATTATTATGACAACGCGAAATATCTAGATGGATGGGGTCTCGAATAAAAACCGAATAAATGCGGTAACCATCCATCCTCATCGCAGCCTTGCCATAATCTTTACCCACTCACAATACAAATCCAACGCGCCGAATTCAGAAATAAAGAGATATTTGGAGAGTTGATTCATCAGTCCCAAACGGCGAAGTGTGCCCGTCAAACCCCACGAAGGTGGCGACCAAACATGATACACACTTCTGGGGACATGGTCTATGGTTGAATCAACGTCCATGCATCTCATCATTTCTAAATTCATACTCATGTTCAGCTAGTCCCCAGGAAAGCGACTAACTTCACACTTTCATCGCAAGCAATTGATAAATATCACAAGTACTCTAAATATGGATAAATGAGCAGCAGAGTTATATATATATTACATAGAGGGTTCACACCCTAATTCATCACAAAGTGACATGAAAGATAGCAGCGGAAAATATAAACATAAAAGATAAAACCAGTGATGCCATACCCAAACCATAGGGCAACCGACTGGGGATAGAACTTAACTTCAACTACGCATTATCGTCGCCACCCTCGGCGGGATAATAGTAGACCACATCAATGTCGTCGTTGTCCTTACCTGAAAGATGCAGCGTGAGTACACAAGTACTCAGCTAGACTTATACAATAATAATAGTTCAAAGAAGTAATGCTAGTCTCTACATCAAGGAGTACGGCTATGTCGATCTGATTTTGCATAAAGCTGATTTTATTGAGCAAGTACTACATTTAAAACATAAGCATTTGCAAAATATAGCAATCTGAAAATTTAGGACAGCAAGCTTATAGTTTTGAAATGTAAGTAAGAATGAGCACAAACCATGCTCTAATCATCATCCATGGGCTACCATTACCCAAACCATTATGCTACACAAGCATATCATCTTTTATGACTAAACCAAGTCATATTTAACATCAAAGATTTTTATATAAACCCATCCATCCATGACTATCCTAAGTCAAGATATAACCACATAATCCCATAACCATATATCCCAAGTTGGATGCTAACATCATTGAGGAACACATCAAGCGGTCGTCCGTAACCGTGGACACGGCTATTCGAATAGTTCTTACTCTGATCAAAGGTGTACATCTTTACCCACACGATGTGATAGAAGCCAAACGGCTACACTCTAGTTTGATCTGTACCTGCCGGTACCCACACTCTACACATTGAGTGCGGACTAGAGGTCACAACACAACCTTTTGCACGCTTAGCCCCAACCACCTAAACCACATCTGGGCCCCCGACGACTTAGTCGTGTGTGTGTGATGACTAAGGTGGGCTCACCGTCGTGGGAGGCACCTCCGGCCAAAGCCAGGCGCGCTCGAGGCCCTCCAAAGGAAATCCCTCCTCACGACTGACGGACGGGCGTAGATGGCCACAGCCTTCCGTGCTACTGAGTTAAGCCGTCTCATACCGGCGTGTGGAAGTACGTAGGGTGCTTAAATAGACATCAACATGTTCGGTCCTTAACGACCCAGACGGAGCTACGTGCATCGGGGAAGCACCATCCCTTCATCGCCCTATCATCCATCCAAGTCAAACATATTCTTAATTATAAATCAGAAGTTATTCTTTTCAGAATTTAACCCATCCATTCGCATTAACTAGTTTTGAACCGATAGCTCCATCTATCGGATTTTTCTAAGTCTAGAATTAAGCATGGCTAAGCATTCGGTAAAATAAAAGTATCCCAAAGTCCTTAGCCAGTGGTGACAAGGTAACAACATGGAGTCAATAACCAAGGAATGGAAATGCATACAATTGAGTAATATAAACTCTACCCGTTTTTCCCATTTTAACAAGACCGAAACATGCATATAGATATTTCCTTTGCAAACAAATCAATTTATAGAAAATATATGTTCAATATGCTTAGATGCTTGCTTAGTAGCTTGTTTAGATGCTTGCCTTGCTGCAGCGAGTGGTCACACTCAACCTCTAGTTCTTGCTCCACATACTCCAAATTGTCTGAATCTACTGATAAAAGCGAATATGCAAATAAGAATCAATTAAATATGCTTATGCAAAAATGATCAATAAAATCTGAGATAAATACAGTAGGTAGGGCATGTCCTAACAAGATTTTAGGAGAAAGAACCAGGTCATTTGCATCTCTGGATTGGGAGATACAAAAATAATAAGATAGAAAGGCTGAAAATGGTAGTTTTGTAATTATTTATATTGTAACCTTAAGTTATTATATTTGACTGGCATTTTCTATTAAGATTTCAAGAACGCATATATTTTTATATAAAAAGAGCATAACCTACTGGTTCTAACAAAATTTGGTTCACTGGATTTTGATTTAAAATGATTTAGTTGTGAATTTTACAAGTTTATCAAAAAGGAAAGTTAGAAATCACTTAGGACTATTTTGGGTGGTAGTTTTGTCAAATACAAATTATCCACAGTAAAGGTTACAACTTTCTGAGTTAAACAAAAGTGGTTTCATATTTTTAACAGTTAGGATGAATTTTCTAGAAATTTATAAACTTCTAGGTTATAAAGATGTATATAAAAGATATTTCCATTTTTAGAGAAGAAACCTACACAGAAGTTCTCACCTTTTATTTTATAAAATTAAAGAGAACATTTTTATGAATCCATAGAAATTTGGTTCACCTCAAAAGGAGTTGTAATGGATTTTATAGAAATATTCCAAGTTCCTAGGCACAAAATAAGTTACTTTTGCTTAATATTATTTTCTGGATATTTTCTATACATAAGTGGTCATATTTTATTTGACAGTATTAAAGTTCACAAATTTACAGAGCTAACAAAATTGGTTTCACTCAAAAAGGAGTTAAAATTAAAAAGTTATGGATTTACAAAGTTGGACTATTTTTCTGTTGCAAATTAAATCCTTTAATTATTTTCCCTATTTCTTTCTTCTTTTCTCTTTTCTCTTCCCACTCGGGCCCACATGTCAGCGGCACAGAACAGGGCAGGCGCGGTTAGAGCGGAGGCGGCGACGGTGATGGCGGCGTTGGCTGCAGTCGGGGCCAAAAGAGAAAAGCAAGAGGAGTTCACGGCAAACACATCGGTGGTCTTCTCATCGCCGGTGGCGGCCGGAATCGATGGCGATGACGGCGGAGGCGGTAAGCTGGCTCGGGTTGCATATGGATGTCACGTTACAGACTGAAACAAAGCAGGCACACGATGTTTGAGGGACCGGAGAGGCTCACCAAAGGTCCTGGGTTACTCGGCGGTGCTGGAACGGCGGCGGTTGCTCTAGGAGAGGTCCGGCAGCGGCGGCGTGCTTTGGGACTACGTCGCCGGCCTTCTCTTGGGGTTCTGCGATGAAGCCGAGTTGCCGAAAAGGTTAGAGACCTCGTGGAGATGGGCTCAGTGCAAGGAATCGGATGGAGGCTCACCAAAGAGGACGAATCGGCGGCGGCGGCGGATTGACCAGAGGGAAAGAAGACGACGCCGATCTCCCGGTACACTGCGCTATATCCCGATTCCTTTGGCCACTTATCTTCTGGAAGTGAGGCGACATTCTTGGCGCCGTGGCTTGGGCAGCGACCTACTGTGCCGACCAGAACGGCGAGGCGACGCCGGCGGCAGCACTGGAGCGGAGAGACAGAACACGGCGGCGACGCGGCTGCTTCGACCAGCGATCCTAGGGTTTTGCAATACAAAAATGGAATGGTTAGGATGTGCTCGTCGTGTTCCTGTGGTCGGGAAAGGGTGGAGCTCACCGAATCTAACTTGGGCTCAACCGAACACCTTCGGTAGAGGATAAGAGGGTGTTGACGCCGAAAACCCGCCGGGGGCCGTCCGGCGTCTGGGAGACACGCGAAGGCCTGGGAGATTTGCTTCACTCCAGTGCAGGTCCTAAAGTCTTGAGGTTCGTAGGCGTGTCAGTCAATTTGACCCTGCAATTGACAAGGAGAAAAGATGTCAAATTCGTGAGCCAATCGGTTGGAAGCTGGCTTGGACTCATCTCATCGGCCGATGGCCGATATGCACTGTAGCACTTATACATCGGCTAAAAGCCGATGACGGCAAGAGCAATAACATAATAATAAACAAGTATTACACTAGCCGATCATCGAAGGAATACTCAAAAACCGGCTGTAAACATGGTAAAGTAAGCAAGCAGAATGTATGAGTAAAATAAATTAAAGGAACTCCAGCTGATCATGGTTAAGGTTACTGGTATCGCCGCGGAGATATTGCCCGTGCCCGTGCCCGGGCCCTTGCTCGCACCTGCGCCTGGGATCTTCATCTGCTGTCCGTATCCGCGCCCGGGTCCTTACCTGAGGTTGTGCCCGGGAACTTGGCTGAGGTCGTGCCCAGGAACTTGGCTGAGGTCGTGCTCAGGAACCTGCTTGTGCTCGCACTCGGATCGGCAGAGTAAACCAATCGGCTGGCCCTTAGCCAATCATAACGGTAATGCAGGCAAGAATGTATAACAAGGCAAGCAGCATAATCGGCTATATTTAATAAGAGATAACTTATCAGCTAAGCGCTCCGATAACAACATCGCATAAAACCCATCGGCTTATTAAGAGTAACGTTATTACTATCGGTCTAGTAGATCGGACCCAACCGTTGCAGCACAGATTGATAATGATAACGAGATCTCGATAAGCCGATAGATCTGATGCGATCATGATGCTAAAACATGATAACTTACCGGCTATACACCCCGATAAGACGCTTGCGCATAAAGTATCAACCTAGCAGGAACGATTTATCGCTAGCAGTTTAGTAGGTCAGACCTAACCGATGCAGCACAAACTGATGATAAACCGTTCCCAGTAAGCCGATACAATCTACGCACGCGTGATGTGATATACCTAATCAATCTATGAGATCAAACTGAACTGATGCAGCCATAGATAAAATAAATATATCGTGGTAAGCCGACTACCATAAACCGACTAGAATATCAGACCTAACCGAGGAAGTCCTAGCCGATAGGTAGCCGGGGTGACGAGACTTACCCTCTCGCAGGAGGTCGGACCTAACCGATGCAGCCCGGCTCGACAAGCGAGATCCCGTCGGAAGGGTGGCGATGCGCCGAATTTGTATTGATCGAGTGATAATTTACAAGGTCCTCGGGCGTACGTATTTATACCCCGAGTTACACGAGTCCTTATTGGACACGGTACATGATTTCCTAATTATAACAGAAAACGCTAACAAGGCCTGACCGGACACGAGGCCAGGTTTCCTAAAGATAAACCCTTGCCTAATTAATAGGTACAGTAAATAACTGCCAAACAGCGGTCTTCACGGCTCCCTCCCGGAATCGGTCTCTTCTGGATCAATTTCCGCCAGTTGACTGCAATTTCCCCTTTGACCGAATCTGACATAGGGCCTTACCAAATTTTGGCGTTAACACATGCCCCCCAATTTCGGAGTTCTCCTATAGGACTTTGAAATTCTTTCATTTTGGGCCTCCAGATTTCTTCCATACCGAGGCGGCCCGAGGTAGCCTACTTGCCATAATTGTTTGAAACAGTGCCAACGGCCTCGATTCCCGCCCGGTCATCATATCTCTATAAAAACGCTTCATCTCCCTAGCCCTTTTTTACGCTTTCACATCACCAGAGCACCACCGCTTCATCTCCCAAAACTTCGACAAGCTCCAGTGAACCCAGACGAACCGTCGCAACCCTTTTCTTCGGCTGTTGATTCCCGCATCTTCTTTCTCTCTCGCGATGGCGTCAGCATCCGCAGTCCCTGAGGTAATCTTCCTGCCCGATTATTTCTCCTGATTTTGTAGCCTAGATGCACCCAATCCACCATGTTCTTCATTTGTTCTTCGTCGTGTTCTTGTTTACTGTAGCATCTTAGAGACCAGATCTTGATCCCGGCCGCCGATTACCCAAACTTCTTCTATCATGGCCCCATGGGTAGTGAAGATCCCACAGATTTTATAAGCACTGAGACCCAGCGTATTCCTTTCAAGAACTCGGCCATGCTAGTCAGTGACTGGACCAATAGCTTCAGGTCATGGCCGAGCAAGCTGCCTGGGTGGAGAGATTGGTACACCAGAGTATCGGCTGCGAAGAGAACCCTCTGGGAAGAATCACATATCGGCCACTGTATCAATCTCTCCCTGGCCGATATGGAAAGGAACAAACCTCTGCTCGCATCGGCCTCATACTTCTGGTCCGATGCCCTCAATGCCTTCATGTTCGGGCACGGGCCAATGACTCCCACCTTGCTGGACGTGACCATGCTCACCTGCCTTGACACGACGAGCTACATCGACCCCTTCAAGCTTCGATTCAAGCCTACCCATCGGCTCCAAGCGAAGAACATCGGCGGCTGGTCCAGGTACATATCCATTCATAATAAGGGAACTGGATCAGTCGATGACCGGGAGCATGTTGCTTTTCTGAACTTATGGCTGGAACGGTTTGTTTTCGGTGGCGCAACCCTCGGCCCAACGGTCAACATGCAATGTTTAGCAGAGTGCCTGGTTGATCGGAAATAGATCCCCCTAGGGCAATTCCTCCTTGGCACTACCTATCAGCTGCTTCACCAAGTGGCGACCAAGCTATCGGCCGGCCAGCCCGTCGGCCATATTGGGGGTCCTTGGTGGTTTGTGCAACTCTGGCTCAATGTCTACACCTCCAAGGCCTTCTCTGGGACTTCTCTTCTCAACCAATCCTTTCCAGCCGATTACACAGAAGACCAAGATCCCACTTACCGCCGATGCGTTTCCATGGGCGAAGCTGCATCGGCTCTTTCTGGCGGCAAGATAACCCCCACTGGACCTAGTCAGTGGTTCAAGGGGTTTTATTATGGTTTCACCAGGGAGGCCACTCTCTGGTTTGCATATAATGACGCATCATCATTCGAGATGCCTTCCAACTTCAACCCACTTAACGCTTTGGATAACGATGAGTCCAAGGCCATATTCCTATTGGCCATCACCCCTAGTCTGCTGCTAACTGGCTTTTCTCTAGGCCGATCGCAACCATCATATGAGTTTTACCATCCATCGGTCGGCTCCCGCCAGCTTGGCCTTGGTCAGCTTCCGATCGGCCTATTCTTCATCGACAAACTTAAGGCCCGGGGCAACGTCAGCAACGCCCTAGAATATGATCGGATGCGGACTTTGATAGACCCCCTTCTTCTAGGCGCCGCCACCGAGGTGTATGTCTGCACTGCCAACACCAAGCTTTTCGTCCGATGGTGGTCAGAATGGAAGAAACATATATTCAGCTTAGCGGCTACCTGCTACTGTTCCCGTCTTGACACCGAGTACATCGAATCCGATGAAGAGGTAACACCCGCAAGCCTTAATCATCATCTCCAATCATCTCTCACTCTTAACTTGCAGGCTGCCAGCGTCGAGCCCCCAACGACAAGCAACAGTGGTCGGCCGATTCTGTATCAACCTCCATCGGCCACTCCAAACTTGGGGCGCGATGCTCCATCTCCATCGGCTCTCCTCAAGGTGCCTCGGCCGATAGGACAAAAACGCAAGAAGTTGGCGCACCGCCCCTCGCTCAAGAAGCAGAAAACCGGCGCCGATGTCACTGCCGCGACGCCATCGTCTCCTCAAAGAACATCGGCTCCCTCATCTCCTCAGGTATGCGCCAAGTCTTGATATTATTACTCACTTTCTCATTCATCTTACCAGTTTCATTTCCAGCTCGAGTCATCGGCTCTAGAACCTCAACCTTCTTCCGACATCCCTCCAAGCACTGAGCCGATGGCTTCTCCAGCTGCCCCACTCTCAGCACCAAGTCCTCCAGCCATCGACGAGACTGTTCCTATTCCGTCGCCTGACATCGGCCACCCCGAAGAACAACCTATTCATCTCCCTGAAGCCGATGCCACCTGAGCTGCCGATGTCCTTCCTCAGGTAATCTCTTTATGCCCATACTTCACTTTTAACCCTCTACTGATCCTTTTACCGATGTCAACTTTGCAGTCCTTAGCCGATTTGTTTTCCTTTGACATCGGCAAATACTTGGAGGCAGAAGACGAAACAGCCACCAGTGCAGCAACCAAACCGTCCTTCCCAGCCGATGTGCGTGATTACTTAACGAGCATCATCAGTCGGTTGGAAAACCCAATTGATGCGCTAGTGGAAGACTGTGGGCCGATTCGGGCAAGACTTGCAGAAATTGAACACCATCTGCCCGAAGAGCTCGTCGATGCACTAACTCCTGCAGCATACCTGGAGTCTCACAGATTTAAACTCATCAAGCTTAGACAGCGCATAGCCGATCGTGCTGACCAACAGAAGACTACCCAAGATATCCAAGCCGATCGACTATCAGCCCAACTAGAGAAGAAAAAACATGATGACATGGCAGCTGCCCCCCAAGAGCTCCAATCCAAGCTAGACCAATTGAAGAAGAAGGAGGCCGATTTGCTGGTAGAACTTGAAAAAGTTCACAAGGATCTTGAAGCAACAGAATCCCAGCTTATCGGCCTGCCGCAAGCCATCCAAGACCAAGAAGCTAAAGTTGCAGCGACGGTGCGTCAAGTCATCCATCAGCGCAAGAATTTGAAGACCATTCCAGGCTCCGATGAAGATGACATCTGTGCCATTAATGAGATTGACCAAATCCGCCTGCGTGCAATCGAAACGATCCAAAAATTCATGTAAATTAATGACCGATGGCCTCCTGAAACATATTAGTTGTGCTGTAACATATCCTGATCGGCTCTGTTGCCTGCCTCCTTCACCCTTGATAATATTTTTGTTTGCTTGATCTAAAGGCGATATCGATTGATATCGGCTATCTTTAGGTGATGCAAAACATCGGCTTTCTGAAATATTCTAGAAATCGGCTGCGCTTAACCGATTTAAGAATTGATCCAAACGCTAGGATAGTATTTCTTGAGATATTTTCCATTAAGCGCTTTAGCAAACTCCGTCCCGTCAAGATCCTCTAACACATAGGCATTACCAGGCACACAGCGATTAATCCGATAGGGCCCTTCCCAATTAGGCGACCATTTTCCAAACTTATTATCTCTGGACCTGTTGACGCCGAAAACCGCCGGGTGTGCCGAAAAGCTTGCTGACGATCTGGTTCGGCGTCTGGTGACACGCGAAGGCCTGGGAGATCTACTTAGCTCCAGTGCAGGTCCTAAAATATTTGAGGTTCGCGGGCGTGCCAGTCAATTTGACCCAGCAATTGACAAGGAGATGAAGAAATTAGATTACTGATCCAATCGGCCAGCAAGCCGATACGGATTCCTTCCAGCCGATGCCGCTATGCTCGTGCCCGGGCCTCTGCCTGTACTCGCGCCCGGGTCTCGTGCTCGCGTCCGGGTCCTTGTTGGTCCTCGTGCCCGGATCGGCAGCAATTGCGCAATCGGCTATCGGCCGATACGGGCTGATATAGACTCCTCGTAGCCGATAGCCGATGGCACCTGTGTATCGGCTAGGAAACCGATAGTGCTATGAGCAAATAGACAAGATGCCAGTATAACATGTGCATCGGCTAGGAGCCGATTATCAATAGATAAGCAAAATAGTAAGCTAGCCGACTGCCGAGGAAACACATATGCATCGGTTAGAAAACCGATGATAATATAGATGACCAAAACAGTATGGATAATACAGTCGGCTTTATAAAAAGATAACCTATCGGCTAAGCACTCCGATAGAACGTCGCATATACACCGATCAGCCCGACAAGGATAAATCTATTATTATCGATCTAGTAGTTCAAACCTAACTGATGCAGCACAGATCGATAATAGTAAAGGAACCTCAACGAGCCGATAAACCTAATGCAACTGTGATGAAAATAACTTACCGGCTATACATTCCGATAAGACGCTTGCACAAAGGATATCAGCCTAACAGGAATAATTTATCGCTAGCAGTTTAGTAGGTCGGACCCAACCGATGCAGCACAAACTGATGATAAACTACCCCCGATAAACTGATAAAAACTATGCACGCGTGATGTGATATACCTGACCAGCCTAAGAGGTCGGACCGAACCGATGCAGTCGTAGACAGATCCGATACACCGTGGTAAGCCGACTACCATAGACCGACTAGAATATCGGACCTAACCGAGAAAGTCCTAGCCGATTGGTAGCCGGGGTAACGAGACTTACCCTCTCGCAGGAGTTCGGACCTAACCGATGCAGCCCCGCTCGAGAAGCAAGAACCCGTTGGTAAAGGGTGGCGATGCGCCGAATTTGATTGATCGAGAGATCGTTTACAAGGTCCCCGGGCATACGTATATATACCCCGAGTTACAAGAGTCCTTATAGGACACGTAACAAGACTTTCCTAACTAGAAAAGGAAAACTAACAGACCTGATCGGACAAGAGATCAGGTTTCCTAAAAGATAAAACTATCTAATAGATAAGATAATTAACTGCCATAGCGTGGTCTTCACGATTCCTTCCCGAATCCGGCTTCTTCTGGATTAGCTCCCAACGGCTGATATCACTTCTTTCCTTAACCAAGTCCGACGCGAATCGTACCAAATTTTGGCGTTAACAGGACCCGATCGGCAAAATCAATTTCCATACAAGATCTCCCTCGGCAAATGACTTATTTACCACTTTTTTGTTGTAATGCCGAGCTGCCCTAGCCTTGTTTGCCTTAACCCTTTCCAACGCCCTTAGCCGATTCTGAGCCAAATCTTCAAGTTCATCTGTCATTAAGTTATAATAATCATCGGCTGTCAACTGATTCTGCAAAGAAATTCTCCTAGAGCCGATGTTAGTTTCCCAAGGTAAAACTGCCTCATGTCCATATACCAACTGATACGGCGGCACCCGAGTAGATCTGTGACATGCCATCCGATAGGCCCATAATGAATCGGCTAATATAGTATGCCATCGCCGCGGTTGCTCATCAATTTTCCGCTTAATCAACTTGATCAAACTCTTGTTAGAAGCTTCCGCCTGTCCATTGGCTTGAGCATAATAAGGCGATGAATTTAACAACTTGATTCCCATACTGGCAGCAAACTGTTGAAACTCATCAGACACGAAAATAGACCCCTGATCAGTAGTTATCATCTGAGGAATCCCAAACCGATAAATTATATGCTCCTTTACAAACTCGATCGCTTCCTTGGACGTAACTTTTTTCAAAGGAATCGCCTCTACCCATTTGGTAAAATAATCTGTCGCTGCCAATATGAACTTATGCCCTTTACTTGATGGAGGAAAAACCTGGCCGATCATATCAATTCCCCAACCTCTGAACGGCCATGGTTTGATGATAAGATTCATAGCCGATGCTGGTGCTTGCTGTACATTTCCAAATTTCTGACAATCTTGACACCCTTTATAGTACCTGAAGCAATCTTCCAGCATTGTCGGCCAAAAATATCCTACTCTTCTCAGCAACCACTTCATCTTATGAGACAATTGATGAGTCCCACAGACGCCTTCATACACCTCGCACATAACTACTTGGGCTTCTTCCAAATTCAGGCACCTAAGTAGAACTCCCTCAAAAGTCCGATAATACAGTTCCCCATCAAGCAGCACATACTTAGTAGCTTTATACCGAATTTTCCTAGAAACCGATTGCGACGGATTTTGCAAGTAATCAATTATCTCTTGTCTCCAGTCATCGGCCTTGTTCTGAATGTCAATATCGGCTATTTCAACCTCAACCTGCCTATTCAGCCGATACCCTGAAGCAATCTGCGCAAGATCATTGGCTTCTAAGTTCTGCTCCCTGGGAATATGATCTATTGATACCACCTTGAAATCCTTTAACAAATCCGTACACTCCTCATAATATGACCTCAAAACATCATCCCTGCACTCATATTCTCCAGACAACTGCTTGACCACCAATAAAGAATCGCCAATTATTTCTATGACATCGGCTCCGATCTCCTTTAAAAGTTGTAGCCCTTTTAATACCGCCTCATACTCCGCTTGATTATTAGTCCGATAAGGTTTAATTGTAAAAGCAAACTCAAAACTTGCCCCCCGAGGCGATATAATAACCAAACCGATACCAGATCCATGCTTGCAAACTGATCCATCAAAAAACAAAGTCCATGGGATCGGCTCTACAAAGTCTTCGTGAGCCCCTCTGTGTTGTATGATAAAATTGGCCACTGCTTGTCCCTTGATTGCTTTAGCCGATTCATATCTCAAGTCGAACTCTGTCAAAGCAAAAATCCATTTACCAACTCGCCCTTTCAAGACTGGAGCCGACAACATATATTTAACCACATCGGCCTAGCAAACTACTGTACACTCAGCCGATAGGATATAATGCCTTAACTTTGTACATGAGAAATATAAACACAGGCACAACTTCTCCACCACATGATATCTTGTTTCAGCATCCAAAAGCCTTCTGCTCAGATAAAACACAACTCGCTCCTTTCCCTCAAATTCCTGTATCAAAACAGACCGGATGGACCTCTCATCGGCTGACAAGTATAACCTGGATGGCACTCCTTTCTGCGGCGGAATTAAAATAGGTGGGGAACTCAGATAATTCTTGATCTCGTCAAATGCCTTCTGCTGTCCTGCCCCCCACATAAACTCTTGATTGGCTTTTAACTTCAATAATGGAGTAAAAGACTCAATTCTCCCTGACAAATTTGATATAAATCTTCTCACAAAATTAATCTTGCCAATCAATGATTACAACTCTGTCTTATTGCTTGGTGGCTCTGTAGTCTTAATGGCTCTGATGCTTCGCTGACTAACTTCAATTCCTCGCTCATGAACCATAAAACCTAAAAATTGCCCAGCCGATACACCAAAAGCGCATTTATTAGGATTCATCCTTAGCCCATATTTCTTGGCCCTCTCCAGCACTTTTCGCAGATTAGCTATATGGCTTTCCTCACTTTTGGACTTAACCACCACATCATCAATGTAAATTTCTACCAACAAGCCGATGAGATCATGAAATATATAATTCATCGCTCTCTGATAAGTCGCACCGGCACTTTTCAATCCAAAAGTCATTACTACCCACTCATACAAGCCGATAGCTCTAGGACACTGAAACGCAGTCTTATGTATATCTTCTTCAGCCATAAAAATCTGATTGTATCCTGCATTGCCGTCCATGAAGCTGATAATTTTGTGGCTTGAGGCTGCATCCACCAATAAATCTGCTATCGGCATTGGGTATTCATCCATAGGGGTAGCTTTATTCAGATCCCGGAAATCAATACATATCCTCAATTTTCCGTTTTTCTTTTCCACCGGGACAATATTAGAAACCCATTCAGCATATCGGCATGGCCTTATGAACTTGGCATCATACAACCTTGTGATCTCCGCTTTGATTGGCTCATATAATTCTGCCTTAAATCTCCTTGGAGCCTGCTTGAACGGCCGATATCCTGGTTTAATGGGCAGCCGATGTTCAACAATTGATCGGCTTAATCCTGGCATCTCATGGTACTCCCAAGTGAAACAATCCCGATACTCCTTCAACAGTGTAATCAATTCTTCTCGAAGTTCAGGACTCAACCTTTTGCTTATGTACGTCGGCCTTGGCTTATCTCCTAGTCCTATGTCGATCTCCTCCAAATCATCGGCCGACGTAAATCCTTGACCTAGTTTCCCCTCGAAGTCTTCAATGGAGCCCATCAGAGTAACAATCCAGAGCCGACTTGCTGGATCGGCTGTATCCCTTGGCTAGTGACCTTAAGGTAGTCTCCTTCCCATATTTTCCTGGACAGGCAATCAACACCATCGGCTTCCCAGACTGGCAAATCGGTCATTGCAATGTTGGTTGACTTATCTGCTAGGATGTCACACCCTGAGTTTAGCCACACTAAATATTACCTGTGAAAAATACCTAAGAAAAGGAATTTAAAAATAGCAACAGGAAAATAATTAAAGGTGTAAAATGCAAATAATAATTTATCGTGGTCGGGAATATTTTTCTTGTATTCTCTGTGCCAAAACACATTAACTGGATTTTTAGTGGAATCTTCAGAGCACAGGAACTATTTTTAATAAATTAAATACGCTTATCGGAATTAAAATCGTCCTAGAAATCTTTTTCCTTTTCTTTTCCCTTCTGTTGCTCTGTTTTCCTTTTTTCTCCAACGCTGGGCCGCCGGCCCAGCACTGTGCCGCAGGCCGGTTTCCTCCCCGGCCTTCTCCCCCTCGCGCCCGCGCCCCCGCGCGCTCGCACCCTCGCCCCCGTGCCCTCTCCCTTGCCCGCGGCTCGCGCCTGCGTCCTCGCGCCCGTGCCCCGCTGCCGCGCCCTCGCGCCCGTGCCCCGCTGCCGCGCCCTCGCGCCCGAGCTCCCGCGCCCGCGCACCCGCTGACAGGCCAGGCCCGCCTGTCATCTCCATCTTCCTCCTCCGTCCGAATCGGGCGGAGGGGAAACTCCCCGGGGCCGTCCGATCCGGCGCCGCCGCCTGCCTCATCCTCCCGCACTGGCACTTGTTCAAACGGTTGCGGACCGAGTCCACCCCACTCCCCCGAGTTCTCCGGCGTCCACGTTCCCTCTTTCCCGAGAATCTCGCACACGATGCCCACGCCGCCGTCCACTCTCCCGTGCGCGATTGGAGCCGTTCAGCCTCGATCTCTCCCGGACGACTGTATATAAACCATCTCCACCCTCTCCTCCATCTTTTCCCCAACAAGCCGAGCTTTCCAGTGCCCCAGAACCCCGTCGCCACCGCAAACCCGAGCTCCACCGTTTTTCGCCGCCTCCGGCCGCCGCTCGCCGCCGTTCCGGACGCCGCCAGGCCACTCCGCCACCGGCAGCACCTCCGCCGCGCCGCGCCGCATCTCGGCCGCCACTCCGTGGAAGCCGAAGCTCGCCGGACCGCCTCGCCCGCGCGCATGGTGAGTATCGGCCTTCCGCCTCCTTTCCGGCCGGTGATTCCTGCCGCGCCGTGTCTCCATTCTCCGCTCTAACTCCTCTCCCGTCCTCCTCATCCTCCAGGACACCTCGGCAGCCGCCTCTCGCCCGTTCCCCGCCGTCGGAGTTCCGTCGCCGACGTCGTCCCGAGGCCGCCGCCGCTTTTTCGTCGCCACCGTCGTCTTCGCGCCGTCGCTCGCCGTCGCGAGCCGCCGGTGAGAACCCCTTTTGTTTTCCCGTTCATTTCCGTCCCTCCGTGTGGTCGCCGCCGCGCCGGGTGGTCGCCGTCGTCGACCATCGGGTCGCGTGCGCGCCGCCGCCTCCCGCTCGGGACGGCTGGCTTCGGCCGCCGTTCCCCGGGGCCGTCCGATCTGCCGGGTGGCAGATCGGGGCCGCCCACTCGCTCGCCCGCGTGGTGCGCCCGCTCTCGGCCGCGGTGGACTTGGTCCGCCGTGCGCCTGCCTCTCGCACGCCACTGGCTGGTGGAGCCCGCCTGTCGGCGCCGGCTTCCCAGTCTGGTGACGTCATTAATCGGTTAATGCGCAATAAATCGTCTGGTTAATTATATTTACACTAAAAATAGCAGTAAAACTTCAATAAATCATAACTATTTCATGCGAACTCGGATTAAGTCCATTCAAATTTCATTAAATCCAAAAAAATGCCAAGAATCCATTAATAATACTTTCAGCCCATGTTTGTCAACTCCATGTACTGTTTTTAATTGTTTATGCATTGTTTGTTGTAGAATGCGACGCCGGTAATTCCCCTGCGTATTTCGAGATCGTAGCCGAATACCTTGAGCTGGAGCAAGGCAAGTCGCACTGATACTTTGATCAATTTGTACCCATTTTTCGCTAAATTGCTTTGTTTACTTAAATAAACTGCATTATTTTAATAATTCATGTGGATTGGTATTGCCTATACAATGTCAGGATGAAGCCTTAGTTTTGATGACTAAATCCTTGTCACCTGGGTAATAATATGAGTAGAATATAATCCCTAGGATGCTTAGCCATGCTTAGCAACATAGCTCACCTGGGAATTAAATAATGTCTTTTTATATGATTCGACTCAATGTCAGAAAAATGGAACCTTGGATAGGCTGTTGTTAAATTCCTAAAATTTTGACCTAAATGGTGGGCTGTGGGTGTATGGTTTTGCTTGTCACACCCATGGCAATTAAGGACCGGTTCGCGGGAACCACTTGGGCAACTTCCCATACTTGCCACAAGCCAGCGTGGGCAACGGCTGGGCTTGAAGCGTTTCTTCTCCCTCTCCTAGGCACCGATGAAGAGGGTGGAAGAGATGGAGTTGGGTCGGCCCGGGGTAGGATTGATCGGCTGCCGGATTCACCGTGGCGCAAGGGGGGTAGCCTGGCCAATATGGCGTGCCCTGTCGGCAGGTGCAACCTCAGCGTGGTGTGGATGGTTAGGGAGAGGTTGCGTGAACGGTCCTGTCACAGCCTCTTGCGGGGTGTCGTGGTGACACATCGACGCACGGAAACGTGTGTGAGGCTGTGTCTTGTGGGTAAAGTTGTACACCTCTGATCAGAGTAAAACTATTCGAATAGCCGCGCCCGCGGTTATGGGCTCATTGGCCAAGACTCACCGTGATTAGTCTCACCCTGGATAATTAATCTTGTTTTATCAAACTGGTGTGTGGAAGGTGTGAGTCCGGTCGACGTGGTTGAGTTGACCGGGGGTGACCGGTTAGCGTGGTTTAACGCTAATCGGTGGAGACTGGTGAGTGTGGTGTAACTCTCATCAGTTACGCCTGGTGGTCGTGGTGTAACTTCCATCAGCGCGGCCTGGTCAACGTGGTTTAGCGTTGGTCGGGAAAAACTGGTCAGCGTGGTACGTTGTCCGGTGGTGACTGGTTAACGTGGTGTAGCGTTAATCAGTGGAGTCCGGGTAACGTGGTGTAACGGTACCCGGAGGTGTCTGGTGAACGTGGTGTAGCGTTCATCAGTGGAGACTGGTTGACGTGGTTTAGCGTCAATTAGTTGGGAATGGTTGGGCCTGGTTAACGTGGTGTAACGTTAATCAGGGGTGAATTAATATTGTTAATTAAATCAACTTTTCAATGTTTGCGAACTACTCCTTTTTGCAACTGCTTTTCCGCAAATAAACCCTACCCCATCTTTGTACCCTGTGCATTTGCATATTTGTGGGTGTGATTTGTTGAGTACTGTGGGTGGTACTCAGCCTTGCTCCATTTCCCCCCCCCCCCCCCCAGTGTTGGAGAACGCGTCTGACGAGGAACGTTCTGAGGATTAGGATGGCTCCGCCGTCAAGGTGCCTGTGGGAATGGAATCGGCTGCTTGGCCAGTTGTTTATAGACTTCGTTTTACCTTTTTCCGCTGCATTTATGTAATATACAGTTGCTCTGTTTGTAAGACACTCTGTATGGCAACTTGGTTTGTGTACCCTGGCTTTCCTGGGCAGGGATTTATTACACATTAATGTTCAGAATTTTGGTGCGAATTTCTGGGCGTTACATAGGACCACTTCGACCTGATCTCCCTGCCACTGTATCAAACATTGATGCATTGTCGAAGGCACGCAACAGTTCGGGTGAATCCAGTCCCTGCCGAGTAGCAAACTATATGACCCCTTTCCGTCGATGACGAAAAACATGGTAGGTAATGTCTTATTTCCCACTGTTAACTCCACGTTTAACACGCCTTTCACCTCTGATGAATTCCCTCCAAGTCCTTTAGCACCATATTTGTCTTGGATCAGATCTTCGGCAGTCTTCCCCAATTTCCGAAATGTGGCATGAGGCATGAGATTAACTGCTGCTCCCCCATCAACCAACATCTTTGTCATCGGCTTCCCGTTCACATAGCCCTTGATATATAATGGCTTTAAGTGCCGATGCTCTGACTCTTTAGGTTTATCAAATATGGCCTGATCGGGTTGCAACGTCAGTTGAGTGAAAACTTCCTCATCGCCTTCTTCATCCGGTGAAAGTGCTTTATACTCCCGAGGAAAGAAGAACACCATATTTGCTGGGGCCGATTGATCAGCATCATCATCTTTTCTCTTCACACGCCATACTTGTCTAGTTCTCTTGTGACGATGATCGGCCTCTTCCTGATCCTGTCTCTGTTCTTCTTGTTGCTCTCGGTGTCGTAGTCGTTGTGCCCTTCTCTTTTGATTCTTCGTGAATATCCCACTAGGGCACCATTGAGGATTCTGGACTTATTTTTCATGTACTTCCTCTTCATCCTCTTCAAAGAACTCTTCATGGATCGGCCTAATCAGCTATGAACCGATGCTCTTTTTCCAAGCGACCGATCCTGTGAAAACCTCTGCTACTGATCATGCTGATTCCCCATATTACTGCACTCAGGGCAATCTTCAACTGATGGTAATCTCATCCCTTGATCCTAGCAGAATCGGAAGAACGGGCAGTCCCAATGCGGATTATATCCTTCTGGTTCATCCCTCTGTTCCTCATACCTTGAATATTTTTCTATCATATCCGATGAAGTAATCTTTGATTTATATCTTTGACGTCTTGCTCCATCGGCCTGATCCCTTGATGATGATCCCGCGTAGACCATGTTTACGGGGAACGGGTGCCCGTCGATCTTCATCGGCTTCTTGTCTTCGAATTTGATTCTTCCCTGCTCGACAACCGACTGAATTTGTTGCCGAAAAACTTTGCACTCGTTAGTATGATGCGATATAGTATTGTGCCACTTGCAATATATTTTCTTCTTTAGTTCTTCGGCTGAAGGAATCACGTGATTTGGCGGCAGTTGTATCTGCTTCTCTTGTAACAGCAAGTCAAAGATTTTATCGGCCTTACTAATATCAAAATCATACCGCTCCTCCTTGCCGATATCCTTGACCCATGGGCATGATACTGATTTCTTGTTCCTGGCCCACTCCGCCAATCCAACCTCAGCATCAAATCCCTCATTGTCTGAGCTTGATGAATAAACTTGAACTTGAGCAACCCTTCTCTGATATTTATCCTTTTTTGCCTCTTGGAACCGGCTTTCATGAGCCGATACCTTTTGTACCAGATGCGCCAGGGACTCGAACTCTTGTGATGAAAACCTCTCCTTAATTGGTGCCAAGAGACCCTGGAAAGCCAGATCGGCCAGATGCCCATCGCTCACGTTTAAACTGTAACATCGGTTTCTGACGTCCCGAAATCGCTGAACGTATTCTGGTACTGTTTCGTCTGGTCGTTGCCTAACCGATGTCAAATCTGTCAGTCTCATCTCGTGGATTCCAGCAAAGAAGTATTTATGAAACTGTTTTTCTAGATCGGCCCACCCCCAAACGGAATTCGGTGGTAATGAAGAGAACCATGTAAAAGCCGATCCAGATAATGACATGGGGAAAAATCAAACCCTCAGAGCCTCTTCAGCCGATGCCTCCCCGCACTGTGCTAGGAATCGGCTGACATGTTCCACTGTAGACGTGTTGTCCTGCCCTGAGAACTTAGAGAAATCCGGGACTCTGTATCGGTGTGGTAATGGAACCCAGTCGAACCACTCAGGATATGGATGCCGATACATAAATGTCTGTTCCTTGGGCTTGATCCCGAACTGCTCCCTTACTATTTCAGCAACCCTAGTTGATAGATCTTCTTCCTCATGTTGTCTGTTGGTACTGGACATGTGGATTTGTTGCCGATTCTGTCTATGTATTCCCTTGTAAGTGCCTGGATAGCCCCGCCTCCTGGATAATTTTGCTGATATCCTCCGTAATAAGCAGACGATGATATCCAGCAGGAATGTCCTATTGCCCCCCAGCCTGGTTCTGTGTAAATAGGTTTCGGTATATCTGCTGACGTTGTAAGCAACTGGTTTGGTTCAACCTCTTGGTGGGAGGAAAACAGGGAAAAACCCCCTAGTACTCTTGATAATCGATCCATCCACCGTTTTTCTTTATAGATTATGAAGTGTATTCACCAGAATTCCAGACTGATTGATGAGACGCCATGATTGAACTGCTTCATTCACCATCTCTTGCAAGGGTTTTACCGGTGGACTTTTAGGTGGCGTACGGCTCGATTCTCCAACCAGTACTGGCTTCGGAAACTAGGATTTTTGAATTGGCCCTTGCCTTGTCATGCTGAAGGACTCTAAGCACAGCTTCTGAAAATTGGCCATAGTTTGCTCGATTTGCTGTTTTTGTTCGTCTGTTAAATCTTCCATGCTGACCAGAATTATGTTGTCTGTTTTGACTTCTTTCCCGGCCATGTTACAAATCTGATTGTTGAAGCTTCGCATCCCACCAGGCGTGCCAAAAACGTGTTGACGCCGAAAACCCGCCGGGGGCCGTCCGGCGTCTGGGAGACACGCGAAGGCCTGGGAGATTTGCTTCACTCCAGTGCAGGTCCTAAAGTCCTGAGGTTCGTAGGCGTGCCAGTCAATTTGACCCTGCAATTCACAAGGAGAAAAGATGTCAAATTTGTGAGCCAATCGGCTGGAAGCCGGCTTGGACTCATCTCATCGGCCGATGGCTGATATGCACTGTAGCACTTATACATCGGCTAAAAGCCGATGACGGCAAGAGCAATAACATAATAATAAACAAGTATTACACTAGCCGATCATCGAAGGAATACTCAAAAACCGGCTGTAAACTTGGTAAAGTAAGCAAGCAGAATGCAAGAGTAAAATAAATTAAAGGAACTCCAGCCGATCATGGTTAAGGTTACTGTATCGCCACGAGATATTGCCTTGCCCATGCCCGGCCCTTGCTCGCACCTGCGCCCGGATCTTCATCTGCTGTCCGTATCCGCGCCCGCATCCTTACCTGAGGTCGTGCCCGGGAACTTGGCTGAGGTCGTGCTCGGGAACCTGCTTGTGCTCGCACTCGGATCGGCAGAGTAAACCAATCGGCTGACCCTTAGCCGATCATAACGGTAATGCAGGCAAGAATGTATAACAAGGCAAGCAGCATAATCGGCTATATTTAATAAGAGATAACTTATCGGCTAAGCGCTCCGATAACAACATCGCATAAAACCCATCGGCTTATTAAGAGTAACGTTATTACTGTCGGTCTAGTAGATCGGACCCAACCATTGCAGCACAGACTGATAATGATAACGAGATCTCGATAAGCCGATAGATCTGATGCGATCGTGATGCTAAAACATGATAACTTACCGGCTATACACCCCGATAAGACGCTTGCGCATAAAGTATCAACCTAGCAGGAACGATTTATCGCTAGCAGTTTAGTAGTCGGACCTTAACCGATGCAGCACAAACTGATGATAAACGTTCCAGTAAGCCGATACAATCTACGCACGCGTGATGTGATATACCTAATCAATCTATGAGATCAAACTGAACTGATGCAGCCATAGATAAAATAAATATATCGTGGTAAGCCGACTACCATAAACCGACTAGAATATCGGACCTAACCGAGGAAGTCCTAGCCGATAGGTAGCCGGGGTGACGAGACTTACCCTCTTGCAGGAGGTCGGACCTAACCGATGCAGCCCGGCTCGAGAAGCGAGATCCCGTCGGAAGGGTGGTGATGCGCCGAATTTGTATTGATCGAGTGATAATTTACAAGGTCCCCGGGCGTACGTATTTATACCCCGAGTTACACGAGTCCTTATTGGACACGGTACATGATTTCCTAATTATAACAGAAAACGCTAACAAGGCCTGACCGGACACGAGGCCAGGTTTCCTAAAGATAAACCCTTGCCTAATTAATAGGTACAGTAAATAACTGCCAAACAGCGGTCTTCACGGATCCCTCCCGGAATCGGTCTCTTCTGGATCAATTTCCGCCAGTTGACTGCAATTTCCCCTTTGACCGAATCTGACATAGGGCCTTACCAAATTTTGGCGTTAACAGAGGGCTCTATCTCCGGTGATCCTTGGAGGTTTCTTGCCTTTCTCGGTGGGAATGTGGAGAGGATGAGAAGGAGTTTCTGCTGGTGTGGTTTGGGGCGAAATGGCCGATGCTTCCCCAAGCTAAGCTGTCCAGGGAGCTCTGTAAACTGAGAGAGGAAGAAGAAGGAGGAGCTGACACGTCTGGCATGCAGCTGCTGAGGTGTATTAGCTCCACAGTATCCTTGGTGGGTCCCACATGTAGGAGAATATTGTTTCACACATTTGTGGTTAGGCTAAGGCTATGACTTGTGGGCCCTAGAAGTGAATTGCTAGGAAGAGGAGAGGGGTGTGGGTGAATTTCTTGGTGCAACACACTGTCCCATGCTGTAGTAAGGCTGACAAGTGGGCCAGGGTCTTGTGGGTCCCACTGGTCAGTGACTTGAAAGAGGAGAAATCTCTAGAGACTGTCTTGTGAGCTGTCCAAAACATGCAGTCTTTAAATTACTGTTTCACTAAGTTAATGAGGGGCATAAATTAGGGGAAAATTATTGGAGGTAGAGAAAGATGTGTTTAACCTGCTGACCAAAATTCTGGGTTAGAAGTGGTTTGGTTCATCTTTGGTGAAATTGCAAAGTGGGGTTACTGATCCAGTTTTTCTGCAGTTGATTTATTTCTCCAGTGCCTTGATCTTATCATTTTATGTGATTTTCTTTTGGGGATAAATTGAGCCAAAAATACTGGTGGTAGGGTTCTTGTTAACACACCTGTTGGTAGAGTTGCACTGCCTAATTAATCTTCATTCTTATTTGGTGAATTTTAGAAGTAACCCAATTCATTTCAGCTAGCTTCCCAGCTTTGCTGATTTAAGGGATTTTGTTGAATCATTTATTGAAGTGATAAAACTATGTAAAATTTAAAGAGCATCAATTATGTGGGAAAGTGTTCACAGGAATTTTTCCATGATTTAATGTGCAACCAAACATCTTTAGAAAATCCTTAGACTATCCAAAAGCATATGTCAAAGAGAAGGATCCAGGCTGAAACTTGTTTGGAATTTTTAAGAGGTCTAAACTAATGAAATAAATTCTGGAAAAATTATATTGATTCATGATAAACAGGCTAGTATTTGAATAAATTATTTTCCACATATGTTTCTGTTCAATTTGATGCACTTTTAGGAGTTGGGCTAATGTTGCCGATTAGGGTTTTATTGTATTGATGGTTTTAAATATTGCAAACTTTATTTTGCAAGAAGTGATAATGCAAGAATTTAATTTGTGCACTCGAGTGGCAGTAGGTCATAACCCTAATTACTTGGAATTAAATTTAGGGCCGTGACAGGGTTCCCGCAAACCGGTCCTTAAATGCCATGGGTGCGACCAGCAAAACCATGCACCCACAACCCATCATTTAGGTCAAAATTTTAGTAATTTAAGATCAACATGTCCAAAGTTCCATTTCCCGACATAGAGTCGAACAATAAATGTAAAAAGAGCATTTAATTCCGCATGTGAGCTAATAGTCTCTAAGCATGGCTAAGCATCCTAATCATATCCTCTAGTCAAATTATTACCTAGCTACAAAGGTATACAGGAGGAATCAATCCATAGCAACTAAAATTGCATCCATATAGGTCAACCTTCCCATATGAAATAATGAAATAATGCATGTTTAACAATTTAAAACAAATATTTTACAATAAATAGGTACAGAATGATCGAGGAAATGATATAACTTGCCTTGCTCCAGCTCAAAACTCCGCAACGACTTCGTAATAAATGGGAGGGTCGACTGCGTTGGATTATATAGCAAACAAAGCACAAACAATTAAAAATAGTGTACATAGGCATAGAAACAGGAGCTAAAAGTAGTTTTATTGGATCCTTGGCATTTTTCTGGATTTAATGAAATTTGAATGAAAAAAATCAGAGCTCGTATGAATTAGTTATGGATTTTAGAAATTTTACTGTGGTTTTGCTATACAAAACTAATTATTAATCGATTTATTACGCAATTAAATGGATTAATGCGTCAGTGGACCATGGGGGACCGCCACCGACAGGTGGGGCCCACGGTTAAGTGGCGCGGGGAGGACGGCGCACGTGGACCCGTTCCACGCACGCGGGCACAGCGCGGGCACACACGAACGGTCACGATCTACCGAGGCAGATCAGACGGCTCCGGTTGAGCCGAGGCCGAACCCCGGCGGCGACCATCCAGTGCGGCGGAGGGCAGTGGCGAGTGGCGAAGGAGGCGAGGAAGATGGTGGGGTGTTCACCGAGGTGCGGTGACGGATGAAGATCGGCGAACGGCAGCGAGCAGAGAGGATTGGCAGGTGGCGAGGTTCGGGATGTCGACGGCGATGGCATCTGGATGGTGCAAGGCAATGACGGTGGCGCGGACGAGGTGCGGGAGGACCTGGGAACGGTGTAGAGAGGGTTAGAAAGAGGAATGGCCAAACGGGCCGACGTGAAAAAGCGGCCGAAGACCGGCGGAGAGGCTCACCGAAGGGGGTTGGTGGCGGGAAAGGGACTCCAGTGGCATAGAGGCTCGTGGGAGCGGCGGCCGGGATTCTCTGTCGTGCGGCCAAGCTAATGGTAGTGGGCGTGTGGCCTGGCAGCGTCTACGGCAGTGGCGTCGAGCGATTGGAGGTGGCGGAGTGCAGCGGCAACTCGGGGTCACGTCGCGCGAGGGACTAGGAGGCATGGAAAGCCTAGGCGTTTGAGGGAAACTGAGCGGAGGGGCACGGCGGTTGTTTATGTAGGCGCGAGGGGAGCGAGATCATGGTAGAGGCGGCCGGATTTTGCGAAAAGAGGGAAACGGCGGCGAGCGTGGGCGTGTGAAATTCGCTTGGGGTCGTGCGCGTGCGCGGTAGAGGACGTGGGGGTAACGGGTGGCGAACCAGTCCACGGGGTTTGAACGTGGAGCGAATGCACGAAGACGTGGGCGGAGGCGGAAATTGGACGGTGGTGGGGATTTTTCCCCTCCACCCAATCCGGACGGAGGTAGACGACGAGCACGACATGTGGGCCCTGGTCCCATATGTCGGCGAGAGGGAGAGAGGCACGAGCGAGTGGACTTTGGCGAGCGGGGCCCGGCTATCAGCGGCGCGGGGGAAAAGAAGAGGCACAGGCGCGGGACTAACAGGCGGAGCCCACGCGCAGAGAGGGGGAGAGGAGACGTGCGGCGTGGTGGCTGCCAGGTTGGACCCAGCGGGGAGGCGCGCACGCTGGGGCCACGGTAGGCCGAGAAGTAGTACTGGGCCGGCGTCCCAAGGGAAAGAAAAGGAAAAGAAAAGGAGAAAGGGAAAGAAAAGAAAAGAAAAAGGGATTTTCAGAAGGAATTTATTTCCAATAATTTTTTTGAATTATTAAAATTACTTCTAGTGCTCTAAAAATTCCCATAAAAATCCTGTTAGTGTATTTTGGCAAGGGGAATGTAGGAAAAATATTATTTTGCATTTCTCTCATTTATTTAATTCACTTAGCCTTTTAATTTTATTTTCTTGAGGCTTTTTATTTGGTATATTTTGTGTGGCTCCATTAAGGGGAAACTCAGGGTGTGACATGCGGCACCGACGGTTCTTGAAGACAAATTACAAATACCGCATAAAGGCCAGACATTTCGACAACAGTAAGGAAAATGAAGCTGCACCTACTTCTCGTGATGGCAAATGGGTGTTCGAAGTGACGGAGAACATCAAGGTCATTTTTGGAAAGGTGCACAAGAAGGGAACAAAGCGAAAGAAGAGAACAACGGGTATGGACGAACCGGACATGCCATTGAAGAAGAACTCCATCTTCTATAAGTACTTGCCGTACTGGAAGGATTTGGAGGTTCGCCATGCCATCGATGTCATGCATCTAGAGAAGAATGTATTCGATAGCATCATTGGGCTCTTGCTTGACATACCCAGCAAAACAAAGGATGGGCTAAAGTCACGTAATGACCTGGTTGATATGAATATCAGGAAAGAGCTTCACCCCGTAGACCTAGAAAATGGCAAAACCTATCTTCCCCTAGCTAGCTTCACCTTCACAGAAGAGGAGAAAAAAGCATTGTGCAAAAGTCTACATGGGTGAGAGTACTTACAGGTTTCTCGTCAAACATTAAGCGACTAGTCTCAATGAAAGATTCATCGATGTCCGGCTATAATTCTCACGATTGCCATGTGATGTTGACGGTGTTTCTCGCTATTGCAATCAGACCAATCATACCAGTTCATGTAAAGGTGGTCATCACAAGGATGTGTTACTTCTTTAATGCCATTTCAAAAAAGTCATTAATTCTGAAGAGTTAGGTCCTCTTCGTATATTTATGATAGAGACTATGTGTTAGCTAGAAATATGCTTGCCTCCGTCTTTTTTTGATATGATGATTCATCTCATGGTTCACATCGTGCCACAGATAATTGCACTTGGCCCGTTATACTTACATCAGATGTGGCCGTACAAGCGGTACATGTCCATTCTAAAGGAGTGCATGTCCATACACTACATAAGAAGTCGTAGAGTGTTGCATAGATTACTTACAAGATAGGAAAGCAATTGGTTTACCGATGCCTCGACATGAGGGGAGATTATCTAGAAAGGGGACAAAAGGAAAGAAAAGAATAATCAACCATGATTACAAAATAGTGCTAGATGCTCATTACAGTGTCTTGCAACAGCTCGCGATAGTAGAGCCATATATAGAGCAGCATCTGAATCAAATAAGATTTTGAAATGCTGGCCGCTCAGAAGCGTGGATCATGAAGGAGCACAAACGTCACTTCACCGATTGGTTAAAAGACCAAAACAATGAATAGGTTGGCTTGTGGCCCATCAAGTGTATACACCTCGTGGCAAGCATATGACACTAATGGGTACACGTTTTATACTAAAGCAAAGGACAAAAGTAGTGTATCCCAAAACAGTGGCGTTTGAGTAGAGGCAGTCGACACAACAGGACAAAAGAGAACATACTATGGGTTCATAGAAGAGATCTTGGAACTTGACTACGGACTCAATATACCCAACTGGCATGTTCGTGGACAACTTCAGGCTGACAGTTGTTGACGTCGGCAACGTAGGCTACAAGGATGACCCATGGGTACTCGCCGATCGGGCCGCTCAGATTTTCGATGTAACAGACCCAGCAAATTTGAAGAAACCCATAGCGCTAGAAGGAAAACCGACAATCTTGGGAGTTGATGGCGTCGAGGATGTCACAGAATACAATCAGTATGCTCCCATGCCTCTATTCACGTATTTCCGAAACAAGATTAAGCTCGTAGAAGCTACCATTGGTGAATCTCCAATGTTGTACATGTGGGAGAATGGAGTAGGGAAGACTGTGAGAGGCTAATATCTATGTGTAGCATGTCCTCGTTTTTTCACAGAGTTTGTTGTCTATAGTGTGCAAAAATTTTGGATGGATGGACCAAATTGTGTAAACATATGAGAATTATGTTTGTAAATGTTTAAAAAAGTAAAAATATTGGGGAATAAAATTACTGGTGAGTGGGGTGAATTTTAAAAAAATTATGAAAGTTGAACGGAGTCAAACGGATCTACAGATTGCTAGATATGGATTTTCAAAGTTTAATTGAATTTCTGGAATTTTGTAATCAATTTTTAATCTCTGGAAAAGGATATCCCGTGGGAATATTCACTCGGACTAACGTGTGGGGCCTTTTGTCAGTGAGACAGAGGCCACTATGTCTCACTGATAGGTGGGCCCAGACTAGATTTCCCTGGCGGCCCACATATGCATCTACCAGAGTAAGAGAGGCCCATATGTCCCACTGACAGGTGGGCCTAGACAAGGTTTCCCTAGCGGCCCACATAAGTACATGCCAGTGAAGACTGTGTTCGTAGGCGGCACTCTAAGGCAGCCGCCAGAGAAGAATGTGTTCTTAGGCGGCGCTCTTAGGTGGCCATCAGAGAAGATCATTACCTCTGGTGGCCCAAGTGGGCTACCAGAGATAATGATCTTCTCTGGCGGCTACTTAAGTGGGCTGACAGAGGTAACTTTTCACCTATAAGAGAAAGCGTGCGGGTCAAAAATTTCTAAGTCCTAGAGCCAGCGAAACCCTAGCGCCGCCAGGGAGCCAAAATTTCGCCACTGCTAGTGAAGCCCCTTGCACCCGCCTACGACCGTCCCCACGCGCCTCCATCGCAAGAGCTTGCTATATATAGCATGCACGCCTCCTCGTCGACTCCATGTGCTGGCGGAGCACACCATGCCACTGCCTCCTCGTCGACCTTCGCTTCATCGCTTCTCCGCCGTTGACCGCCAGCACCTCGTGTCGACCCCGTGCCTTCACTGTCACCTCGACCAACCCGCTGTGCCGCCGCAACCTCGTCTACCCCGCACCACGCCAACCTCGACTACCCCGCGCTATGTCACACCCTGAAAATTGCCTTAATTAAAAATTATATTGGGTAAATGGAAATAAAAGAATACACTAGAAAAGTTGTTTGTGAAAGTGTTTGAATAAAATTATGAAACTTCCATTATTAAAAATCCCAAGTTAAAATTTTAATTAATGCTTGGATGCTTTTATGTTCCCTGGAGTTTTGTCGTCATATTTTAAGCATTTAAGTATTTATAATAAAAAATTCTCCTTTTGTTTGATGGAGGTTTTTGCTTCTGGTAAATTCTCCATGATTTAATAAACTCTCTTAAATTTTCTTAGATTTTTCGGAGCTCCAGAATTAATTTAAATGTAATAAAGATCATTTCAACAATTAATTAAAAAGAAAACAAATCCTTTCCTTTTCCCTGGATCGGGTTATTCCACCTCCAATCGTTTTTGTATTTCTCCATTCAGCCCGAACTCGGGTTTCCTTTCATTTATCACCATGTGGTGCCACGCCCAAAACCCTAAAGTCTCCCCGAAATCCTAAATCTGGAGTTCTCGAATTTATTCAATCTTGAAACCCTAAAATCCCTTTTAACTCCCGATCTGTCCCCACACACCTCCATCGCAAGAGCTTGCTATATATAGCACGCACGCCTCCTCGTCAACTCCATGTGCAGGCGGAGCACACCACGTCGCTGCCTCCTCGTCGACCTTCACTTCTTCGCTTCTCCGCCGTCTACTGCTAGCACGTCATGTTGACCCTGCGCCTTCACCATCGCCTCGACCAACCCGCCGTGCCGCCACCAACTCGTCTACCCCGCACTGCCGCCAACCTCGACTGCCTCGCGCCGTGTCACACCCTAAAAATCACCTTAATTAAAAATTATATTGGGTAAATGGAAATACAAGAATAAACTAGAAAAGTTGTTTGAGAAAGTGTTTGAATAAAATTATGAAATTTCCAATATTAAAAATCCCAAGTTAAAATATTAATTAATGCTTGGATGTTTTTAAGTTCCCTAGGGTTTTGTCGGAATATTTTAAATATTTAAGTATTTATAATAATAAATTCTCCTTTTGTTTCATGGTGGCTTTTACTTCTGGTAAATTCTCCATGATTTAATAAACTCTCTGAAATTTTCTTGGATTTTTTCGGAGCTCCAGAATTAATTTAAATATAATAAAGATCATTTCAATAATTAATTAAATAGAAAACAAATCCTTTCCTTTTCCCTAGATCGGGTCATTCTGCCTCCAATCCTTTTTGTATTTCTCTGTTCAGCCCAGACTTGGTTTCCTTTCCTTTATCAATATCTAGTGCCACTCCCGAAACCCTAAAGTCTCTTTGAAATCTTAAATCTGGAGTTCTTGAATTTATTCAATCTCGAAACCCTACAATCCCTTTTAACTCTCGATCCGAGATTGTCAGAAATATCCATATTCTCAGAATGAAATACATCCAAACCCCAGACATCCTCAGAGTTGCCTGATCTCAGTCACCATAAAATATTGCCGTCAATTCTTTTGTCCCCAGAATATTTATAGTATTCTAAATATCTCTGAAATTCCCGACATTTCAATATTTCTATAAAATATTCTCCATCCTCGAGTCCAAAAATATTCTTTTACTTTTCGGGTGTTTATTTCTTCCCCAAAAATCTCAAATACTCCAATTTCTCTCCCTTGGTAAAATATCCTCCATTTACTTAACCCCACGAAATATGTTCATTCCTTAATCCTCCAAATATTTTCCGAATCCAAAAGGTTTTGGAATTATAAACTTTCCAAGTTTTCAATCTCCATAAAATACCTCCTGTTTTTCTGACTCCCATATATATATATATATATATATATATATATATATATATATATATATATATATATATATATATATGTACGTATGTATGTATATGTATATATATCCCGATATTCAGATATTCTTAATTCCGAATATCTCCGTGATGTCCAAAGTTCTAAAATAAGATTTCCAAAGTATTCCAAAATCCCAATTTTTGTAAATTGGAATTTTCTGGGAAAACCTCCTTTTTCCTTTTTGTCACCCTCCTTTCTTCTTTTCCCCCCTGCCTTTTCCTTTTTCTTTCTTCTTCCTCCTTCTCTTCTTCCTCCTTCTTCCCTCTCTCTCGGCTGGAGGCCGAGCCGCCTGGGCCGAGCCCCCTCGGCCCGCTCTAGCGGGCCTAGCCTATGCTCCTCCGCACTGCCCTGGCCCACCTCCGCCTGTCACAACCCAATTTTTCAGGAATTAAATAAATAAATTAATAATAGATTTTCTATAATTTATATTAAATTGTAAAGTTAATTGATTAAGTAAAGTAAAAATGGGAAATGAAAATTTCTTTAATAAATCATTGTCGAAATCATTTTTAATAAATTCGTTGTGTGTAAATAACATCTTTGAAATTTTCTTGAATTTTTTACAACTCCAAAATTAATTTTAATATTACAAAGATCAATTTCAACAATTATTTAAATAAATTCTAAAATCCTTTTCTTGGATCGTTCCGTTTCCAATCCTTCTTGCACTTCTCTGTTCAGCTCAGACTCGGGTTATCATCCCCGAATCCCTAATTCCATGGAAAATTTGACTTCAGAAAAATACCCCAAAATTCCAAATCGGAAGAGTCTCGAATATATTCAATTCATTTTCACTAAATATCCATTCTTTCCCTTTTGATTTAAATGTCCTTGGTCTCCATAAAATTCAAGCCCACATATTCTGAGTTTTTCCAATTTCTAGATCCCATAAAATATTTCCGACATTTCCATTCCTGAAAACAATACCAAAATATTCGAAATATTCCAATATTTCAAATATTTCCCCAAATTCCGATATTCCAAATAATCTTGGATTCCCTAAATATCCCAAATTCTAAATTTCTCAACTTGGCATTTTCACAGAAAAACCCTTTGTATCCCCTTTTTCTCTCCTTCTCTTTTCTTCCTTTTTTCTTTTTCTCCCTTTCTTTCCTGTTCTTCTTCCTCCTTTGCCTTTCTTCTCTCTCGTAGGAGGAGGCCGAGCCCCTTCGGCGAGCCGCTCCGCCGAGCTCCTCGGCTCACGCCACGCCGCTATCCCTCGGCCCGATGCCGCTGCCCTAGCCTGCTGCCACTGCCCGGCCTGCACAAGTCGCCGCCGCCCTAGCCCACCTCCACCACCTGCCCCTGCTTGGCCTATGCGCTCTGCCGCCTCTCATGTCTACGCCGGGCTCCTACGCGCCACCTGCGCCACCCCATGCCTAGTCCTCTCCCTTCCATAAATAGTGCACCACGCCCCTACATGCGCTGCACCTTGGAGCCCTACTCAGCCGCCACTCTTGCTTGCCTCGCGCGCCGCCTCGATGAGCCAATCTACCATGCCACCCTTGCTCCCTAGCCACCGCCGTCATCACCATCGACGCTTTTGCCTTGGTGAGCGCCCAGACCTCGGCCCATGACGCCCTGTCTCCCTCTCCTGCTATGCCGTGTCATCGGGTCGCCATTCCCATGCCGCCCCTCTTCCTCCAATCTGGTACCCCTCGGCATCTGCTGCCGCCACTTTTCCAGAGCCCAGCGTGCCGCCATCCGTCTCTATCAGCCACTGCCGTCGACCGTTGCTGTCAGCTCCACCCTCCGCCGCAGTCGTCCCCCACGGCGACGTCCTCCCCGGCTTGTGTCCCTGCTCATCCTCCCCTGCTGCGCCGCCATGGATGAGCACAGCTGGTACTCTGTGTCATTGTGTGCCACCGCCATGTGGGACTTGCTAGCAGTTCCTCTCGGTGTATGACAGATGGGCCCGATGCACAGTAGTCCGAGCCATCTTGACCATCCAATCTTTTAGAACAATCACAGCCACTCGATCTTCACGAAGCACTAGATCCATCCGAAGCCGTCGATCACCCAAAATCGGATCCAGACCATCGGATCTCCATAATAAACCCTATGGCCATGTCAGCCCTAAAAGCCACATCCTCAGGGCACATCAGCAGCCACCTCAGCCTTAATTGCCAGCTCATCGCCACGTGTCATCAGGTCATCAGTCCTCCACTCCACCCCATCCTCTGTTCCATGGACTCATTCCACATAAGCCTAGTCCATGACAATGGACCCCACTTGTCAACTTTTCCAAAATATTTATTTCAATTCGCAAATCTAGGGAATATTTCAGGGAATATTCTTTTTCAATTTCTTTTTGGATTTTCTCTGAATTCAATCTTTCGGAGGCCATAACTTTTCCGTTTGAACTCCGATTCTACCCGTTCTTGATGCAAAATCATGATCTATCTGTTTATATACTTTTTATGTACTATTTATTTGGAGTTTCTTTGGGTTTTTCCTCATTTTACATGTAGTCAGTTGTTTCTGCCGTTTCGGAGGATCGTAGAGTCCGTGGAAGTGTTTGGAAGACCAAGAGAAGACTTTTCTATTGCAAAGCAAGTCACACGACAATCTCCTTGAGCATGTTGATCCCATTTGTGAAAACTATTTTATTTCAACATTATTTCATGAAATGTTTTTGAATGTCATTATTACGGATTATTTATTATTATCCCGATATTCTTTGATTATGGCCGTGAATTGTTATTGACACCTTTACCTAGATACTCTGGGTAATTAAAATTGACTAACTGGATGGCTATTTAATGATCTAGCTAGATTATTTAGGTTCTACTTAGCCATGCCTAGAAATATTAGCTTCATTTTATGTGGGAAACTATTCATTCACCCTGATTAATTAATGATTACTAGTTATTATTTTCACAACTGTTGGTCGTGGCTAGTTAATTAATCTTGCCAACTTAAATTTGACTGATGGTGGGTTGTGAGCACAAGGAATGAGATTGTTGCTAGTGGTGCTCATGACAATTAAGGACCGGTTCGCAGACTACTTGTTGCAAAGCAATATTGTACTAATAACAAGCCAGAATGGGCAACAGTTGGACCCGTAGTGTAGCGAGTTCAACAGGAGGCCCTAGGGTGTGTTTGTGGCTATGTCAATAAGACCACCATGGCTATGTCAATAAGTCCATGTTTTGGGTGTTGGACCGTCTCCTTGTTGGGTGCCTGATCAGTTCCCACTAGAGACTGGTGGTTCAGTGGGTGGTTTTTCTGTTGGGCGAGTTGCATGAAAGGTCTTGTCACGGTTTTCCCCTTTGTAGTACCATGGTGGTATTTCGAGGCATGTTGACATGTGTGGAACCGTGTTTGGTGGGTAAATTGGTACAACTCTGGAAAGACTAAAACTATTCGAATAGCCGTGCTTCTGGTTAATGGGCGGCCTATCAATATTTTCTGTGATTAGTCCCACACTATTCAATGATGGTGATAAATGATGGAACTTGATAGCTCCAGTTTGGAGGGTTATGGTTTGGGTCTGAACTGCTTTAAACTGTTGTTCAGAGAGTGGTTTAATATGATTAATAATAAAACTTTACTATTTTTAATGGTTTTAAATGCAAATATTTTAAATGATGTTTATGCAAATAAGCCATACTATGCCTTTCCTTTAGAATCCTATTGCATTATTTGCATTTCCATGTGTGGCTTGTTGAGTATGGTGGGTGGTACTCAGTCTTGCTATATTACAATAATTGGAGTGAAGCTTTGCAAGGAGGAGCAGTTGGTGTTTGGCTTATACCCCAGTTGAGCTGCCTGTGGCTTGGTGCTGCTGTTTCGCTAGTTGCCGTTCTGCTGTAGTTTTCTTCTGTGTGACGACTAAGTGCCTTTTCTGTAATTATTTATCGTTATTACGTTTTGGTTATGTTTATCAAATTGTCTATTTTTGTACCTTGGCTGATTCCTGGATGAGGATTTATTGCACAAATTAGCTTTGGTAATTCTGGTGAATTTCTGTGCGTGACAAGTTAGTATCAGAGCCAATCTTGACTGTAGGATAAGCCAAATGGTTAGACCTTAAGGACACCTTTTCCGAAAAATCTATTTGTGAAAAATTCTCCTCTTATCTACGGAATTGTTTGCAAAGTTTTATGTATCCTCCTCCCACCTTTAACTGGTTTAGTTAACCTGTGACTATAACAATGAAGATGCTAGAAGTTGCTGGTGGTGTCAACTTGTTGAAGTCGTTTCAAGCATCGGACAAACGTCAAGGAAGACTCTTGGATCCATGTTGCCATGCCGTCAGCAAGGAATGAAGACTTCGTGCAAGGAACCTATCCTAACCCAGACCTCCCTTTTGACCTTTGCAGACTAGTGACGTTAGCAATGGCACGTGTGTTGTTTGCTTGTGTGTAGGTATGGTCTACATCTAGGGATGTAATCATACTAGGTTGTTTGCCTAATCAACTTGAACTGTAACTTCTTACTCACATCACATTAGAAGTACAACATGGTTAAGGTCCTTTCTATAGTGTAACCCCTTCTTTCTCTCTCACTAGCACCTTCAACAGATGGTCGACACCAGGAACGGAAGTTACACAGAGAACAACAACAACAACAGAGGTGGTTCTAGCACACAGAACGACGAAATAGCCACCCATATCCCCAACATGCCGGAGAACCCCACGCTTGCTGAAGTCTTAGCCAACCAGACCCAGTTAATGGCCGTGATGATGCAACGGATGCAGAATTACCAAGCTCAGAATCAAGCACCAGCTCCTCCGCCCCATTCCACGCTGTTTGAATTTCTTCGTGTAAGGCCACCTACGTTTTCAAGCACTACCAATCCAGTGGAAGCTAGCGACTGGTTGCACGCTATTGAGAAGAAGCTAGAGCTACTTCAGTGTACGGATCAAGAGAAGGTCGCCTTTGCCTCACATCAGCTTCATGGACCTACTTCAGAGTGGTGGGATCGCTTCATGGTGAACAGAGTAGAAGGTCAGCAGATTACCTAGGCAGAGTTCACTGATGGTTTCAAGAGAGCCCACGTCCCTACTGGGATAGTTGCTTTGAAGAAGTGGGAGTTTCATGCTCTCAGACAAGGTAACCATACCATGAGGAGTTTCTTCACGAGTTCAACCGCTTGGCACGCTATGCTCCAGAAGACGTGCGTACTGACGAAGAAAAGCAAGAGAAGTTTCTAGAGGGTTTGAATGATGAGCTATTTGTTCAGTTGATCTCTAGGGACTATGAAGATTTTCAGAAGCTGGTAGATAAAGCAATTCACAAGGAAGATAGGCAGAGCAGGATTGAGAACCGCAAGAGGCGAATGACCGCTTACAAAGGACTCTAGAGCAGCAACCAGAGACAGTGAACCATGCTGCTTTAGTTCGATGGATCGTCCTCGGCACTACAAGTTCCTCTGGAAGCCAACCCCAATGGTCATGATCAAGACAGCAAGAGCAATGAGGTGGACATGCTCAAGATCTCAACCTGCACCAGCTCAGCAAGCCCAACCTCAATAGGACAACAATGAGAAGAAGTTGTTTGTGTGCTACAACTGTTTTGAGCCAAGCCACTTTGCAAAACAGTGTCCGAAGCCGAAGCGATATCAGCAACAGGGACATGTCAACAATATTGTCATCACCGGAGCCAATATAGTGCCAGTTACATCCCCAAGTGATGCAGATGAGCCAGCTAGATCAAAAGAGCACTAATTCCTTAGCCTTAGAATGTTTATTATGGAATAAGTCAGCCTTTAGTTATCTGTGCCCTTTTCTTTCTAGCCATTCTGAATCTCGGACGAATTCTTTGTAGGGGGGTAGCTTCTCACAGCCTGATTTTTTAGGAATTAAATAAATTAATTAATAATAGATTTTCTATAATTTATATAAAATTGTGAAGTTAATTAATTAAGTTAAGTAAAAATGGGAAATAAACATTTCTTTAATAAATCATTGTTGAAATCATTTTTAATAAATTTATTGTTTGTAAATAACCTCTCTGAAATTTTCTCGGATTTTTTAGAGCTCCAGAATTAATTTTAATATGACAAAGATCAATTTCAACAATTATTTAAATAAATTCTAAAATCTTTTCTTAGTCGTTCCGTCTCCAATCTTGTTGCACTTCTCTGTTCAGCTCGGACCGGGTTCTCGTCCCGAATCCTAATTCCCTGAAAAATCTGACTTAAGAAAAACCCCCCGAAATTCAAAATCCAAAGAGTCTCGAATATATTCAATTTCTTTTCATTAAATATCCATTCTTTCCCTTTTAATTAAATGTCCTTGCTCCATAAAATTCAATTCCAGATATTTAGAGTTTTTCCAATTCTGATCCATAAAATATTTTTGAGATTTCCATTCCTGCAAACAATACCAAAATATTTGAAATATTCCAATATTCAAAATTTCCTCAATTCCGATATTCTATAAATAATCCTTGGATTCCTAAATGTAACATCCCATCTAGGTAGGGCTAACTATTTAATTTCCTAGAACCATCTTTGTTCTCTAATTAAAATTTTTGAATCATTTTGTCATATAACTCAAAATTCGATTTAATAAAACCTAATCGCAAAATAGACCAACTCCTAAAAGTGCAACAAACTACAAAAACATATTGGGAAATAATTTATTCAAATACTAATTATTTATCAAGAATTAATATGATTTTTCCAGATTTTTAGACAATCATTTAGACTTTCAAAAATTCATCTAAGTCTCAGCAGACCTTTTTCACATTTTTTCTGTGACCAAAATACTTTGAAATTTTGTGTGAAACTTTCAAAAATGCGAACCTAGTAATCTGGCTACTACACAAAAATCACCATATTTTTAACACCAGTTTTGCTACTCATAATTGATTTTTTTTAAAGTGAAAGGGGGGAAAATAAATCTAGAAAACCCTGGAAAATAGCTAAACCTTCTGACTGGTTTTTACCGTCTCCCTCACGTTTCCACAGACCACATGCCTGGGGCATGGCAGTGCCTAGCTTGCCAGCCCCTGTCCTGCCAGCCAAGTGGAGGACAATGTCTTGGCCAGACTCAGGCAACGACGCGTGTTTGTCGTCGTGGCTTGCGTGAACTCTTTCTCTCGCCCTCTAACTCTCCCAGCTAACTCTTCATCTCACACTTCACCAGAGCTGAGAAACCAAGGAGAGAGCTCCTCTGGTCTCTTCTTCTCCATCTTCTCGCCAGCCGCCAGGAAGAAGGTGGCGCCAAGCAATGGGCGCGCTCGCACCATCTCTTTTCCATTCCCTATCATCCTAGATGCCGTAGCTACTCTCTAACCTGTTCTATTTGATGCAGTCAATCGCCGGGAACCGCAGCCTCCGCGGAGCCTGGGAGCGCAGCCGCGATGTTGCCGTCGTGTAGTCGCGCCATCACGCCGGCATTCCCATCGCTCGAGCTTGTCTCTGGCCGAGCTGCTTCGCTGCCAATACCGCCTTAGCACCAGGAGTAGAGCGCCCCAAAAAATCTCTGGAAACCAAGCCCCGAGCGAGGAAATCGGCCATTGTCTTCTCCAACTTTGGTCAAGCTCTGCCGCATGCGATTCGCCTCAACCAGTGAGCCATCTTCCGATTCCTCGTGTTGGAAGCAACCTTGGGTGATACCAAGGCTACTACATGTTTTGTTTCCGCCGTACGTTAGTTGAATGGGTCGGCGCCTCTACCGGCTTCGCCATTACTATCCCGGGGCCGCTGCTCGAGCTCGCCTCCGGTGACGTTCCGGCCACGGCCGGTAGAGGCCCGACCACCGTTGAGTTTGCCTAGATCTCCTCTCTCCATTTCTATCAACCCCCAGACAAATCCCATCACCAATCGCTGCCGGCACCGTTGAGTAAAGCCGGCGGCCCAGCCAACTTGCGCCTCCCCTATTCTGTGCCACTGACAGGTGGGCCCAGGCTAGGGGGAAGAGAAAAGAAGAAAGGATTAGATAAATAATTAGGGATTTATTTTACAACAGAAAAATGGCCAAACTTTGAAAATCCATAACTATTTCATTTTAACTCCTTTTTGAGTGAACCAAATTTTCTTAGATTCGTCAAAGCTGGTACTTTATTTCTATAAAATGAAATGTAGCACACACAGTAGAGAAAATATCCACTAAAATTCATATTACTAATTTATATGTTATTTATTGCTTGAGTTATATACAAGCTTGATAAACTTATTCCAATTTCAAATATTCTCAATACCCCATATCAGTAGACTCCTTTTTGGCATATATGTCACTTATGTAAAATACTTTATAGCACCTTTATATATATATATATATATATATATATATATATATATATATATATATATATATATATTCTACACACTAAAATCTATTTCAATAATCATTAATGTATAAGGACTTCAAAATTTATAATAAATTGATTATAAATCCAAATTGAGTAAACTCAACTTTATTAGAACCAGTAGGTTATGCTCTTTTATATAAAAATACTTAACTTCTTGAAATCTTATCAGAAAATATCAGTCAAATATAATAAATACAGTTTACAATAAAATATTTACAGAACTGCTATTTTCAGCCTTCCTATCTTGTTATTTTTGTAACTCATAGACTGTAAAAGATTTTGAAATGATTCTTTCACTAAAATTCACTTTAAAATGTTAAATACCTACTGTATTTATCTCATAATTAATTGATCATTTTGCATGGATATATTTAATTGATTCTTATTCGCATATTCGCTTTTTTCCGGTAGATTCAGACAATTCGAAGTACGTGGAGCAAGAACCTGGGGTTGAGTGTGACTTCGTGCAGCAGCAAGGCAAGCATCTAAGCATATTGAACCTATGTCTTCAATAAATTGATTTGTTTGCGAAAACAATATCTATATGCATGTTTCAGTCCTTTTAAAATGGGAAAACGGGTAGAATTAGTATTGAGCAATTGTATGCATTTCCATTCCTTGGTTGTTGATTCCATGTTTTTACCTTGTCACCCCTGGTTAAGGACTTTGGGATCCTTTTATTTTATCGAATGCTTAGCCACGTTTAGTTCTAGACTTAGAAAAATCCGATAGATGGAGCTATCGGTTCAAAACTAGTTTAATACGAATGGATGGGTTAAAATCTGAAAAGAATAACTTCTAATTTATAACTGAAAATATTTTTGACTTGCATGGATGATAGGGCGATGCCGGAATGGTGTTTCCCCGATGCATGTAGCTCCGTCTGAGTCGTTAAGGACCGAACATGTTGACGTCTATTCAAGCACCCTACGTACTTCCACACGCCGGGAATGGGACGGCTTAACTTAGTAGCACGGGAGGCTGTGGCCATCTACGCCCGTCCGTCAGTTGTGAGGATGGTCTTTTCTTTGGAGAGCCCCATGCGCGCCTGGTTTTGGCCGGAGGTGCCTCCCGCGACGGTGAGCCCGCCTTAGTCACCGTGTGTGTGGCTAAGTCGTCGGCGGCCCAGACATGGTTTAGGTGGTTGGAGCTAAGCATGGGAAAGGTTTTGTTGTGACCTCTATTCCGCACTCAATGTGTAGAGTGTGGGTACCGACGGGTACGGATCAAACTAGAGTGTAGCCGTTTGGCTTCTATCACATCGTGTGGGTAAAGATGTACACCTCTGATGAGAGTATGAACTATTCGAATAGCCGTGTCCACAGTTACAGGACGACCGCTTGATGTGTTAGTCAGTTTATGTTAGCATCCAACTTGGGATATGTGGTTATATCATGACTTAGGATAGTCATGGATGGATGGGTTTATATGAGAGGCTTTGGTGTTAAATATGACTTGGTTTTAATCATGAAAGATGGTATGCTTGTGTAGCATATTTATTTGGGCAATGGTGGCCCATTGTTGATGTTAGAGCATGGGGTTGTGCTCATTTTCACCTCTTTTTCAGAACATATTACTTGTTGTCATGAAATTTTAGATTGCTATTCTTTCGCAAATGCTTATAGTTTTAAGGTATTATTTTTCTCAATAAACTTAGCTTTATGCAAAACCAGATCAACATAACCATATTCCTTGATGTAGAGACCAGCATTACTCCCTTGTACTATTAATATTGTGTAAGTCTAGCTGAGTACCATTCGTACTCACGCTGGATATTTTTCAGGTGAGGATAACGACGATGTTGGTATGGTCTACTATTATCCCGCCGAGGGTGGCGAGGATAATATGTAGTTGGAGTTAAGCTCTATGCCAGTCGGTTGCCTTGTGGGTCTAGAATGGCACCATTGGTTTTATCCTTTATGTTTACATTTCCGCTGCTATCTTTTGTGCTACTCTGTGATGAATTAGGGTGTGTGAACTCTCTATGTAATATATATAGCCCTGCTGCACTTTTATCCATATTTAGAGTACTTGTGATGTTTATCAATTGCTTGCGATGAAAGTGTGAGGCTAGTCGCTTTCCTGGGGACTAGCTGAACATGAGTATGAGTTGTGTATAATTCAGATGGTTGGGGATAGCTATTGTGGTTCGAGTCCTCTGGGGTACTATCATGTTTGGTTGCCACCATCGAGTGGTTTGACGGGCGTATGATGGAGAGGACTGGCAAGCTATCCTTATGATTATCTCTTTTGTACACTTCTTGGCATTTCGGTTATTATATTGGAAGGGGTCAACCGTGATCATGGACACATTGAGGTCGAGTGGTTATTATGCGTGTATGGATCCCACTCGTCCAACAATATGTGGTGGTCGCGTTGGGCACTGGACGATATAATAATTGGGGTGTCCATAGTGGTTGGTATTAGAGCAATACTGACTGTAGGCTAGAGCTTAGCTTGGTGATAGCAAAAATACTTCCGAAAGGTTTAAAATGAACTATTTTTTTCGAAAACCATTAGGATGGGTGATCCTTCTCGCTTATCCCTTTCTAGTATTCATCCTCACCTTAGTCTCATTTTATCTCCTAACCTTGCTGTGATTTTATTTGTAAAATCAACTCTATACTTGTCTCATTCAAATGGTAGTTCGAAATGAAAGCCGGTATGTCAAATGTAAGGAAATTACTCTCACTTTACTAAAAACAATGTAAAATTTTGTAAACCAGTGAACTAAATGGTGCTTTATTATCCCCTGAATCTACCCTAAAATTTCTACAAATTTTGGAAGCCTACCACTCCAGTTTCAAGCTCCATCATGCAGAAACCCGTATTCTGGAATTCTGTACCAGCAGCTGTTCACGATTTTCTACAGAAAGTTCTACTCATCCTTTTCGCTTGTCAATTTTTCTAGAGACCCTCAACTATACCAGGAAGCCTCACAAAAATTTCCAAAATTTTATCTCTTCTGTAGCCCCTCTAAAAATTCATGAATTGGCTGCTGTCTGGCAGTCCTAAAAATTTCAGATTCTAGGCTTCTGAAAAATAAAATATATAACCATGAAGAATACACCAAATAAATTGTTAAAGAGTACTCCCAGCTGAGAGACGCTCACTACAAAATTACTTAAATATCTACTATGGCCATATGATTGTTGGTTTAATTGGATCTTCGATCTTTCTTTTATTTCCACGGGTAGTTCACAGTCCTATTTATCCCCTCACAGGAACGTGTTTGGTTCTTGTTGATTTTTGAGGTTCTTATTCAGATTGTAGGAGTAGTGTGAGTTTACTTGATTTTTCATTGGATCTTATTGAAATGCTTCATAGCATGCTAGGCTAACCATATCTCCATTTCAGTGCATTTGGCCATTTTGTTCGAAATAGTAGTACTGTAACTTAAATAATACTGATATGTTATCTTTCCCTTATAGCTTACAACCAATTGTAGTTCCCATTGCTAATAATCATGATTCTGATTATGCCTATAGGATGTCTCGTCCTCACACCCGTTCTCAACCTCAAGAGACACCGGAAGGTTCTCATCGTAATGACCAAGAACCACCACCACCACCTACCATGGCCGATGTTTTAATGGCTGTGGAGCACAACCGTCAAGCTCAGAATGTCGCGCTCCAACAAATCACAGCAAGCACGGCCGCCACTGCTGCTCATTTCGCCCAAGCTGCAGGCGGAGGTGGTCATCAAGCTGCCGGTGGGCTTGCTGATTTTCAGCGTACACAACCCCCAGTCTTCTCCCGCTCCGATGATCCGTTAGACGCGGATGATTGGCTCCACACTATCGAGCGGAAGCTAAATCTTGCTCGCTGCCCGGAAGCCGACAAGGCGAACCTGGCGGCCGAGCAACTTCATGGAGCTGTGGGTGCATGGTGGGAGAACTTTCTCGCTATGCAACCTGTCGGCCACATCGTCACGTGGGCGGAGTTTCGCGAAGCCTTTTGCGCGGCTCATGTCCCAAAGGGCATCGTGGACCTCAAGCAACAAGAATTTCTCAATCTCACTCAAGATCGCAGGACCGTCATGGAATACTTATACGAGTTCAATAACTTGGCTCGGTATGCTCCGGACGATGTCTCCACCGACCCGCAAGTTGTTCGCACCAAAAACCACCGGGTGTGCCAAGAAGCTCGCTGATGATCTGGTTTGATGCGATTGAACATACGAAGGCCTGGGAGATCTGCTTAGCTCCAGTGCAGGTCCTAAAATATTGAGGTTCGCGGGCGTGCCAGTCAATTTGACCCCGTAATTGACAAGGAGACGAAGAAATTTGATTGATCCAATCGGCCAGTAAGCCGATACGGATTCCTTCCAGCCGATGCCGCTATGTTCGTGCCCGGGCCCTCGCTTCCGGGTCCTCGCTTGTGCTCGTGCCCGGGTCAGCAGCAACTGCACATCGGCTATCGGCCGATACGGGCTGATGTAGGCTCCTCGTAGCCGATGGCCGATGGCACCTGTGTATCGGCTAGGAAACCGATAGTGCTATAAACAAATAGATAAGCTGTTAGTACAACGTGTGCATCGGCTAGGAGCCGATTATCAATAGATAAGCAAAATAGTAAGCCAGCCGACTGCCGAGGAAACACATATGCATCGGCTAGAAAACCGATGATAATATAGATGACCAAAACAGTATGGATAATACAGTCGGCTTTATAAAAAGATAACCTATCGGCTAAGCACTCCGATAGAACGTCGCATATACACCGATCAGCCCGACAAGGATAAATCTATTATTATCGATCTAGTAGTTCAAACCTAACTGATGCAGCACAGATCGATAATAGTAAAGGAACCTCAACGAGCCGATAGACCTAATGCAACTGTGATGAAAATAACTTACCGGCTATACATTCCGATAAGACGCTTGCGCAAAAACCATCAGCCTAGCAGGAACGATTTATCGCTGGCAGTTCAGTAGGTCGACCCAACCGATGCAGCACGAACTGATGATAAATCGCCCCCAGTAAACTGATAAGATCTACGCACGCGTGATGTGGTATACCTGATCGGCCTAAGAGGTCGGACCGAACCGATGCAGCCGTAGACAGGGCAGATACACCTGGGTAAGGGGTGACGAGTCTTACCCTCTCGCAGGAGTTCGGACCTAACGATGCAGCCCGCTCGAGAAGCAAGAACCCGTCGAAAGGTTGCGATGCGCCGAAGTTTAATTGATCGATTGATTGATAGATTACAAGCTACCGGGCATACGTATATATATACCCGAGTTGGTACAGTCCTAATAGGACACGAAACAGAAGTTTCCTAATTATAAAAGGAAAAACTAACAAACCCCGATCAGATACGAGATCAGGTTTCCTAAAAAATTATCAAAACTACCTAATTAGTAGATAAGGTAATTGACTGCCATGTCGTGGTCCTCACGATTCCTTCCTGAATCTAGCTTCTTCTGATTAGCTTCCAACGGCTGATATATCTTCTTTCCTTAACCAATCCAATGCGAACCGTGCCAAATTTTGTGTTTAACACATGCCCCCCAATTTCGGAGTTTGTTATCAAACTTCGAAATTCTTCTTCTGTTTGGGCCTCATCATTCCTTCCTGGCCTCCTGAAATCGGCTTTCATGAGCCGATACCTTTTGTACTAGGTGTGCTAGGCTCTTGAAGTCTTCTGATGAAAATCTTTCCTTGATCGGAGCCATCAAACCTTGAAATGCTAACTCGGCCAGCTGTGCATCGTCCAGACTTAAACTATAACATCGGCTTCTAACATCACGAAATCGCTGGATATATTCTGAGACTGATTCCTCTGGCTTCTGTATTACCGATGTTAAGTCTATCAAACTCATCTCCTGACTCCCCATAAAGAAATACTTGTGGAATTGCTTTTCCAGATCGGCCCAACCTCGAACTGAGTTAGGTGGCAATGAAGAAAACCATGTAAAGGCCGATCCGGATAATGATAACGGGAAGAGTCTAACCCTCAAAGCTTCTACAGCCGATGCCTCTCCACATTGAGCCAAAAATCGGCTGACATGTTCCACTGTAGATACATCATCTTGCCCTGAGAATTTGGAGAAGTCTGGTACTCTGTATCGGCGTGGCAACGGAGCTCTATCAAACCAATCTGGATATGGAGGCCGATACATAAATGTTTCCTTCTTCGGTCTTAGACCGAATTGTTCTCTCATCACCTCAGTAATTCTTGCTGTCAAATCTTCTCTTGGATCTTCGACGTGATAATGCAGAGGTGGAGTTGGTAGCCGATTCTGATTCTGACATCCCCTCAGATAATTGTACTCAGGGACAGCTTCTGGATAACTCTGTTGATGCCCCCCATAGTACGTATTTTGATATCCTTGAGGAATCCCATCTTGTTGCCCCCCGGGTATTTGAATCGGCTCTACTGCCTTCTTGATCAAGCTCTGTAATGTGTTCACCAATACCCCGGATTGATCAGTCAACGCATGATGAACTGCTTCATTAAACATGTCTTGGATCGGCTTCTGTGAACTTGCAGGCGATATATGGCTCGATTCGTCAACAAGAACAGGCTTTGGAAATTGTGACTTCTGAATCGGCCCTTGATCTGTCATACCGAAGGATTCTAGACAAAGCTTCCGAAAATCTTCGATGTTCTGCTCCATTTGTTGTCTCTGTTCTTCGGTCAAGTCTTCCATTGTGACTGGGATTATGTTGTCTGTACTAACCTCTTTTCCAGCCATGTTGAAGTTCTGAGTCCCACCGGGTCAAAAACGTGTTGATTCAGCCGATAGGATATACTGTGATAATATGAAGATCGTGTCCCACTGGGCGTGCCAAAAACGTGTTGACGCCGAAAACCGCCGGGTGTGCCAAGAAGCTCGCTGATGATCTGGTTTGATGCGATTGAACATACGAAGGCCTGGGAGATCTGCTTAGCTCCAGTGCAGGTCCTAAAATATTGAGGTTCGCGGGCGTGCCAGTCAATTTGACCCCGTAATTGACAAGGAGACGAAGAAATTTGATTGATCCAATCGGCCAGTAAGCCGATACGGATTCCTTCCAGCCGATGCCGCTATGTTCGTGCCCGGGCCCTCGCTTCCGGGTCCTCGCTTGTGCTCGTGCCCGGGTCAGCAGCAACTGCACATCGGCTATCGGCCGATACGGGCTGATGTAGGCTCCTCGTAGCCGATGGCCGATGGCACCTGTGTATCGGCTAGGAAACCGATAGTGCTATAAACAAATAGATAAGCTGTTAGTACAACGTGTGCATCGGCTAGGAGCCGATTATCAATAGATAAGCAAAATAGTAAGCCAGCCGACTGCCGAGGAAACACATATGCATCGGCTAGAAAACCGATGATAATATAGATGACCAAAACAGTATGGATAATACAGTCGGCTTTATAAAAAGATAACCTATCGGCTAAGCACTCCGATAGAACGTCGCATATACACCGATCAGCCCGACAAGGATAAATCTATTATTATCGATCTAGTAGTTCAAACCTAACTGATGCAGCACAGATCGATAATAGTAAAGGAACCTCAACGAGCCGATAGACCTAATGCAACTGTGATGAAAATAACTTACCGGCTATACATTCCGATAAGACGCTTGCGCAAAAACCATCAGCCTAGCAGGAACGATTTATCGCTGGCAGTTCAGTAGGTCGGACCCAACCGATGCAGCACGAACTGATGATAAATCGCCCCCAGTAAACTGATAAGATCTACGCACGCGTGATGTGGTATACCTGATCGGCCTAAGAGGTCGGACCGAACCGATGCAGCCGTAGACAGGGCAGATACACCTGGGTAAGGGGTGACGAGTCTTACCCTCTCGCAGGAGTTCGGACCTAACCGATGCAGCCCCGCTCGAGAAGCAAGAACCCGTCGAAAGGTTGGCGATGCGCCGAAGTTTAATTGATCGATTGATTGATAGATTACAAGCTACCCGGGCATACGTATATATACCCCGAGTTGGTACAGTCCTAATAGGACACGAAACAGAAGTTTCCTAATTATAAAAGGAAAAACTAACAAACCCCGATCAGATACGAGATCAGGTTTCCTAAAAATTATCAAAACTACCTAATTAGTAGATAAGGTAATTGACTGCCATGTCGTGGTCCTCACGATTCCTTCCTGAATCTAGCTTCTTCTGATTAGCTTCCAACGGCTGATATATCTTCTTTCCTTAACCAAATCCAATGCGAACCGTGCCAAATTTTGGTGTTAACACAAGTAAAATCGCTTTATGCGTGGGTTGTCGGCGGAGTTGCAACTCGAGCTTGCTGCACACATTTTTCGTGACTTCCAAGACCTTGTCAACAGGGCCGTGGTCGTGGAAAGCAAGATGAAGAATCTCGAGAATGAGCGAAAGCGCAAGAGGGCTGCGCAGTTTCCAGTTACAGGAGGTTTGCAATGGCCTCGTGTATGGCTGCCAGCACCTCTGCGTTTTCAGACTCCACCACATCCTCGTCAACAAGCTTTCATGCCACGTCTACCACAACAACGATTCCCACCTCCCACGGATGGAAATCAGCAAGGTCTTCATCCGCCGGCTCCTCCCAATGTTACTTGCTACAATTGTGGACAGCCGGGGCACTATTCGAACAAATGCCTGAATCATGGCCAAGGTGCACTGGCGAATGCTCCAAGACTAGCACAAGTACGTCCGAATGCACCACAGAGGCAAGCTCCTTGGGGCCAGCAGGTCCAAAAGAGGGGCCAGGTGAACCATGTCACCGCCGAAGAAGCAAGTCAGGCACCGGATGTTCTGATCGGTACGCTACTTGTTAACTCTCATCCAGTTAGCGTATTATTTGATTCCGGAGCTACACATTCTTTTGTCACAAAGAGTTTTGCTTCAGCCCATGGTCTTTCTATTAGCAAATTACAAGCACCTTTAATTATTGAAGCACCCGGTTTGGAAATGAGAGCCGAATATATATGTCGGGATGCAAAGATTGTTGTTCAAGGGGTAGAATTTAGTGCCAACTTAATCATTCTCCACACCAAGGGATTAGATGTCATCTTAGGCATGGATTGGCTGCACAAAAAATCAGGGGGTCATTGATTGTGGCCGTCGTCTTATCTCTCTTGTAAACAATACCGGTGAACCGATCTCTTTTGCTCCAAACAATGCTTCGCCTCAACTTCATACTCTCAAGGGTGCCACAACCACCGAGCTTGCTGATGTCCCAGTGGTGTGTGAATACCCGGATGTCTTTCCAGAGGAATTACCAAGGATGCCACCGGATCGGGAAGTTGAGTTTGTTATCGACTTGCTGCCCGGAACGGCCCTGATATCAAAAAGACCCTATCGAATGGCTCCAAATGAGTTAGAAGAATTAAAGAGGCAACTCTCGGAGTTGCTAGCAAAGGGTTTCATTTGACCGAGTTCCTCACCTTGGGGATGCCCGGTTCTATTCATGGAAAAGAAAGACAAGAGTTTACAGATATGTGTTGATTACTGTCCGTTAAACGCAGTCACTATCAAGAACAAGTATCCACTTTCCCAGATTGATGATCTTTTCGATCAATTAACCGGAGCCCGTGTATTCTCAAAAATTGACTTGAGATTAGGCTATCATCAAATTAAAATCAGAACTGAGGATATTCCAAAGACAACTTTCTCTACTCGTTATGGCCTGTATGAGTATACTGTCATGTCCTTCGGTTTGACTAATGCTCCGGCTTACTTCATGAACTTGATGAATTCAATTTTTATGGAGAATCTTGATAAATTTGTGGTCATATTCATTGATGACATTCTCATATTTTCCAAGTCCAATGAAGAACATGAAGAACATCTTCGACTTGTCTTAGAAAAATTACGGGAGCATCGTCTTTATGCCAAATTTAGCAAATGTGAATTTTGGCTGAAAGAAGTGACCTTTCTTGGTCATGTGCTATCGGAAGGAGGAGTTGCTGTTCTTCCTAGCAAAGTACAAGATATGCTGATTTGGAAACAGCCTGAGACTCCCACCAAAATTTGAAGTTTTCTCGATCTAGCCGGTTACTACTGCCGGTTTATCGAGAATTTCTCTAAAATTGCTAAACCAATGACCCAACTCTTAAAGAAAAATGAGGAGTTTGTGTGGTCAGCAGAATGTGAAGCAAGTTTCCAAATCTTAAAAGAGAAATTAACTACTGCTCCTATACTTGCTCTACCAGATATTCACAAGAGCTTCGATATTTACTGTGATGCATCTCGCCAAGGACTCGATTGTGTGCTTATGCAAGAAGGCCGAGTTATAGCTTATGCTTCACGTCAATTGAGGCCTCATGAAGTGAATTATCCAACTCATGACGTAGAGCTAGCCGTAGTTGTTCATGCTCTCAAAATATGGCGGCGTTTTCTTATCGGCAATCGGTGCGAAATTTACACCGATCATAAAAGTCTCAAATATATTTTCACCCAGTCAGATCTGAACCTTAGGCAAAAAAGATGGTTAGAACTCATCAAAGATTATGATATGGGTCTATACTATCACCCGAGGAAGGCCAATGTTGTTGCCGATGCATTGAGCCAAAAATCGCAATGCAATTGCTGGTCGGTAACTCCCTAATGTGAGACTTTATGTTCTGAATTTCAGGAGCTTAGTTTGGAAATGGTTGATCATGGTTTCCTTGCTGATCTTGAGGTCAAACCAACCCTCTTTGAACAAATCAAAGAAGCCCAAAAGAATGAGAAGGGCATGGCACGAATTCGTGCCAAAATCACGCAAGGCAAGGCCGATTGTTTCACCGAGGACACGAATGGTGTTCTATGGTTTGGAAAGTGATTGGTTGTGCCTAAAAACCGAAAGTTGAAGCAACTCATTCTTGATGAAGCTCACAACTCTCCTTTTTCTATCCATCCTGGTAGTACAAAAATGTACCAAGACCTTCGGCAGAAACTTTGGTGGACCCGAATGAAGCGGGAAATCGCACGGTATATCTCCAAATGTGATAATTGCAGAAGGGTTAAAGCTGAACATTTGAGACCAGCGGGTACACTTCAACCTCTTCCTATTCCCGTGTGGAAATGGGATGAAATTGGTATGGATTTTATTGCCGGTTTACCGAAGTCACCTAAAGGGAACGATTGCATTTGGGTAATTGTTGATCGCCTCACCAAATCTGCCCATTTCCTTCCTATTAAATCTACTGATCAAATAAGCAAATTGGCGGAATTATATCTCTCATGTATCATTTGCCTCCATGGTGTCCCAACAAGAATTGTTTCAGATAGGGGCCCTCAATTCACTTCTCATTTTTGGGAGAGCCTCAATGAAGCCATGGGCACTAAACTCTCTTTTAGTACCGCATATCATCCACAAACCGGAGGCCAAACCGAAAGGTTAAATCAAATTCTAGAAGATATGTTGAGGGGGTGTGTTCTTGATTATGGTAAAGATTGGGAAAGATGCCTTCCATATGCGGAATTCTCCTATAACAATAGTTATCAATCAAGCATTCAAATGTCTCCTTTTGAAGCCTTGTATGGAAGGAGATGTAGAACACCTCTCAATTGGTCCGAGTCCGGAGAAAGACCATTCTTTGGTCCAGATTTGGTCATGCAAGCTGAAGAGCAAGTGCGAACTATTCGCGAACGCTTGCGAACAGCTCAATCCCAGCAAAAGAGCTATGCCGTTCGTCGCCGACGTGAACTGAGCTTCAATGTTGGTGATCATGTATATCTCAAAGTCACTCCATTTAAAACCACACATCGGTTTGGAGTAAAGGGAAAATTAGCACCTCGCTATATCGGTCCTTTCCGCATTATTCCAAAGCGAGGAGCTGTTGCTTACAAGCTGGACCTTCCCTCATCACTCTCAGCTTTCCACAATGTATTCCATGTCTCACAACTGAAACAATGCTTATGGATTCCCACCAAAGAAACCAAGTTGGAAGATCTAGACCTTCAACCCGATCTCTCCTATCGAGAGCACCCGATTCATATTGTTGATGAAGCTGAGCGTATCACTCGAAATTGTGTCATAAAATTCTTCAAGGTCCAGTGGAGTAATCACTCCGAGGATGAAGCCACGTGGGAACGTGAAGACCATCTTCGCGGTGCCTATCCCTATCTTTTCTCCAACCTGTCGCAATCTCAGGGACGAGATTCTTTTAAGGGGAGAGAGCTGTAACATCCCCAATCTAGTAGGGGTAACTATTTAAGTTTCCTAGAACCATCTTTGTTCTCTAATTAAAATTTTTGAATCATCTTGTCATATAACTCAAAATTCGATTTAATTAAAACCTAATCGGCAAAATTAGACCAACTCCTAAAAGTGCAACAAACCTCACAGAAACATATGTGGGAAATAATTTATTCAAATACTAGATTATTTATCATGAATTAATATGATTTTTCCAGATTTTTAGCAATCACTTTAGACCTTTTAAAAATTCATCTAAGTCTCAGCCAGGACCTTTTTCACATTTTTGCTGTGACCAAAATACTTGAAATTTTTGTGTGAAACTTTCAAAAATGGAACTTAGGTAATCTGGGCTAGCTACAAAAAAATCACCATATTTTTAACACCAGTTTTGCCTACTCAAATTGATTTTTTTTAAAGTGAAGGGGGGAAAATAAATCTAGAAAACCCTGGAAAATAGCTAAACCCTTCTGTACGTGGGTTTTTACCCATCTCCCTCACGTTTCCACAGACCACCACGCCCTGGTCCCACCTGGCAGTGGCCCTAGCTTGTCCAGCCCCTTGTCCTGCCAGCCCAAGTGGAGGAACACGTCCTGGCTAGCCTTAGAACGCAACCGACGCGTGTTTGTCGTCGTGGCTTGCGTGAACTCTTTCTCTCGCCCTCTAACTCCTCCCAGCTAACTCATTCATCCTCACACTTCACCACAGAGCTGAGAAACCAAGGAGGGAGAGCTCCTCTGGCTCTCTTTCTTCTCCATCTCTCCGCCGGCCGCCAGGAAGAAGGTCACGGCTACCGCCGACGGGCTGACGTCGCCACCATCTCTTTTCCATTCCCTACTCATCCCTGGATGCCATAGCTACCTCTCTAACCTTGCTCTGTTTGACGCAGTCAATCACCGGGAACGCGGCCTCGCTACGGAGCCTCGGGAGCATGGCCGCGACGTCGCCATCGTGCAGTCGCGCCATCACGCCGGTGTTCCCATTGCTCGAGCTCGTCTCTGGCCGAGCTGCTTCGCCACCAATACCGCCTCAGCACCAGGAGTAGAGCACCCCAAAAATCTCTGGAAACCAAGCCCCGAGCGAGGAGATCGGCCATCGTCTTCTCCAACTCCGGTCAAGCTCCGCCGCACGCAATTCGCCTCAACCGGTGAGCCATCTTCCGATTCCTCGCGTTGGAAGCAACCTTGGGTGATACCAAGGCTACTACATGTTTTGTTTCCACCGTATGTGTCACAGCCCCAAATCTAATTTCAGGTAATTAGGGTTATAACCTACTGCCACTAGAGTGCACAAACAAAATCCTTTCAATGTCGCTTCATGCGAAATTAAAGTTTGCAAATATTTTCAAAACTCTCAATAGTAAAACCCTAACGGCAAAAATGGACCAACTCCTAACAGTGCAACAAACTTCACAGAAACATATATGGAAAATAATTTATTCAAATACTAGATTATTTACCATGAATCAATATAATTTTTCCAGAATTTATTTCATTAGTTTAGACCCCTCAAAAATTCCAAACAAGTTTCAGCCTGGATCCTTCTCTTTGTCATATGCATTGGTACAGTCTAAGGATTTTTCTGAAGATGTTAGGTTGCACATAAAACCATGGAAAAATTCCTGTAAGCACTATCTCACCAAATCAACCCACTGTAAATTTTACATAATTTTATCACTTCAATAAATACTTCAACCAAGTCCCTCAAATCAGCAAAACTAGAAAGCTGGCTGAGACAAATTAGTTTACTTCTAAAATTCACCAAATAAGAGTGAGGATTAATTAGACAGTGCAATTCTACCAACAGGTGTGACACCATGAACCCTACTACCAGGAATTTTGGTTTAATTTAATTCCCAAAGAAGTCACATGAAATAATAGGAGCAAAACCCTAGGGACATAAACCACACTGCAGAAAAACTGGGTCTGTGTGCCTACTTTGCATTTTCACCAAAGGCAAACCAGACCACTTATAACCACTAAATTTGGTCAGCATGTTAAACACATCTTCCTCTATCTCCAGTAATTTTCCCATAATTTATCTCCCTTATTTATCTGCTGAAATCACAGATGCAAGACAGCTGTCCATACAGCTCACAACACTTAGTCTCTAGAGATTTCTCCTCTCATCTCTCATTGACCAGTGGGACCCACAACATCCTGGCCCACCTGTAAGCCTCTGCCAGTCTTGGGACAGTGAGTTTCACCCCATTTCTACCCATGCCTCTCTCCTCTCCATAGGAATTAACTCCAAGGACCCACATGTCATAGGCTAAGCCTAACCACAAATGTGTAGAAAAGTATTCTCTGACGTGTGGGACCCACCAAGGACACTGTGGAGATGGAGCAACTCAGCACTGCATGAGCCAACGTGTCACAGCCTCCTTCTTTCTCCCTCACAGTGCACACAGAGAGACCTAGATGAGCTCAAACCTTGGAGACCTCGACCATTTCGCCTCTAATCTCGCCAGCAGAACCTCCTCCTGATCCTCTTCACACTCCCACCGGAGAAAATGACAGTATCCACAAAGATCACCGGAGACAGAGCCATTTTTCCTCACTGCTGAAGCTGTTCGATCGAGCCCGTGCTTACTCCGGTGAGCTCCATCCTTTCCCAACCACTGGAACACGATCCACCACTCCTAACCATTCCATTTTTGCACTTGGTTGCCCTAGGATCACCGGCCGAAGCCGCCGTGCTTCGCTTTCTGCTCTGCAGCGCCGCCGCCGGCGTCATCTCGCCGTTCCGGCCGCCTCGGAGCGAGTCTGACCGAGCCCTTGTGCCAACAACGTCGCCTCGCCTCCAGAAGCCCGCTACCCGAAGGAATCGAGTCACGAAGCCCTGAGCGCTGAGATCGGCCTCCGTCTTCCCCAACTCCGGCTGAGCTCCGCCACCGCCGATTCGTCCTTTGTGGTGAGCCTCGCTTCAATTCTTTGCACCGTAGCCGTCCTCAGGAAGTCTATAACCTGGTGGACACCGTGTCCTAGCCGCAGGCCGACTGAAGAAAGAGCTGCCGCCATCGTCTAGAGGATTTCTGCCGCCGCCGAACCAATCGGTGCACCGCCACCGCTGATAGGACCTCGCCGGCCTCATCAAACCTCATGGTGAGAACCCAGATACTTGGTAGACGCATATGCATGCATTAATATGGCCAGCTTGAGCTTGTAGAAAGTTTTCCACTGTCGACCCGAAAAGAGCCGCCGCTGGAGATCGCCGCCGGCGAGATTTCGGTCACCCGAGGTGTCAAGAAGACCACCCTTAGCTCCAGCGTGAACTCCTCTACCTTTTCTATCTTGGGCCCGACTACAGCCGACGCCGCCATCGCCGTCACCGCCGCCGAGAAGCTAACCTCCTCTGTTTCGCCACGCCGGACCATCCACTCCCAGTCCGGACGGTCCGCTTCCTTGGTCTCACGTCGCGCCCTCGCGCCCTGCTCCCGCACCCTGCTCTGCTTTGCCTCGCTGGCCTGGGGGCCCGGGCTGTAAGGGAAATCAGAAAAAAAGAAAGAAGAAAGAAATAGGAAAAGTAATTAAAAGATTTATCTTACAACAGAAAAATGGCTAAACTTTGCAAATCCATAACTTCTCCATTTTGACTCCAAATTGAGTGAAACCAATTTTGTTAGCTCTGTAAATTTGTGAACTTTATTACTGTAAAATAAAATAGGACAACTTCTGTACAGAAAATATCCATAAAATAATATGAATCAAAATTGACTTATTTTGGGCTTAATAACTTGAAATATTCCCATAAAATTCATCCTATTTGCTAAAAATGTGAAACCACTTCTGTTAAACTCAGAAAATTGTAAACTTACTGTGGAAAATTTGTATTTGATATAAATACCTCCCAAAATAGGCCTAAGTATTTTTCTAGTCTTTCTTTTAATAAACTTGTAAAATTCATAACTAAATCATTTTAAATCCAATTTCAGTGAACCAAATTTTGTTAGAACCAGTAGGTTATGCTCCTCTATATAAAAATGCATTCCTTTATGAAATATTAATAGAAAATGTCAGTTAACTATAATAACTCAAGGCTACAATATAAATAATTACGAAACTGCCATTTTCAGCCTTCCTACCTTCTTATTTTTGTATCTCCCAATCCAGAGATGCAAATGACTTGGTTCTTTCTCCTAAAATCTTATTAGGACACACCCTACCTTCTATATTTATCTCATAATTAATTGATCATGTTGCATAGACATGTGTATTGCTTCTTATTTGCATATTGCTTCTTATCGATAGATTCTAAGGGTACGGAGTACGTGGAGATTAACCCAGAGCCTGAGTGTGACTTATCGCTGCAGCAAGGCAAGCGTCTAAGCATATTGAACCTATGTTTTCAATAAATTGATTTGTTTGTGAAAACAATATCTATATGCATGCTTCAGTCTATTTAAAATGGGAAAACGGGTAGAGTCAATATTACCCAATTGTATGCATTTCCATTCCTTGGTTATTGATCTCATGTTTATACCTTGTCACCACTGGTTAAGGACTTTGGGATACTTTTATTTTACCGAATGCTTAGCCATGCTTATTCTAGACTTAGCAAAATCCGATAGATGGAGCTATCGGTTCAAAACTAGTTGAATGCGAATAGATGGGTTAAAATCTGACAAGAATAACTTCTAATTAATATTTGAGAATATGTTTGACTTGGACGAATGATAGGGCGATGAAGGGATGGTGTTTCCCCGATGCACGTAGCTCCGTCTGGGTCGTTAAGGACCGAACATGTTAACATCTATTCAAGCACCCTACGTACTTCCACACGCCGGGAGTGGGACGGCTTAACTCAGTAGCACGGGAGGCTGTGACCATCTATGCCCGTCCGTCAGTCGTGAGGATGGATTTCCGTTGGAGGACCTCGAGCGCGCCTGGCTGTGGCCGGAGGTGCCTCCCACGACGGTGAGCCTTAGTCATCACACACGCACGACTAAGTCGTCAGGGGCCTAGACGTGGTTTAGGTGGTTGGGGCTAAGCGTGTGAAAGGTTTTGTTGTGACCTCTAGTCCGCACTCAATGTGTAGAGTGTGGGTACAGATATGTACATATCAAACTAGAGTGTAGCCGTTGGGCTTCTATCACATCGTGTGGGTAAAGATGTACACCTCTGATCAGAGTAAGAACTATTCGAATAGCCGTGTCCACGGTTACGGATGACCGCTTGATGTGTTAGTTAGTCATGTTAGCATCCAACTTGGGATTATGTAGTTACCATGACTTAGGATAGTCATGGATGGATGGGTCTATGCAAGGGAATTTTTTATGATTAATGAGGAATGGATTTATATGAAAGGTTTTATTATTAAATATGACTTGGTTTAGTCATAAAAGATAATATGCTTGTGTAGCATAATTGTTTGGGCAATGGTGGCCCATTGTTGAAGTTAGAGCATGGGTTTATGCTCATTTATATTTCATTTTCAGAACTATAAGCTTGCTGTCTTAAAAATTCAGATTGTGTTATTTCTCAAAATGCTTATAGTTTCAAGTATTACTTGCTTAATAAAATCAGCTTTATGCAAAATCAGAGTCACATAGCCATATTCCTTGATGTAGAGACTAGCATTACTCCTTTGTACTATTAATATTGTGTAAGTCTTGCGGAGTACCATTCGTACTCACGTTGCATCTTTTCAGGTGAGGATAACGGCGAAGATGGTGTGATCTACTGTTATCCCGCCGAGGGTGGCGAGGATAATGTGTAGTTGAAGTTAAGCTCTATCCCCAGTCGGTTGCCCTGTGCATGGGTTTTGGCACCACTGGTTTTTGTTTTGTGTTTATTTCCGCTGCAAATCTTTTGTGTCACTTTGTGATGAATTAGGGTGTGAACCCTCTATGTAATATTTATAACTCTGCTGCTCGTTTATCCATATTTAGAGTACTTGTGATGTTTATCAATTGCTTGTGATGAAAGTGTGAGGTTAGTCGCTTTCCTGGGGACTAGCTAAACATGAGTATGAGTTGTGTATAATTGAGATGGTTGGGGGATAGCTATTGTGGTTCGAGTCTTCTGGGGTACGTATCATGTTTGGTCGCCACCATCGAGTGGTTTGACGGGCGTATGACGGGGAGGACTGGCAAGCTATCCTTATGATTATCTCTTTTGTACACTTCTCGGCATTTTTGGATTTGTATTGTGAGTGGGTAAAGATTATGGCTAGTCTGCGATGAGGATGGATGGTTACCGCATTTATTCGGGTTTTATTCGAGACCCCATCCATCTAGATAGTTCGCGTTGCCGTAATAGTTACTCTTCATAATGCACTTCCAGGGTGCCCACAGTATGTTAGCTGAATGGGTCATCGCCTCTACCGGCATCACCATTACTGTCCTGGGACCGCCGCTCGAGCTCGCCTCCGGCGACGCTCCGGCCACGGCCGGCTGAGCCCCGACTACCATTGAGTTCGCCTGGATCTCCTCTCTCCATTTCTGTCAACCCCCAGACGAATCCCATCGCCAATCGCCACCGGCACCGGTGAGTAGAGCCGGTGGCCCAGCCAGCCTGCGCCTCCCCTGTTCTGTGTCGCCAATAGGTGGGCCCGGGCTGGGGGGAAGAGAAAAGAAGAAAGGATTAGATAAATAATTAGGGATTTATTTTACAACAGAAAAATGGCCAAACTTTGAAAATCCATAACTATTTCATTTTAACTCCTTTTTGAGTGAACCAAATTTTCTTAAATTCATCAAAGCTGGTACTTTATTTCTATAAAATGAAATGTAGCACATGCAGTAGAGAAAATATCCACTAAAATTCATATTACTAATTTATATGTTATTTATTGCTTGAGTTATATACAAGCTTGATAAACTTATTCCAATTTCAAATATTCTCAATACCCTGTATCAGTAGACTCCTTTTTGGCATATATGTCACTTATGTAAAATACTTTATAGCACCTTTATATATATATATATATTCTAGACACTAAAATCTATTTCAATAATCATTAATGCATAAGGACTTCAAAATTTATAATAAATTGATTATAAATCCAAATTGAGTAAACTCAACTTTATTAGAACCAGTAGGTTATGCTATTTTATATAAAAATACTTAACTTCTTGAAATCTTATCAGAAAATATCAGTCAAATATAATAACTACAGTTTACAATAAAATATTTACAGAACTGCTATTTTCAGCCTTCCTATCTTGTTATTTTTGTAACTCATAGACTGTAAAAGATTTTGAAATGATTCTTTCACTAAAATTCACTTTAAAATGTTAAATACCTACTGTATTTATCTCATAATTAATTGATCATTTTGCATGGACATACTTAATTGATTCTTATTCGCATATTCACTTTTTATCGGTAGATTTAGACAATTCGGAGTACGTGGAGCAAGAACCTGAGGTTGAGTTTGACTTCGTGCAGCAGCAAGGCAAGCATCTAAGAATATTGAACCTATGTCTTCAATAAATTGATTTGTTTGCGAAAACAATATCTATATGCATGTTTCAGTCCTTTTAAAACGGGAAAACGGGTAGAGTCAATATTGACCAATTGCATGCATTTCCATTCCTTGGTTGTTGATTCCATGTTTTTACCTTGTCACCCCTGGTTAAGGACTTTGGGATACTTTTATTTTATCAAATGCTTGGCCACGCTTAGTTCTAGACTTAGAAAAATCCGATAGATGGAGCTATCGGTTCAAAACAAGTTTAATACGAATGGATGGGTTAAAATCTGAAAAGAATAACTTCTGATTTATAATTGTAAATATTTTTGACTTGGACGGATGACAGGGAGATGCCAGGATGGTGTTTCCCCGATGCTTGTAGCTCCGTCTGGGTCGTTAAGGACCGAACATGTTGACGTCTATTCAAGCACCCAACGTACTTCCACACGCCGGGAATGGGACGGCTTAACTTAGTAGCACGGGAGGCTGTGGCCATCTACGCCCGTCCGTCAGTCGTGAGGATGGTCTTTCCTTTGGAGAGCCTTGTGCGTGCCTGGTTTTGGCCGGAGGTGCCTCCTGCGACGGTGAGCCCGCCTTAGTCACCGTGTGTGTGGCTAAGTCGTCGGGGGCCCAGACATGGTTTAGGTGGTTGGAGCTAAGTGTGGGAAAGGTTTTGTTGTGACCTCTAGTCCGCACTCAATGTGTAGAGTGTGGGTACCGACGGGTACAGATCAAACTAGAGTATAGCCGTTTGGCTTCTATCACATCGTGTGGGTAAAGATGTACACTTTTGATCAGAGTATGAACTATTCGAATAGCCATGTCCACGGTTACAGGACGACCGCTTGATGTGTTAGTCAGTTTATGTTAGCATCCAACTTGGGATATGTGGTTATATCATGACTTAGGATAGTCATGGATGGATGGGTTTATATGAGAGGCTTTGGTATTAAATATGACTTGGTTTTAGTCATGAAAGATGGTATGCTTGTGTAGCATATTTATTTGGGCAATGATGGCCCATTGTTGATGTTAGAGAATGGGGTTGTGCTCATTTTCACCTCTTTTTCAGAGCATATTACTTGTTGTCATGAAATTTCAGATTGCTATTCTTTCACAAATGCTTATAGTTTCAAGGTATTATTTTGCTCAATAAACTTTGCTTTATGCAAAACCAGATCAACATAGCCATATTCCTTGATGTAGAGACCAACATTACTCCCTTGTACTATTAATATTGTGTAAGTCTAGCTGAGTACCATTCGTACTCACGCTGCATATTTTTTAGGTGAGGATAACGACGATGTTGGTGTGGTCTACTATTATCCCGCTGAGGGTGGCGAGGATAATGTGTAGTTGGAGTTAAGCTCTATCCCAGTCAGTTGCCTTGTGGGTCTGGAATGGCACCACTAGTTTTATCCTTTATGTTTACATTCCGCTGCTATCTTTTGTGCTACTCTGTGATGGTTTCTTGCGATGAAAGTGTGAGGCTAGTCGCTTTCCTGGGGACTAGCTGAACATAAGTATGAGTTGTGTATAATTGAGATGGTTGGGGGATAGCTATTGTGGTTCGAGTCCTCTGGGGTACGTATCGTGTTTGGTCGCCACCATCGAGTGGTTTGACGGGCGTATGACAGAGAGGAGTGGCACGCTATCCTTATAATTATCTCTTTTGTACACTTCTCGGTATTTCGGTTATTATATTGGAAGGGGTCAACCGTGATCATGGACACATTGAGGTCGAGTGGCTATTATGCGTGTATGGATCCCACTCGTCCAACAATATGTGGTGGTCGTGTTGGGCACTGGACGATATAATAATCGGGGTGTCCACACTAAATATTCTAAATTCTAAATTTGTCAACTTGGCATTTTTCCAGAGAAACCTCTTTGTTTTCCCCTTTTTCTCTCTCCCTTCTCTTTTCTTTCCTTTTTTCTTTTTTGCCCCTTTCTTTCCTGTTCTTCTTCCTCCTTCGCCCTTTCTTTTCCCCTCACAGGAGGAGGCCGAGCCCCCTTCGGCCGAGCCTCTCTGCCAGAGCTCCCTTAGCCCACGCCACGCTGCCGTCCCTCGGCCTGATGGTGTTGCCCCAGCCTGCGCAAGCTGCCACCGTCCGGGCCCACCTCCACCCTAGCGCCAAGTCTCGGCTTGTGTGCCTCCGCCGCCTCTCACGTGCCGCTGCCGGGCTCCCTACGCCGCCACCCGCGCCACCCCATGCCCTAGTCCTCTCCCCTCCATAAATAGTGCACCCCAGTGCCCCTGCATGCCCTAGCGCCACCGCCCTTGGAGCCCTAGCGCGTCACCACTCCTGCTTGCCTCGCGCGCCGCCTCGGCGAGCCGATCTACCATGCCGTCCTTGCTCCCTAGCCACCGTGGTCGTCGCTGTCGACGCCCTCGCCTTGGTGAGTGCCCAGAGCTCAGCCCACATCGCCCTGTCTCCCTCTCCTGCTATGCCACATCATCGGGTCGTTGTTCCCGTGCCGCCCCTCTTCCTCATCTTCCTCCACTCCGACGCCCCTTGGCATCCGCTGCCGCCACATTTCCAGAGCCCGGCGCATCGCCATCCGTCTCCATCGGCCACTGTTGTTGACCACCGGCGTCATCTCCGCCCTTCACCGCCGTCGTCACCGCCAGCGACGTCCTTCTCCTGCCAGCGCGTTGTCCCTACCTCGTCCTCCCCTGCTGCGCTTCCATGGATGAGCACGGCTGGTCCTCTGTGTCACTGTATGCCACCGCCATGTGGGACCCGTTGGTAGTTCCTCTCGGTGTATGACAGATGGGCTCGATGCACATTAGTCTGAGCCATCTTGACTGTCCAAACTTTTAGAACAATCACAATTACTCGATCTTCATGAAGCACTAGATCCATCCGAAGCTGTCGATCTCCCGAAATCAGATCCAGACCGTCAGATCTCCATAATAAACCCTATGGCCATGCCAGCCCTAAAAGCCACATCCTCAGGACACATCAATTCCCACCTCAGCCTTAATTGCCACCTCATCGCCACATGTCACCAAGTCATCAGTCCTCCACTCCACCCCATCCTCTGTTCCATGGACTCATTCCACATAAGCCCAGTCCATGATAGTGGACCCCACTTGTCAAATTTTCCAAAATATTTATTTTAACTCAGAATTCTAGGGAATATCTAGGGAATATTCTTTTCCAATTTCTTTTTGGATTTTATTTGAATTCAATCTTCCGGAGGCCATAACTTTTCCGTCTAAACTCCGATTCGACCCATTCTTCTTCCTAAATTCATCTAAAATCATGATCTATCTGTTTAGATACTTTTATGTACTGTTTATTTGGATTTTCTTAGGGTTTTTCCTTCTTTTAGGTGTATTCAGTCCTTTCTGCCGTTTCGGAAGAGTTCGAAAGACCAAGAGAAGACTTTTCTATTGCAAGGTAAGTCACACGACAATCTCCTTGAGCATGTTGATCCCATTTGTGAAAACTATTTTATTTCAACGTTATTGCATGAAATATTTTTGAGTGTCATTATTATGGGTTATTTATTATTATCCCAATATTCCTTGATTATGGCAATGAATTGTTATTGATACCTTTACCTTGATACATTGGGTAATTAATATTGACTAGTTGGATGGCTATTTAATGATCTAGCTAGATTATTTAGGTTCTACTTAGCCATGCCTAGAAATATTAGCGTTATTTTATGTGGGAAACTATTCATTCACCCTGATTAATTAATGATTACTGGTTATTATTTTCATGACAGTTGGTTGTGGCTGGTTAATTAATTTTGCGCACAAGGAATGAGATTGTTGCTAGTGGTGCTTATGACAATTAAGGATTGGTTAGGAGACTACTTGTTGCGAAGCAATACCATACTAACCACAAGCCAGAATGGGCAACTGCTGGACCCGTAGTGTAGCGAGTTCAATAGGAGGCCCCAAGGCGTGTTTGTGGTAGTTCAATAAGACCACCATGGTTGTGTCAATAAGTCCATGTCTTGGGCGTTGGACCGTCTCCCTGTTGGGTGCCTGATTAGTTCCCACTGGAGACTAGTGGTTCAGTGGGCAGCGGGTGGCTTTTCTGTTGGGCGAGTTACATGAAAGGTCTTGTCACAGTTTCCTCCTTTGTAGTACCATGGTGGTATTTCAGGGCATGATGACATGTGTGGAACCGTGTCTTGTGGGTAAATTAATACACCTCTGACCAGAGTAAAACTATTTGAATAGCCATGCCTGCGGTTAATGGGCGGCCTAGCAATGTTTTATGTGATTAGTCAAACACTATTCAATGATGGTGATAAATGATGGAACTTGATAGCTCCAGTTTGGAGGGTTATGGTTTGGGCCTGAACTGCATTGAAGTGCTATTCAGAGAGTGGTTTAATATTGATTGATAATTAAACTTTACTATTTTTAATGGTTTTAAATGTAAATGTTTTAAATGTTGTTTATGCAAATAAGCCATACTATGCCTTTCCTTTGAAATCCTGTTGTATTATTTGCATTTCCATATGTGGCTTGTTGAGTACGGTGGGTGGTACTTAGTCTTGCTATATTACAATCATCGGAGTGAAGCTTTGCAAGGAGGACAAGTTTGGTGTTTGGCTTATACCCCAGTTGAGCTGCCTATGGCTTGGTTCTACTGTTTCGCTAGTTGCCATTTCACTGCAGTTTTTTCTGTGTGAGAACTAAGTGCTTTTTCTGTAAGTATTTATCGTTATTACATTTTGGTTATGTTTATCAAATTGTTGATTTGTATACCTTGGCTGATTCCTGGACGAAGATTTATTGTACAAATTAGCTTTGGAAATTCTAGTGAATTTTTGGGCGCGACACCCCCGCACATCCTGCATGCCACACAACCCGAGCCGTGTCGCCCGGCAAAACCGCCGCCGCCTCAGAGTCCTGCCGCCACCCGAGCTACCACGTCCTAACTCCTCCCCTCCCTCTATAAATAGCCTCCACAGCCGCCCTCCCGTGCCCCTATGCCCTAGCCTGCCACCACTGATTTGTGCCGCCGCTCCGCTCTGATCTGCTGCTGCCGCAGCTGCTCGCCATGTCCGGCCCCTGCTCCTTGAAGTTGGGCACCACTGCACTCTCTAGCTGCCGTTGCCATCACCGACAGTGAGCCTAAAGCCGGCACCTGCCTCTAAATCGTGGTCAAGCCACTGCCCTTTTTTTCCTCATCCTAATCGGTGCGCCACCATCTGCCGCCGTTGTCTGTCACGCCGTTGCTGGTGTCATCATCTCTGTCTCGATGCCGCACTCTCCCATCCGTCGCCGGTCACCACTGCCATCCCCTCTTGCTTTGCCATGCTGAGCATTGCGCCGGTGTCGTGACGCGCCATGGCCGCGGGCACGAGCTTGCCAAGCCCAGGACACTAACGTATGGGCCCACCAGTAGTTCTTCCCTAGACACAGACGGGTGGGCCCGAGTGATCTCCCCTCCTATGACTGCCCGGTGGACCCCATGAACAGTACCCAAACCATCTCTGTCGATGGATCATCTCGATCAAATCCAAGCCCTTCAATCCACGTTAAATCCCAGCCGTCCAATCTCCCAGATCAGATCCGATCCATCCGATCCTTGTAAAACCCTAAGCTGATCTCCACCGTTGGATGGTTTGGATCGAATCTCCACCGTTGGATTTCTTTAACCCTTGGGCCTTGCCACCTCAACCCTAACTGCCTAGTCATCCTCCACCTCGGATGCCACCTCACTCTCTACCTGCGTGGCAGTACACATCAGCCTGCCCACCACTCAATCTTCCCATGTGCATGGACCTAATCCACAAGAGCCTAGTCTATGATAGTGGCCCCACTCCTGTACGCAGTCAAAAATATTAACTTTAATTAGAAAATCCAAGGAATGTTCTCAACAATATTCTTTTTCAATTCATTTTGGATTTACTCTGAATTCAAACTTCCGGAGGCCGTATCTTCTCCATCCGAACTCTGATTCGACCCATTCTTCTTCCTAAATTCATCTAAAATCATGATCTACCTGTTTACATACTTTTATGTACTATTTATTTGAAGTTTCTTAGGGTTTTTTCTCGTTTTGCGTGTAGTCATGTTATCCGTCATTTCAGGACGTCGTGAAGTTCACGGAAGAGTTCGAAAGACTTTTCTATTGCAAGGCAAGTCACATGACAGTTCCCTTGAGCATGTTGATCCTATTTGTGAAAGCTATTTTATTTTAAAGTTATTGTACGCAAAGTTTTTGAATGTCATTATTACTGCTTATTAATATTATTCTAATATTCCTTGATTATTAAGGCCATTTTGATATTGATACCTTTACTTTGATACACTGGGTAATTAATACTGACTAGCTGGATGGCTATTTAATGATCTAGCTAGATTATTTAGGTTTTGCTTAGCCACGCCTAGAAATCGTAGCGTCATTTTATGTGGGGAAACTATTCAATTACTTATGCATAATTAATGTTTAATGGCTATATTCTCACGACAGCTTGTCATGGTTGTTTAATTAAACTTGTCAACTAAAACTTGATTGAATGGTGGGTTGTGAGCACATGGAATGATGATGTTGCTAGTGGTGTTCATGACAATTAAGGACCAGTTCGCGGACTACTTGTTGCGAAGCAATACTCATACTAATCACAAGGCATAATGGGTAATGGCGAAAACTAAAGTGTGATCCGTTCAACCGGAGGCCCCACGGTGTGTTGTGGCTGTGTCAATTAGACCACCATGGTTGTGTCAATAAGTCCATGTTTTGGGCGTTGGGCCGTCTCCCTGCCTAGGAACCTGATCAACCTTTCCGGAGACTGGTGGTCCAATGAGTGGCACTCCTGTTGTATGGGTTTCATGGAGGGTCCTGTCACAATCTCTATTCGGGTACTTTCGGGTATCACGACGCATGGCGACATGATGTTGAGATTGTGTCTTGTGGGTAAATTGGTACACCTCTAGCCAGAGTAAAACTTTCGAATAGCCGTGCCTGCGGTTAATGGGTGGGCCTAGCAATGTTTTTCGTGATTAGTCTCACACTACTCATTAATGATGATAATTGATGGAACTTGATAGCTCCAGTTTGGATGGTTATGGTTTTGGGCCTGAACTGCATTGCAGTGCTGTTCGGTGATTGGTTTAATGTTGATATTAATTAAACTATACTATTTTGAGCTTTTAAATGCAAATGTTTTAAATGCCATTTATGCAAATAAACCATACTATGCCTTTCCTTTGGAATCCTGTTGCATTATTTGCATTTCCATGTGTGGCTTGTTGAGTACGATGGTTGGTATTCAGTCTTGCCATATTGCAATCATCAGAGTGAAGATTTTGCGAGGAGAAGTTTGGTGTTTCGTTTATACCCCAGTTGAGCTACCTGTGGCTTGGTGCTGAAGCTACGCTAGTTGCTGTTTCGTTGCTGATTTCTTCCTTGTGAGGACTAAGTGTCTCTTTTGTAAGTATTTATCATTGTCTCGTTTTAGTTATGTTTATCAAATTATCGATTTGTGTACCTTGACTGTTTCCTGGACGATGATTTATTGCACAAATTAGCTTTGGAAATTTTGCACAAATTCCTGGACGTAAAAAATTCTGCTGCTGCTGCTATTGGCTAAATTTTTGTTGCTATTTTTATTGTTGCTGCTGCTCTGAATTGTTATTAGCAGAAATATTTGTAATAATTATATGTTGTTTGAGGATTGATGGATGAATGAATGGTGAATTTTTGATGGATGAATGAATGGTGAATTTTGTGCCGTCTGAGGGAACTCTGGTATACATCGATGTTCAGTATGCATTTTGTGCCCTGCTGCACTGTGTTGTGGAAATTGAGGTTCAATTAAGGGGATGTCTACCAATTCTACTAAACCCATTTTCCTTTTGCCTCTAAGATAGAGGTTGCTAGATACTGAATGAATTGTATGCAAATAGTTAATTTCGATGCAAATATTTAATTTCGATGCAAATAGTTGATTTCGATGCAAATAGGTTAATTCGATGCAAATAGGTTAATTTTGATGCAAATAATTAATTTCGATGCAAATAGGTTAATTTCGATGCAAATAATTAATTTTGATGCAAATAGGTTAATTTCGATGCAAATAGGTTAATTTCGATTCAAATGATTGATTTCGATGCAAATAGGTTAAGTTCAATGCAAATAGGTTGATTTTGATGGAAATAATTAATTTTGATGCAAAATAGGTTACTTTTTATGGAAATAATTGAATCCGATGCAAATAGGTTAATTTCGATGCAAATAGTGATTTCAATGCAAATAGGTTAAGTTCGATGCAAATAGTGATTTCGATGCAAATTGGTTGATTTCGATGCAAATAATTAATTTTGATACAAATAAATGAACTCGATGCAAAAATAGGTTGATTTTGATGGAAATAATTGAATCTGATGCAAATAGGTATATTTCCGATGCAAATAGGTTAATTTTAATGCAAATAATTGATTTCGGAACGTATCTTCTAGCATTCTATAACTAATACGATGGAAAACCAACCGAAGCGCCACAAGCGGGTGATAAGAGCTCGGATGAACCTCAACTCGTGGCTTCCGAAGAACTTCGGATAGTATGCACGCCGCCAGTGCCCGAGTGTCCATCGTCAACCTCGGACAACGCCGATGCTCCCGCAAGTGAGTCTTCATGGCACATGCCGAGTGATCCTTGCCAATCTTCCCAAAGGAAGAGAAAGGGTGGGGACGATGACAAGGTCGACTCCGATTACGTCCCGTCCATTAAGTCTGTACATTTTACTCGAATATCGTGTCTTCTTGTTGATGTTTTGTATCGACAATAAATATATAGGGCTACTCATGAGACCTAAACTTGATGGATTGCAAAGGAACACGAATGATTTATACTGGTTCAAGCCCTCGAGACGAGGTAATATCCTACGTCCAGTTGTGGTGTATTGCCTTTGAGGTTGTATGATTCTGATCTTGGTGATCTTGTTGATCCTACCTTCAAGGGGTGCCTTGCCTCCCCTTATATACCGGGGGACAAGGTTACAGAGTAGGAATCTCAGTCGGACTCCGACCAAGGGATTTCCTTCTAGGAATACAATGTGCTCGACTAGGACTATATCCTTTCCCTGTCGTACAGGGTTATGTATGCCAAGTCCTATTGTATCCCTAATTACAAGGTTAGGCCTATCCTCTGTCCGAGTGGTCCAATAGCTTCTGATGAGGTACCTAGGGCCCATGGCACCGACAGCAGCCCCTGAGACCTTCATAGTTGAGTCACAGCTAATGCCGAGTGCTCATCCTCCACAGTGAAGAATTCCTGAGTGCATTGCTCCTTAATACTCTTTGTTCGAGTGCTTCTTCCCCCAAGTCCTGCTTCATGTCAGCTGGCAACGAGGCTATGAAGGGCTTCATAGAAAATTATGAATAGCGTGCGCCGAATAGGCACACCTACTAGGTGTAGCCCCTGACTTTGTGCTTAATTGTGAAACAATTAAACATAAAGTCAAAGATCTTTAACCTTGTAGTCTTTCTCGAGTAGTATAGTACTCAGTATGTAGACTCTTCAGCATCATGTCAGCTGAAATAATTTTTTCTCATGGCAATTGATGGCTAAGCATGTAAGCCGAGTATGACTCCTTGGATTTTAACCCAATATGTGGTCAGGTATACTTGAGAGATACATACATCTCCAATTTTAATGGAGACCAGCCGTCAATCCTTGTAAGGATATATCTTCAATACCTGGTAAATAATGCAGAACACATGTGTCCAGCAATTAGGTTTTCATGAAGCACATCTGATTATTTAATCAGTTTCTGTAAATAGCATTTGCACTGTGATTTTAACACAGCCAGCAGTCGGCTCTACAGAGCATGCTATTTAGAAACTCATATCTTGTGGCCCAGTATCAAATTAGCTGGCCCAAGCCCACTTATCAGCACAGGCTTTATAAAAGCGGGGAGAGAGAGAAAAGATTCCCTCATCTTCTCCAATCCGCCAATCGTTTCGCCTTCTAGCTTCCGCGCTGAAACTTTTCACTGTGTCTTGCTAGGGTTTGCCATAGCCGGCGTCTCCCGCGCAAAACTTGAGTGATTCCGCTCTGCCGCATCCATCCCAAGCCTTCCAAAGTATTTCCCCTAAATTTTCTCACTCCCAACAATGCCGAGAGCTTCACTCGAGATCCCTGAGATGTCCACGGAGGCTTGGCTGGTCTCAGACTGTGGCTTGACAAAGCTGAAGTATCTAGAGAAACAACTGGTGCTACAGCAGCGAGAAGTCATCCATTGGTGCATCGCCGAAGAAAATCTATTCCGGTGCCCCGATCTGGTGAGATTGTCGCCTTCACCTCTTTTTTCCACCACGGTCTCGCCCTTCCCTCTTCGGATTTCTTCCGCCAACTTCTATCCTTCTACCAACTAGAGTTGGTGAATCTGAACCCCAACTCCATTCTGCAAATCTCCATCTTTGCCACATTGTGCGAATGTTTTCTGGGGGTTAAGCCCCATTTCAACCTTTTCTAGTATTTATTCCATATCAAGCCCCAGCCATCCAAAAATAAAGTCCAAGTGATTAGGGGAGCCGGCCTCCAACTCAAGAACGAAATGAAAAATATCTATCTCTCTGTTCCTTTGAAAACCTCCCTCAAGGGCTGGCATGGAGAAGGGTTCTATTGTTCCGATCTTGAACCTTCTCTGTCCCCTTTCACTGGCTCTTCTCCGGTGGTCTTGCCTAGCTAGTCTTCCATGCCAAACTACGAAGAGATGGGCCAGGTATACCAACTGATAGAGAAGATCGATCGACTGAAGAGCTCGGGATTAACTAGTCCCTGGGTGGCGAGGTGTTTCTTGAACCGCCGCACTAGGCCACTAAAGCTGAGAAGCTATTTCGGCTAGGATTTCCAAGGCAAGAATGATCCTAGCTGAGAATATCCAGATTTGACTAATGTGAACAAGGTGACTGGCACCTTGCTCGGCTTTTATGTTAATGGGGTTGTGGAAACTGAAGACGCCAAGCGCGCCACTGCAGCTTATAGCTAGAAAAGGCCTAGGCCACAGGTAGTGTTGAAAAGCTGATTTGGTATTGCTATCCATTGGTGATGAATATCTAGGGACATTTGTCTGGAATCATCCTCCAATGCATGATGTATGTTGTTGAAACATTTGCAGGATTGTGAGGAATTTGACGATGACTCCCAAACCTTGTCGATTACCAAAACGAAGAAGAGGCCAGCCAGTCCTTCTGCTACTTAGCCCAGCTTTAAGAGAGCTGGGAAGAAAGCCATCGAGGATCCGAGCAAGAAGAGAACAAGCAAGCCGAGCGCAGCACCGGGGAGTCTAAGGATTAAAGACCCTGCCAGTCTAGCCCCCAGGCCGCCAAGCCCGAGGCCTTCTCCTCTGAGTCCAAGGCCAGCAACATCGAGCTCAAGGCCGATGTCGCCTATTACAAGATCAGCAACATTGAGCCCAAGGACGGGGCCGCCGAGTAGCTCGACGCCCCAGTCAGCTACACCAGAAACAGGGCCGACTGGAGGTAAAGCGCCACCGCCGACTGACACGCCGACTGGCCCAATAGCCAGCAACTCTCCACCGCCAACATCTTCTGGAGCTCCCTCGTGGAGGTTTAAGATTTCCAAGAGATAAGCGATCTTCAATCTTCCAAGAGTCTTGAACGACGTGATAGTATCTTGATACTTGACTTATTGTGCAGGAAGCGAGTCAACATTGATCCCAAGGGGACCACGCCAGCTGCTCCTGTTATCGTGCCAACCCCTGCCGAGACAGTGCCAACAAGTTCGTCTGTCGAGCCAGAGACTGCCGCAGCTGTAGAGGTTGAAGCAGTCCTGACAACAGGACCAATAGTGCCAGCTGACCAAGGGGGGAGTGCTGAAGCTGCTGCTCCAGCCCCTGAGCAAATTGCTGAAGTCCCGGTAGCCACTGAGTCCTGGGCCAGGACCCCATTGCCACTTATATCGTCGTCGTCTTCAGATGAAGTGGACATTCCCCGACTCAAAGCCCCTTCTCGTGACTTCCCGAGAGCATTCCATTGGGTATCCCCTGAGGGAGTCACCGAGAGCTACGAGCATGATGAACAAGCCGTGGCAAGGGAGCATGAAGTTCTTCTTCGTGCTACAATCGCCGCGTCTAGGGGAGTTTAGGTGTGTAGCAAATCTTGCTATGTTGAGTTCTCGATAGTTCTCCTTAATCTGGTACTCCACCATTTGACTCTGTTTTGCTCTGAGAAGAAGATTGCCGACCACTCAGAGAAAGTGAACAGGTCTTGACCCAACTTGCCCCCCATCTTCAATGACTGAGCCTGCTCCAGGCCGCCAAGGACGACTTGAAGCGGGCTAGCCAGGAGAAGGAAATATGGCTAAGGGGAGCAGTGGATCAGCTCAGGGATGAAAAGTGGGCTCTAGCCAAGAAGATCAAAAGTAAGTCTTCTGTAATATCGTCCCGACTAAATCCTGAGTATATCTCTCTAGCTTTGTTGATTCCCGACTGCCTTGTTGAGTTTTGACTGCAATCTCGAGTTCTTGACTATTCTAATTTGCAGCCCTCGAAGCCGAGTTGAAAACCCAAGCAGAGGAGGGGAAACAACAAGAGATTAAGCTGAAGGAAGCTGAAAAGGCTAAAACCGAACTAGAGAAAGCCAAAGCCAAAGTGAAGGCCGACTATGCAAGTAAGCCTCCTCCCTGACAATAACCTTAACCGAAGCCTCCTCCCTGACAATAATCTTAACCGGTCTTCTTGTTACTCCGACTACATTGTTTGGCTAACAAGTATACTTGTCGATGAATCTGAACAGCTTCGAAAGCCAATGCCCAGACCCAATTTAGCGCCTTTGCAGAGGAGAGCAAGGTTGTCAAGGAGTCATGGGAAATTCTTGTCGAATCCACGAAAGGGCTCCTTGACATTATGGAGCCTCACCATGCTGGGACTAGCTCTAGTACAGTCTCCCAGGTGCAGGCACGTCTTAGCGAAGCCCCAAGCATCTTGAAAAAGTACTCGGATGAGCGTGTCGCTGTCGGTGTTGCCCAAACCCTCACTATGACCAAATCGATCTACCCTAGGGTAGATATCGAGGCCATTGGTGAGGGTTTTGCCAAAGAGACAACACCCGAAGAAGCACTAGAGTTGATCAGCCAGGCGAGGCCAACTACAGAGGTGATCACAAGAGACCTGGGAATGTAGAAAACAAGCAATTATGCAGTTGGTGCATATATAACTTTTGGTGAAAGCATGTATATATCTTGTAAAATGTTGCCGAGTATTTGTTTATTCTTAGTTGTCATTAGCATCACCCGACTATGTAGTCTGCACCAAGTAGGTCGATAGGAACTTAAGAAAAAAGTTCACTTCTAAAAGCAATACTCGGGCAAACATAGCATAATCATTGTAAAACTTCACAACTAAAATAAAATAAGCTTGTATTTTATTAACAAGGTACATAATACATGTAGCCCCCAACTCACTACTCGGTTGAAACAAGCGATGTAGTGAGTCAGAGAAAAGACTTTGTACATACAGATAGGGAATACAAAACTCAGGTATAGAAAGGATGTAGCTGTTCTATATTCCATGAGTTGCTGATGAGAGCACTGTCTTCAGTCTTCAATCGGTAGGCGCCCGGACGTGTCACCTCAGCAATAATGAACGGCCCTTCCCACAGGGGGGATAATTTATGCCAGTCTTTGGCGGTTTGTATTTTTCTCAAAATGAGATCTCCCACCAAAATGGTGCGGCCACAGACATTTCGACTGTGATAACGACGCAAGTCCTGAAGATACCTTGCCGACTGGATAGTTGCGATTTCCCTCGCTTCTTCCAATTGATCGAGTTCGACCAATAGGGTTTTGTTTGATTTATCTTCTGAGTGGGCCTGAACTCGCGGAGAGCTAAACTTCAACTCGGTTGGTAACATAGTCTCAACACCATAGACTAGGAAGAAAGGGGATTTGATGAGGACATCACTAGCTCGGATATAATCATAGCTACCTTATGTATTCATCAACCAAAGGTGCATGCTTTCTACGTAAAATTTATGTGTTATATATTTGAACAGCCGTTACTGCACCATGAGTTTTGTGTGTTCTCGTTTGCAGAGATACTTGCTTGGGTGAAGGAAAAGAGACCATGCGCAAGGAATGCATGGATGATCAAACAAGTTGATTGGGGACCAAACGAAGACCTTACCCCACTCTACTCCTACATCACCATGTCACTTTTGGTCCATAGAAGGCAAGAGATGAACTTCTACACGTTTTGGATTTGGATTCAGGCCTCCTGACAGCATCAACATCAAATCGACCTAGCTGCTGATCTAGAAGGACTTTCGGGGCCCATGAGTACTTGTTGGAAAGCTTATGGAGTATACTTTCATATGGTTTTGGTCCCTCATCAAAATTCCTCCTGAGCTGTCCGGAATCATCGAAACAAAACATGTACCTCTTCCAGTCCGAGTCTGTTTTGGGCCTTGGGCCTTGTAATTGTGTTGTGGGCTAAGCCTAAGGGGTGTGCGCCCTAGGGATAACCCTAGGACGTCCCAACTCCTATATATACAGTAGCCGTCGTTGTTTAAAGGTGGGTTTTGCTTAGATTATTCTGTCTTTGAACAGTTTCACCGTTTATCGGTTTGTAAGACCCCAACTTCGAGAGTATAATCATTCATCTGCAAGTGAGTTGCAATCTTTCTTGTTCTTGCTTGTGTTCTTCGATTTGCATGCAGGGATTAGCCTTTGTGGTGAGGTCAACCGGGCAGCGCACGGTTGATAACAAGAGAAGACGTGGTACTGCGATTGCAGGGTTCGGGTCTTGGTGATCAGAAGCCGGATCGTGAGTGTCAATTCTCCACCAAATCAAGAGTTATCCTTACCTAACGGAAGATCGGGCACCCCATTTCCATCAAGTTGTATCAGAGCAAAGGTTGCCCATTAGGTATAATCTTTTTCATTCTGTTTCAATCTTTGTTTACTATACCTAGAGTCCAGAAAAAGCCACAAAAACAAAATTGGTAGTCATAGGTTTTTCCCTGTCCTACAACTACATTTAGCCTTTTTGCATAACTCTGTTACAGAGTCTGTAGAGTTGAGTTTGTGTCCTAGGTCGAGTTCGGTTGCTGGCTTAGATTGTGTTTGAGTCCAGTTCGTGATCCATCCACCGCACCCCCCTAGACACCACCACCTGATACCGAATCAGCCTCCACCAAAACACTGATATGAAGGACCTTCCTTCAAACAGCCATAACTTTCGTATACGGACTCAGAATCAGGCAAATAAATAGTCTACGGACATCTACAAAAAAATTCCCATCCGCTACTCCCCAGTTCGTCGGGTTTGCTGAAATTAGTTTTTCAAAATTCAGGCCGGAAAATTGGGTATCCGCACTTCAAAGTTCTAGCATGCTTTTTAAAGTACGCCCGTGTATTTCTATAGACCACATCTTATATCAGACTGAGCTGTCACCTCCTGAGATTGTTGTTCCTATGCTCCTAGTTGAGAAAAAAATATCAGAAAAATAAAAGAAAAATAAAAAAAAAGGTGTGAAAGAAGAGAAAAAAAAGGATAAAAAAAGAAGAAGAGGAGCACATAGGACACACCAGGGAGCCATCTGTGGTTGTTTTGTGCTGTATTTTTACCTTGTTCTTATTTCCTTGCTGCTGTCCATACTTGTTTGTCTCCCTTGTTTTATCACATCTGGTTTAGAACGCGTTTAGGCCAGCAACTAGGATAAGTGCTTTGGACATTTATTCAGCATTACTATCTGTTATTGAATTGTGTGCCACTAACATTTTTGGGCCTCCCAAGCTCCACATATATACTTCTGGTCAGCAAGGTCTCGACCCTTGCAATCGCTGGATCACGTCCTCAAGGTATCATGAACCAGCCACCGGTTGTACCATCCTTGCTCGCTAGTCTCAAAACCTTGTAAGAGCTTGGTAAGGTGCTTCCATTTGCGAGTGTCCACTATCCTTGCATAGTAGTATTTGATAGGGATAATTCCTTTGTGTTTTCTCTGTCTTCTTGCTGACAATGCCAGGGTCCGATGAAATGGCGGAGTGCGTTCTTCGCGGCGAGATGCAAGGCTACATTGACCAGATGATGAAGGGGCTGAATGAAACCATTCTAAAGGGGGTCAACGCTGCTCTTGCCAAGCAGAACATAAACCACACGCTTGAGATTACTTTGGTACAACGAGTGCTAAGTTCTCAAATGGTGAAAGCGGAGCAAAATCAACGCCACAATTTGTTCCAATCAAGGTTCGTGGTTCACAATAGAGCATGCTGTATTATCATTGATAGTGAGAGCTGTAACAACTTGGCAAGTTCAGATATGGTCGAGAAGCTTGGATTGTCGACGCAACCGCATCCTAAGCCTTATTACATCCAGTGGTTCAATTCTTGCGGTAAGTTGAAGGTAAGTAAAATTATGAAAGTGGAGTTTTTAGTAGGCAATTATCATGAGAGTGCCATATTCGATGTTGTTCTAATGCAAGCATGTTCTCTATTTTTGGGTAGACCTTGGGAATATGATAGAGATGTTGTGCACCGTGGTAGAACCAACACACACACTTTTACACATAATGGCAAGAAATTTAAGTTGCTACCTATGTCCCTTGCCAAAATTTTGAAAGATGATCTTGAGAGGGAAAAGATTAAAAACCATGAGTTTTTGAGAAATAAATGTAATAATACTAATGTTTTGATGCCTTCACCTAAATCTGAGTTATTGCAAAACGAACGTATTGCTTTGAGCACTGACATTTTGTAGGTATCTGAGAAGAGCCAAGATAATGAGGAAAAGAAGAAAGACTTAGAGAAAGAAGATCCACCTATTGTTCCATGCATGTTTCAAGATGGTTTAATTAAGAGCGCACCTACAGTTTATGAAAATGAGTACAAAGGTAACAGAAATGGTGCTACATTCACTCAAGGTATGGACAATTCTGATGTGCTATATATGTCAACTAATCATGTTAGTTTAGAGCAATCACCAGTGGAATCATGTGTTAAATTACCTTTGTCACATGATGATTTGATTCCTATTTCTTGTGATAAAGAAGAGTTGTGCAATGATTCACTTATATTTATGCCACAACTAGTGAATGAACATGTTAGTAATATTATTTAAACCACCATGTGCTGATTTTAGACATGTTGTTCACATTGCTAGCGAGAATGAAGAGCTTAGATTGCTATCTTCTTTAAATACTTGGGGCTATATTCAATTTGATGATCTTTATCCACTCAATTGTTTAGAGAAGAAATTATTTGCTAGATCTGATTTGCCATGTCCTTCTCATGTGATTTTTCATGTTATTGGCAATTATGATAATAAAGGAGAATATAATATGCATAGAGTATATATTTATTCGAATTTTAATATACCTCTTTTTCATAATGACATGTTTTATCTAGAGGACCGCATGAGTATAAATAATTCTCTATCTAGTTCCTCTAGTTGTTTGAATGAGTTGCAGGTTGGTTTGCAAGAAGGGGAGTGTTATGAGCTGCACGACACTACAAAGTGTTCTCCGTGTTTAAAATTTTCAGAATCCAACCATATGCACAACACTACCTCACCCTATGTTGTGAAAGATAAAGACATGTTCATCTGGTTTAATGACAAGGTGAAACTGCGGACGGTTTCCAATCAAGAAGGGGAGGATGATGAGGACATCACTAGCTCGGATATAACCATATCTAGCTTATGTATTTATCAACCAAAGGTGCATGCTTTCTACGTAAAATTTATATGTTATATATTTGAACAGCCGTTACTGCACCATGAGTTTTGTGTGTTCTCATTTGCAGAGATATTTGCTTGGGTGAAGGAATTCATGGATGATCAAAGAAGTTGATTGGGGACCAAACCAAGACCTTACCCAAGTCTACTCCTACATCACCATGTCACTTTTGGTCCATAGAAGGCAAGAGATGAAGTTCTGCATGTTTTAGATTCGGATTTGGGCCTCCTGACAGCATCAAATTCAAATGGACCTAGCCGCTGATCTAGAAGGACTTTCAGGGCCCATGAGTATTTGTTGGAAAGCTTATGGAGTCTACTTTCAGATGGTTTTGGTCCCACGTCAAAATTCCTCCTGATCTATCCGAAATCATCAAAACAAGACATGTACCTCTTCTAATCCGAGTCTGTTTTGGGCCTTGGGCCTTGTAATTGTGTCGTGGGCTAAACTCAAGGGGTGTGCACCCTAGGGATAACCCTAGGACATCCCAACTCCTATATATACAGTAGCCGTCGTTGTTTAAAGGTGGGTTTTGCTTAGATTATTCTGTCTTTAAACAGTTTCGCCGTTTATCGGTTTGTAAGACCTCAACTTCGAGAGTATAATCATTCATCTGCAAGTGAGTTGTAATCTTTCTTGTTCTTGTTGTGTTCTTCGATTCGCATGCAAGGATTAGCCTTCGTGGCGAGGTCAACCGGGCAGCGCACGGTTGATAACAAGAGGAGACGTGGTACTGCGATTGCAGGGTTCGAGTCTTGGTGATCAGAAGCCAAATCGTGAGTGTCAATTCTCTAGCAAATCGAGAGTTATCCTTACCTAACAGAAGATCGGATACCCCGTTGCCATCAGGATTACCCTGTTGCCCGGCTAACCATGGTTCTTAGAGACCAGAGAACGGATGGGAGTTCTTGTACCCACCACCCTTCATATGGTTGTAGTTGGTCGAACACCCTAGCCTTGATACCTTGTAAGACCATGTCATTAGCACGCTCGACCTGCCCATTGCTTCGTGGGTGTGCCACAAAAGCATAACAGATCTTGATGCCAAAATTGTCACAGAAATCTTGAAATACGCCGCCCATGAACTAAGTATCGTTGTCCGTTATGATGCGGTTAGGAACACAAAATCGGTATAAAATAGTTATGATGAAGTCCTTTGCTCATGCCGCTGTTATGGCAGCAACGGGTTTTGCCTCAATCCACTTTGTGAATTTATCCACTATGACGAACAAGTGTGTGAACCCTCCTGGTGCTTTTTTGAGTGGCCCGCCCATGTCGAGTCCCCAAACTGCAAAGGGCCAAGAGATTGGAATTGTTTGAAGTTTTTGAGCTAGAAGATTTGTTGGTCTTGCATAGAATTGGCATCCTTTGCATGAGCGAACTATATCTTTAGCGTCTGTTACTGCAGTCGGCCAGAAAAAACCTGCCTACAAGCTTTTCCGACTAACATCCTAGATGCGGCATGGTTGCCACAGATACCCGAGTGGATTGATTGCAGAATCTACTTGCCCTCCTCGGGTGTGACGCAATGCATAAGGACCTCGGATGCGCTTCTGCGGTATAGGTATTCTCTGACTACAAGGAAACATTTGCTTCGACGCTTGATTCGTTCAGCTTCACTACGTTCTTCTGGGAGTTCGTCTTCCAAGAGGAATTTGAGAACTAGAGTCCACCAATCTTGAGAGATGATTAGTACTTTATTTGTTGCCGGGGTAGGTTCAGCCCCCGACTGTTCAAGCACTGGTTTCTTCTTGACTGATGGCTCCAATAGTTGTTTGACAAAAATCCTAGTCGGGACCACTTCTCGTTTGGATCCCATATTGGCCAATTCGTCTACAGCCTCGTTGTATTGTTGTAATACATGAGTTATCTCCAGCCCATCGTACTTGTTTTCCAGCTTTCTGATCTCCTGACAATACACCGCCATATTATCGTCGAGATATGTCCAGTCTTTCATGACTTGGCTGACCACGAGTTGAGAATCCCCATGCACAACCAGTCATCTAATGCCAAGTGATATGGCAATGCGAAGCCCGTGGATAAGTGCGTCGTACTCAGCGACATTGTGGGAAGCTGGAAAGTGAATCTGGAGGACGTACTTGAGTTTTTCTCCAGTGGATGACGTCAACACAATGCTAGCCCCTGCACTGCCAATCCATAGAGAACCGTCGAAGTACATCATCCAGTGCTCTAGCTTGTCTGTGTTTGTAGTCGTCTGAACTTCTGTCCACTCGGCCACAAAGTTGGCTAGAGCTTGAGATTTGATTGTTGTATGTGGTTGAAAAATGATGTCAAACGCCATTAACTCAAGTGCCCATTTAGCGATTCGGCCGGTGGCCTTGTGATTGTGTAGGACGTCCCCGAGTGGATATGACGTGACAATGGTGACTTGATGTGACTGAAAATAATGCACCAACTTCCGGACAGTGATGAGTAGGCCATATAACAGCTTCTGGACTTAAGGATACCTCATCTTGGAGTCGGCTAGGACCTCGCTGACGAAGTATACTGGTTGTTGAATTTTCTATATGTGACCTGGCTCGGGTCTCTCGACTACCAGCACCATGCTGACTACCTGAGTGGTTGCCGCCAAGTATAATATTAGCGGTTCCTAGGGCATAGGTGACGCCAATAGTGGTGGTGATGTGAGAAATTTTTTGAAGTATTCAAAGGCTTGCTGGGCTTCGGGTGTCCATTGAAAATTGTCCGCTTTCTTTAGTAGTTTGAAGAAGGGCTTGCCCCTTTCGCCAAGTCGGGAGATGAATCAACTGAGTGCTGCCATGCACCCTATCAGCTTTTGGACGTCCTTTTGGCTAGTTGGGGGTGCTATGTTCATGATAGTGTTGATTTTCTCTGGATTGGCCTTGATACCTCGATGCGATACGATGAAGCCGAGTAGCTTTCCGGACGATACACCGAAAGCGCACTTTTTCGTATTCAACTTCATCTTGAACCTTCAAAGGCTTTGAAAAGTTTCTTCCAAATCAGCATGAGGTCTTCCCTGGATTTTGTCTTGATTACCACGTCATCGACATATGCCTCCACATTGCGCCCGAGTTGAGTGTGTACACAGCACTGAATTACTCGTTGATACATTGCTCTAGCGTTTTTCAACCCGAACGGTATAGTGATGTAGCTATATGCTCCAAACGGCATGATAAAAGAAGTCTTCAAGCAGTCCTCTTCCTTCGAGCTGATTTGGTGGTATCACGAGTAACAGTCGAGAAAGCTGAGAAGTTCACACCCTGTAGTTGAATCCACCACCTGATTTATTCTGGATAGACCAAATGGATCTTTGGGACACGTCTTGTTTTAGTCGGTGTAGTCAACGCACATGCGCCATTTACCGTTCTTCTTCTAGACTAGGACTGGGTTTGCCAGCCAATCCGGGTGGTAGACCTCTTTGATGAACCCGGCTGCAAGGAGCATGGTTATCTCCTCCTAAATAGCATCTTTGCAATCCTGCGCGAAGCGCCGTAGCCATTGTTTGACTGGCTTGGCGTCCGGCTTGATGTTAAGAGAATGCTCGATCACCTCCCTTGGTACACCACACATGTTGGAAGGTTTCCGAGGAAAGATGTCCCTGTTTGCCTAGAGGAAGGTGACGAGCGCGTGTTCCTATTTGGGGTCGAGACCGGTCCTGACTAGAGCAGTTTTAGAGGGGTCGGTAGGGTCTAGGGGGATCTTTTTGATTTCAGAATCCACTAAAATTCCCGACTTGGCTACTTTCTTGGCCGAAGCCTGATCGTCCTCAATAGGAGTTGTAGCGGATAGCCGAATGCTGTTGCGTCTGACTGCCGCTTCTTGAGATTGAGCCAGCTCGTAGCTCTCCTTGTCGCAGGTGAAGACTTGCTTGACATCGCTGCGAAGGGAAAGAACTCCGGCTGGCCCTGGCATCTTGAACATCATGTAGGTGTAATACGGCACCGCCATAAACTTGGCTTGCACCGGCCGTCCGAGTATAGCGTGATACACTGCCTCGAAGTCGGCAACCTCGAAATAGATACTCTCTGTGCGGAAATTATCCCGCGTGCCAAAAGTGACTGGTAGAGTTATCTGTCCGAGTGGAGTGGAAGATAGGCCGGGGATTACCCCATGGAAGGGCACTGTACTCGGCTATGGCTCTGAACGAGGGATCTTCCTCTCATCCAGGGTCTTGGCGAATAGAATGTTGAGAGCGCTGCCTCCATCTATGAGAACCTTCTTTAATTTGATGCTCCTGACGACCGGGTCCAGGACGAGTGGATAGCGACCCGGGTGAGTAACCCGATTAGGATGAGCTGCGCCTTAGTCTGGATTGTCTTTGTCGGTGCTAGATGTTGAAGCCTACTCGGAAGCAAACTTCTTGTGCATGAAGCAATCCTTGGCCACGTGCTTACCCTTTGGATGAAAGGAGCATGGCCCGTTCATCACTTTTTAGTATTCATTATTCCTTGGGGCTCGTGACTGAGTACGCTCCATGGTGGCCACCATGTTATCCGACTTTCGCTTGCGGCTGCCAGATTTGTTCTGCGTAGGCCCGTTGTTGTCCTTCTTGTCCTTCTGCAGGGGGCTCTTTTTTGTCGTCAAGTGCCTGAGCGACCGCATCGGCTGAGTCGGCGTACTTGTTCGCCATATCAAAAAGAACCTTGACAGAAGGAGGAGGCTTCCGAGTGAACTTGGCAATGAACGGGGCATCTTTGACTCCCTTGCGGAAGGCGGCGATGACGACCTCGTCCTTGATCATTGGGATCGAATTTCACTTCTCAGAAAACCTCTTGATGAACTCACGCAGAGACTCGTTCTTCCTTTGGTGCAGCTAATAGAGATCGTGCTCAGAAGATGGCCTCTCATAAGTTCCCTGGAAGTTGGCGATAAAGCGTTCCCGGAGTTCTCCCCAGGAGCTGATCAACTTCTTCAGAAGCCCTGTTAGCCATGTCCTGGCCGAGTAGGCCAGAGCAACTGGGAGATAGTAGACCATGGCTTTGTGATCTCCTTTGGCTGCTCGGATTGCCAGAGTGTAGATCGTGAGCCAGGACTCGTGATTGGTCTTCCCGTCGTATTTCTCGATCCTAGTCGGCTTAAAACCTGCCGGCCAATCGACCTGTTGCATCTCCTAGGTGAAGGTTGGTACTCCTTCATCTGCATGAGGACTTCGACTCTGACTGTGGTGGTGAAACCGCTCGTGGTGGAGGCCGAAGCGCTCGTTCTCGTCTTCCAGTCGGCGCTGCTCATCTTCCTCTCGTTTGCGGCGCCGGGAGTTGATGTCTTGCCGAAGGTCACGCCGCAGTCGGCCTCGGAGATCCTGGTTGTCCCAACGGTTGTTTTGATGCTGCCGGTTGTTGTTGGGGTTGCCGAGAGACGTCTGGCATGACTCCATGTGTGGCTGATTGGAACCGGCCGCTCGGCGTCATGTCGAGGCTAATGAGACTGCCGTTGGAGATGTCAACTGGTTGGTCGGTATGAGGGTATCGCCCGACTGTTGGTGCTGCTGACATGCAGTAGCGGTAATCATAGCTTTTATCCTTGCTATAGTAGGGGTGGCTTGGTGATCAGGCCCAAACTAGAGCATGTCCAGCAAAGTTGCAGTAGCTACGATGTTTTGCTGAGGTGTAACGAAGATGTCGTGGTCGCCGACTTGGGTTTGGAGGATTTGTTGCTGAGCAGTCCGCCCAACCTTGCGCAGATCGTTGTTGCGGGCGTGCAGGCATCTTGCTTCCTCCTCTTGCTGTTCTCGCAATTGGCAGGCCTCCTCCTCTTGCTGCTCACGTAGTTGGCGTGCCTCCTGAGTAGGACTAGAGCCTTTGGACGCCATGAAGATTTCTCATGGTGGGGAGAAGCTTGCTAAACTAATGTCCGACTAAGAGTCGGAATCAGAGTAGTTGATGGGGGTAATGATGAGTCCGACCTCCCTAGATCCAATCTCGAGCGGCTCTGGGCTGTATCCGAGTTGAACCCCAGGGGATCAGGTCTGCCACGTTAGATGCTAATTGCGGTTATCCGTGGCATTACCGAGTCCAATCGGGAGATTGATGATCTCCTCCTTCCTTAGCCTGATCTCGGCCGGCTCAAGGCCGAGTCTGAGTCAAACACCGAAAGAAAGAGTTGTCCCGAGACTGGGCATGTTGAGGATTGCCGCAGTAAGTCGATGAGGGTTGCCGCAGCATTACATGGGCCGACTGGCACGGAGTCGGCCTGATCCCTGGCCGATCGTATCGAGTCTGAATCGGACAGGGTAAGGTTGCTAAATTTGTCAGCAATGAAGTCGAGGCTCCCGAAGGTGATCGTTTCCCCGGGGGAGAAGTTGATGCCATCGACCCCCTTGATTGGATCCATCAGGCTTGATGAAGATGATCTCGACGAAGCCCCTACCTGGCGTGCCAATTGTCGATGTTTTGTATCGGCAATAAATATATAGGGCTACTCGTGAGACCTAAACTTGATGGATTGCAAAGGAACACGAACGATTTATACTAGTTTAGGCTCTTGAGATGAGGTAATACCCTACGTCCAGTTATAGTGTATTGCCTTTGAGGTTGTATGATTCTGATCTTGGTGATCTTGTTGATCCTGCCCTCAGGGGGTGCCCTACCTCCCCTTATATACCGGGGGACAGGGTTATAGAGTAGGAATCCCAGTCGGACTCCGACCAAGGATTTCTTTTTAGGAATACAATATGCCCGACTAGGACTATATCCTTTCCCTGTCGTACAGGGTTATGTATGCCGTGTCCTATTGTATCCCTAATTACAAGGTTAGGCCTATCCTCTGTCCGAGTGGCAGAATAGCTTCTCATGAGGTACCTAGGGCCCATGGCACCGACACTTCTGTCTAACCTTTTTTATGTGAATATTTTGATCGATTCACGTTAATGCTGCATTAGAAGGATGCCCCACAACGGTCTAAACGGAAAGCTGTAACAGCACCAAAAGAGAGGGGAACGAAGAAACTATCGCGTAACCCAAAGAGGCAGCTAAGCCCAAACGTAGAAGGAGAGAGCAAAGCACGAACAAGCGGTCAGATGAAACCTACGTCGTCATGCACCTTAGTCCCAAAGGGGAACCCCTATCGCCGGAAGAGGCCTGTGTCAAGTATAGCAACCAATGCGGGGCTGTAGTAAGGGATAATGTGGAGGTCACATTCAAAGATTGGAAGAAGGTTACCACTGGAAAAAAGGAGTTATGCTGGATGGAGATGAAAAGGTGGATCATATTTCTAGAAGGGACAGAGACTGAAGCGAAGGAATTTACGCTAATGACCATGGGAAAGTTTTGGCCAAACTGGAAATATGATCTCAACAAATTTTATTTGAAGAAAGATAAAACCCCTTTTAGAGACTATTGAAAGATAACATAGGCCCAGTAGGAAGAGTTCGTCTCAATGAAGACCTCAGCAGAACAACTCGAACAAAGTAGGAAAATGTCCGAACTAGCAAGGAGAAACACATATCCCCATCATTTGGGCTTGACTGGTTACCGCCCTAAGATCAAGAAGTGGAGAAAGGAGGAAGAAGAATTAAGAAAGGTAGGGAAACCTGTATCACGATGAACGGAGCAAGAATAGGGTGCATGAAAGAACGCCATCATTTACCCAGGAGGGCGATGTAGTTTTTACAGACCCTAAGCTATAGCAGGTAGCAAACTAGATAAAGTCAATCGCCAAAAGGCAAAAGCTTGGGATATTCACATCGAACAGGGAGATCGACCAACTGTCATGCGTGTTGGGCAATCTTGAGCACTCAGGCCACGTTTGAGGGGTCTCCTCGAAACTTTCTTGGACGGAAGGCTTCAGAAAAGACACTGAAAGCTACAAGAAGCGCGACCAGTACAAGGAAGAGATCACATTGCACGTAAGGCAACAGGTGTATCCAGAGATGCACAGATTCATGGCAGAGCACCCCTAATTCATGGGCGGATCTTTCCAAGAAATGCCCCAAAGCGACCCTGTTTCTGCGCCCAGACCGAGGTATCCAGTCGACGATCTGAATGAAGACACACCTTGCAAACTGCACGCCCCAGTCGGAAGGGTAGGAAGGACAATAGAGGTTGCCACGGGAAGGACGATGCCAGGCCATAGGTTTCACTACACAGATATTCCAGAGGACTATGCCAAGGTAGAGGTGCAGAAGATCTATGAAGATCACATGAGGTATGAGATAGACCTTCCAACCCCTAAGGGCATATTATACCTAGGAGATGCGGTGGACCAGATTATTTAGTGGCACGAAAGAGATATTGTCAAAGGAATCTCAATGATTCCTCCATCAAGGAGACCAGTGCCGCCATCTCCCGCTTCGCCTAGGCTTCTTTTGCCTCCGCTGCCGCCGTCACCTCCCCAACAACAAGTCAATCAACCTAAGATATCTCCACAACAACAAGCAAATCAACTTGAGGCGCATTAACCAGCGGCGGAGCTAGAAATTGCTGAGGACCATCCGCAAGAAGAAGCAAATCAGCTTGAGGTGCCTACAGAAATTGCAGAGGCGCATCCCTAGGAAGAAGAAGCTGCCTCTGTCTCGCTTAAGATCTGAGTCCATGAGCACAAATCAAAGGATTCCCACAAACAGAGATGGATGATGCAATCTTTCAAGGGGAGTGGGACGGAGGACAAGGGGAAAAGTAAGGTCGATGAAGACCAACAAAATGTAGAGGGCCTGAAAATAAGCTTGTCCAAAGGCATGGATTTTTCCCATTGGCTGATGTGCCGCAGAATTATGAACATGGCAAGTCATTCCAACCACTGTGGAAATTAGCCTAAGGACCTTGCCAGCTAAAAAGGTGACATGAATGGTACATGCTTGCATGCATGTTTGGTATCAGAGAGATAAGCATTGATGTGCCAGCGGATGTGTTCATGAGCAGGTCATGCCAATTTTAGATGGATTTCAGGGATATGCATGCCCTCTTCTACCAGGATAAGCTAGACACAAATTTGATCGCCATGTGGTGCTTGTAAGTATACAACCGCTGCATTATACTTGTCTAGACTACCTATACATTACCCACAACCTGATCTGATCAGCCTTTTTGTAGGATGAATTACAACATAGCGAAAATGATGCATATACCTGTCGGCTTCCTAAAATCATGTCGAATAAGCGAGCCAAACCACACCTTCAAACTAGACAAGAAAAATATGTCTTCGGAGCTATAGGCCATAACTCCCACAGAGAGAGATGCCTACGTAGCAGAAAGGCATAATATTAAAAATTTGGAGGTGGCCGCTTACATTGGTTGGGCAATGTACTCAATGTAGGACAAAAGATGCTTATACGTTCCATACAACTTTGGGTAAGTTTGATATCCTATCCATACTTCCCCTCTACTTAATCATAACTTGACTAACAAAACATTTCACGGTATTTTGTGTAGCGACCATTGGATTTGCTTTTTTCTATATCCAAAGTATGGTGAAGCTGTGGTACTGGACCCTCTCGACAAGAAGCAAAGTACCTATGGCGAATTCCTCGGAATTTTAGATTAGAAAGTGATATATACAAATTTTAACTATGGACTTCTCATTCACGAGCTGTTCTTATATGTATGACTAACTCCCTCTATTTGCTTGGACAACACCTACAAGCTTTACTACCGAGAGGGCGGAGAGCGGTTGGAGAAAAGAGACGATTTGGTCGTCCGCAATAAGTCTGCATGCTAATCCATGTAACTAATTAATATTTTTTTTATGTCTTACAAAGTGCCACAAGCAACCTAAGGGAAGTGTCTGATGTGGATATTATGTCTACAGTACTGAGGGTGAATGGGAGGTACTCCACGAACCCTACAGCTATAAGTAGCAAATCATACATATATATACGTTTATTTTAGTTGCTAGTTTTTAATGTGTAATAATTTCTTCTCTCTAAATGTACTTGATGCAGCTTCCTAGCCTCTAGAAGTCCGAAAGGACGCTCGATGACTGATCTATTGTGGTCATACAACGAGACATGTGTCACTTCATTTACCACGAGTGCTGCCACAAGTTAGGGCGATTTTTCCATAAATAAGGGCATCTGAACTCGGACAAAAAATTCGAGTGTCTTGTTGACTGGGTCAAAAAAATCATATAAATTGTATATGTAGGTTGAGCTGTAAGATATTTCAGAAACATCATCTAGTACTATATGTGTTTATATAAGTACTGTGTAAATATATTAATTAATTAATAGCCTGTGTGAATTAATTGATATTGTATATATATTATCAAATACAGCTTCGATCGATAAAAATAATCTTTTCTATTGATTGTCCAAACAAACCATCACCGATTCTATATATACACATAATACGCGAACCAAAAAATAAATTTAAAATTGGTGGAAAATACAATTCGAAATTTGACGGCAAATCTTCACAGGCGGGCCACATTGCAAAATATCTACTGTGAAACTGTCTTACTGGTGGGCCATGTTAACACTCTTCTCCTGTGACCCTGTTATCGCTGGTGGCCGGTGTTGCTTGGCCGCCAGTGAAAAAGGTTTTTCTTTGGCGGACACTTTATGTGGCCCGCTAGAGAAAATGGTAGCTTGCTGGGGATAGACTGCCACCAGAGAAAAGGTTCTATTTTCTCTGACCTATGTTGACTGGCGGTTGGTCGGATCACAACGGAAAATATATTTTGGCCGTAATAGATATGCCTTTTTTAGTAGTGATTCTAATTCTAGTTAAAATAAGGACATCTTTAATATCATATTCTAGCCTCCTAATTTGATTTGCGTAATTTGCCTCGGTGGATGTGAAATGTGAGCCCTTATTTAGAGTAGTGTGTGTTAGATAAGTAGATAGTGTGTACATGCTATCTCATGTATCACATATACACCAGTTAGAGTTTGTTTGATGTACCTTTTCTCCTTCAAAGTAACACACAGGTGTAACATCTGCAATCCTGGCCGGTTGATGGCTCCTTATTAACAAGAAATCGTGGCCCTGTGGGCCCTACGGGCCTACGGTTCCCGAACTAACCTACTTCTGTACGGTGCATACTTCCACTTCATTATTAGTTAGGGCACATGTAGCTACTGCTTGTGAATCTACAATCTAGATCTTGCCGTGTTGACCAGGAAATGCATAGGTCTTGAAGCAAACGGTTCTTTTCTATAGTGGTAGCTGTGACTCCTATATTGGTAGCTACGTGGATTCCTGACCGTCCGATACTCTCTATATCGAATGGCCTAGATTGCCTGCCGCATGCCGCATCGCATAGCGCCTCCGTCAGCACCTTCACACGCATCGTGCCCCTCACCTCCATCCACCCGCCACCTATACCCTCCCTAGCTCGCCACACCACCTCTGCCCTCCCCTGGCTCACCGCATCAGCATCAGGCACCCAAATCAGGAGAACATGTGGGAATCAAGCACCACCACCAAATCTGGAGGCGCCACACACCGCCAACCCTGCTGCATCGTCTCCATGCCACCGCAAGCAAGACCAACGACCAAGGTATTAATCACCCTCCCTTCCCTGCTCTTTTTCTCTCATTTGCATCCGATTCAATTTCTTGCTGCATCTTCCTACTCCTCGATCAGGGTTCAACTCCACCCTCAAATCCTGTTTTGAATATTGGTTCTGGACTGCTCGATTTTGGGGATTCAGGGCGCAAGAGAAATCGAACTCTAAACATGATGATTTGTAGTCAGCACATATACCTACAACAGCCAACATATTAGATTAATTTGTAGCTTATGTGGCGGATAAAAACTATTTCCATGGCATCATGACATGAAAATAGTATATTCCTAACAAAAGGTATGGACGGAGTTTTGAACTTGTGTATGCAGAAACTATTATCTACCAATTTGTTTTTTTTCTCATTCTTGGTGTTGTAAATGTAGATAATCTCTTTGTTTGTCACTGCAAATTACAAGGAGAAATCAAGGCATGATACTGATCTGATCTAAGCTCCCACCAGGTTCCCTGATTTCTATAATCTCAGTTTATACAATAAGCAGTAGTATGGTCAAGAGTGTTTGATTTCTTCTCTCTTTTAGGAGATCACAGTACGGAGGGATCCTTCATTCCTATTGAAAACATATAGTTCTAATAGAAAAAGTCTCAAGTGCCTCACCAAGCTAACCACCCACCAGTTCTCCATTAGGTAGATGCAGACAGCTCACTTAGATTGCTTGGTGTTAATTTGAAGGCCACATGTGCAGATCAATCTCGCCACTGCAGGCGAGCTCGTGGTATGTATTCTCAGGGCTTCTTTCTCCTCTCGATCTTCAATTAGAAGAAAGACTAAATGAGATGCAAAGTGTCCAATTTTCTTCTGCTCCATAGATCATAGCTGCTCAATCTTCAACCTCCAGCTTATGTCAATTTGGTGATATTATTCTATTTCACTCTCAAAAATGATTTCTTCTCTTTTTGTTGAGTTATGAAATTGGTTATCTACACCTGCTGCAAAACAAATGCTTGGTGGTTTTGGAATGGAAAATACCATTAAGATTATATTTTTGTATTGATGCGATATAAATCTATTATCGCTACTGTGCATGTCAAATTGAAGTTCTTTTATTTGCTCTAAGCATTTCAGTCCTGCTAAATTCTGCCAAAATAAATTTTTATTTGTGCACTATTCCTGCGTCAAATATTTACCTTGTTCTTCTTTTGAAGATCAAACCACATTTTTATTTTGAAATATATTTTGAAAGAAATATCTCCCTATCTGACTACTTTCATTCTTCTTTATGTGGTTTCTAACTTGTTTACCAGATGACACTTTAGGGAATTAATTTGCCTTTTTCATTTACTGGACAGGAAGCTATCTGGCAAAAGGTTTTTAAGGTTGTGTGACAGACACAATTTAAACTCTGAAACACAAGATAGGCCATATGTACAGATTAGCAGAAGTTGCATCTGTTTCTTGCCCAATAGGTTACTCGGGCTGGCTCAGTCCAATAGTATGCATTGCCTTTTTGTGCCCTCAGTTTGCTTAACTAAGAAGACATCACGTCCTAGAAGAGAGTTTGCCCTCTTTTGCTTATCTGATTTATGTTTTGATATTTAAACCCTGAAATCATTAACCTTGGAGAAAAAAAACTTGAGAAGTCCTGCAGATGAATCTCACATATAGGGGGTTTGCTGATATGGATGTTGTTATTAATTGTTAAGTTTGGTTGTACACGAAACCCCGGTTTGATGCTGTTGGTGTGCAGAACACAATTTTGAAGCAACATTTTTCTTTCTTGTAGCCTATCATGGAGATAGACAAGTTGAAGCCAAACATTTTTCCTCAAAATTGTAGGCAAGCATTCTTGGAGGTGAAGGCCACTTTGATGTATTTTAACCTAGATGAAAGATTGCAGATTCTTTCTGATATATGAATTATGTTGCATCCCATCTGTGTTTTCTTATGAATGTTAGGTATATATTGTTAGTGGATCAGAGGACACCTATGTGTATGTATGGGACCTCTAAGGGTGAAATATTCTTCAGAAATTGGGAGGCCATATTAAGAGCTTTTCCATCATGAAATTAGGAGGGGCATAGTAGGAAAGCACAAAGACCGCTCTTATCCTGAGAAAAAAATTTAGATGGTGCTAAGGATGGAATGAGTACTCACCAATCTGCAACACTCACCTTAAGCTATTCAAGACACAATTTGTTTGTGTTTTGTTATTCCATCCAGTCATCTTTAATTGATGTCGGGGAGTTAAATTTAGTTCTCTTGGTGTCAAATAAAAGTAAAAGGAGGGAGTAGAATTTTATACATTACATAATATTGATTCAATTTTTCAATACTCCTAGCCCTGTCCATCTTAGCATCCCATGTGTATCGGTACATTAGTGTTGCCCTGACTCTATTATCTCGGTTTTCAGTCATCTAATTGATAACAAAAATGAATATAGCATGTCCTGACTGGTGATACTTGTGATCAGAAACTTACATTTTTGGGAACAAATTGTCACACCTGGAATTTCCATCCAAAATTCAGGTTATTTATTTTGCGTAAATCCTTGTATAGGAATCAACCGAGGCACACAAATAACATAGTTGATATCAAAGTAAATGTCTTACATAGGCGAATGGCACCTCTCAAAGGATAAAATCTAAGCAGCGGAAATAAACTACGGACAATGTGATGACTCCAAATCCATAGGCTCTTGATCAGGCTCCAGCTCAGTCCTCCAAGAATTTCTCGTTGCTGAAGTACTCCTATGATGATGATTGTTGATTGCAATATGAGTACATAAAATACTTCGTAAGCCATACAGCAAATGTCTAAGTGCATAGATATCCAAAGGGTGGCATAATAGGGCTCAATTTGCATAAACAATATTTAATAAAGCATTCAAGAAAGTAGTAAAACAAATAATCATTAAACACTATTAACCAACACTATACCGCTCTCCAAAGTGGTACAGGTCCAACCATTCCCAACCTGGAGCCATCCATATTCTAGCATTTATTATTAAAGTAGAGTAGTGTGAGACTAATCACAAAAACATTGCTAGGCTGTCCATTAACTGCGGGCACGGCTATTCGAACAGTTTTACTTTGGCTAAAGGTATACTAATTTACCCACAAGACACAACTTTACAACATGTCACCGTGGTACCTCGGAAAGGAGTTATGACAGGACCCTCTATGTAACTCGCACAATAGGAGAGACACCCGCTGAACCACATGTCTCCGGTAGGAGCTGATCAGGCCCCCAACATGTCTAACGGCCCAACGTCCAAACCATGGTATTATGACTGGCATGCGTGGACTTATGACTGCCACAACACGCTCTGGTGCCACCTATTGAACTTGTCACACTTCTATCTTGTGGTTAGTATGAGTATTGCTTCGTAAAGATAGCTCGCAAACCAGTCCCTAATTGTCATGAGTATCACTAGCATCAACCACAATCCTGGTGCTCATAACCCACCATTTAATCAAGTTTTAGTTGACCATTAAATTAACCTCACACGACCACAGTCGTGAACTAAATCATCAATTCATATGAATCTGATAATATAATCAATATGTAAGTAATAGCCCATAAGTTATTCTATAGTTTCTAGTTATGGCTAAGCAGGGTTCTATAATTATTCTAGCTAACCAATAATTAAAGCAAGCTAGTCACATTATTCCTATAGGTACAATATTAGGTAATCAAAACGGTAGGGCTATAAACTAAGATCAGGGTTTTCCCTCCCGGTGACATAATAAAATAAATGCATATTTGAAGGAAAACATAGCTTAAAAAGAAAGGTACAACATGCTCAAAGGTGTTAAGAATCTGTGTGACTTGCCTTGCTGCTGGGCAAATGCTTTGGAACTCTCCTTGTAAAACCCTGACTCTTCTAGAATGTCGGCGGCTAAAGGCTAGAAACAAAAATGAGAAAAATTACATTAGAACACATCAGCAGTACAATACTATATTTTTAATGGATAGATATTGACTTTTAAAGAATTATGCAAGTTTAATCACCCCAAACGGAGTTCAGATGAATTAGTTATGAATTTTAGAAGTTTAAACCCTTTTAAGGCCTATTTAAAAAGATTAAACCGATTTACTGCATCATTTCATGATTTTTTAATACTGGAAAAAGGGATTCTAGCGTCAGAACTAGATAGTGGCGGCTGACCACTGGGGACCACAAGTCAAAGAGAGAAGGGGCTCGGTCTACGGTAGACCGAGTTCACCAAGTTGGTTCACTGGGAATCAACGATCCAGATCAGATTGGCAGAGGATCGGATGGTCCAGATTGGATCTCGGGGTTAAAAGGGGTTTGGATGGCTGAGATTAAAGAAGGATGGATCAGACGGCTAGGACTTAATCTAAATGATTCGATGGCTAGGATCAACCCCAATTGGCTTCGACCCACGGGATGAGATGGTGCTGACCTGGCTCCTACGTGGCGGCCATGTCGGCAACCGGCGATGGCGACAGCTCAGGGACCAATGGTCGATGGCGAACAGCAGCACGGCGAGGCAAGGCGAGGGCACAGATGGGTAGAGGGGATCACGGCGATCCTTACTGAGGAAAAAATGGCAATGAACAGCAACGGGAAGCGGCCGGCGGCGAGCTTCAAGCGGTGGAGGGGTTCAGATCTTTGGCAGTGATGCTATTTCGGCAGTCTTCGACGGCTCAGGGATGGTGCCCAAGTTTCCTCGCTATCCGGTGGGTCCAACCATGGCGACGGCGAGCACCGTCGGTGGCTAAAGCGGCGGCGAAGCTCGACTAGAAGGCGGCGATGGTGGCGGATTGGATCTCATGTGCGGAGAGGTCGCTAGGGCTTTCTACGGCTCAAGATGATGCTCGGAAAATATCCCAGGGTCTCGGGTGGTGCTATTTAAGGGGCAAAGGGGAGGAATCTGGCTCGGGAATGGCCCTAACGGACTCGCGCCCAACCTTGATTCAACGTGATTTGGGCTCTGGAACTTGGGGGAAAAGATGGAGGGGGATAAGGGGAAGAGAACCCCTCAACCTATTTTGGGATCGGGTTCTCGTGGATGCCGAATTGGGCGCAGATTCCGTAGTGCGACGATGTGGTCTTGAACTGGGCGAAAGGAGAGAGGGGAGGGGAGACGGGCTGCTTCTGGGCTGGCAGCACGTCGGGAGAGAAAGGGCACTAAGCCGAATTCAGCCTAGTGGCCTGAGGAGGATTTTAAAAAGGTTTTTCTTTTGTTTAATTGCTGAAATATTTTCTCCAATTATTAAAAATACTTTCCTTTCTCAATTAATTCCCAGAAAATTCTAAGAGCTAAAGGATTAAGCAAAGTAGTTTATAGAATTTACTCCAGACCAGCTTTTGTTTAAAATTTGCTCTGATTTTTATGATTTAACTCCTTGGGCTTTTAAAATAATTTCTAACAATACTTGTTCACATAATTTATTTATTTAGGGAATTTTCATGGTGTGACCAACCTACCCCCTTAAATGGAATCTCATCCCAAGATTCAGAAGATCATGCGAAGAGATGCGGGTGAGCAGACTTCAATTCATCTTCGCATTCCCATGTTGCTTCCTCTTCCGATTGATTGCTCCACTGTACTTTACAAAACCTTATCACCCGGCTCCAAGTATTTCTCTCACTGGTGTCTAAGATATGGCTTGGCTTCTCGATGTAAGTTAGGTCTTCGTGAATCTCTATTCGTTCTGAATCAGCTTCTTCGGTTGGCACCCTAGACATTTCTTCAACTGAGATACATGAAAGATATTGTGCACCCCAGCTAAGGTGGGAGGCAACTCTAGTTGATAAGTGACTTCTCCTCTTCGACCCAGTATCCTGTAGAGCCCCACATAATGTGGTGCCAACTTTCCTTTCATCTGAAACCGGTAAACTCCCCAAAGCGGCATGACTCGGAGATACATATAATCACCTTCTTCGAAACTGAGGTCCCTCCTACGATTGTCTGCATAACTCTTCTGACGAGACTGAGCTACTCGCAGGCGCTCTTGTATAATCTTCACTTTCTCTTCTGCTTCTCGTAGAATATCTGTTCCATACACTTGTCATTCTCCGGTTGATCCCAAAGGAGTGGGGTATGGCACTTCTGCCCATATAGTGCCTGGCCATCTGATGGCTTGCCTGGTAATTGTTGTTGTAAGAAAACTCAGCATACAGTAGGCTTTGTCCCAACTTCCACCAAAGTCTATGGCACAAACCCTTAACATGTCTTCTAAGATCTGGTTGGCCCGCTCGATTTGACCATTAGTTTGCGGGTGATATGCAGAGCTAAAGTTTAACCGTGTACCCATCTCCTCCTGTAGACTCTGCCAAAACTTACATGTAAATTGACTATTTTGCACGGAAATATGCATATGCACAGCTAACAAAGAAAAAGCTAAGGCTATTTTGCATAACACAGCAGTTGCAGTTATAAACAATTTATAAACAGAAATAAAAACAATATTTTAAATAGCGGGTGTTACCATCCAACCATCCACACAGGACCTGTCCACACAGGACCACATAGCTAAATTCATTTTTCTGCACACAGCATCATTACCATCCCTTGTTTTCGCAAACTACCCCTCATTTGAATTCATCGAGCATGTCCATGACCGTGGACGTGGCTATTCGAATAGATTAGTTGAACACTCTACAGAGGTTGTATAGCTTTACCCATAAGATACATCATCCTCTTAACGGCCATGCGCAAATGTCACACTTCTCATTGTGTGCGGCCAAGGAATCTGTAACAAGGCTTTTTAGAAACTCTGCCTCAACACTGCCTTCCCCCATGAGCCACCTTTCCCTCACACAGACAAGAAAGCACCCATGACTAACTATGAAACCTATCATCTAACCACCTGGGCCGGTAGTGCGAAGACTTGGAATCCTACTAGGCCAGGTCCTTCCCATTAGGGCATGTGGTTATACATTAGGCTCAGATCATTGACTTATGAAGTGAAGTCCTTAATTGACCAGGGCAACTTGCCAAATCTACAATAGCACATAGCTTCACATTAGGTCCACACAGAGACCTAACCTGGTAAGAATCACACAGATACCTTACCCCTTACTAGGTTCACACAGAACCACCCATCACCCCGGTCCAAAACATTTTATCCGCCCGTTGTTTACTACATGGTGCAACACATGCTAGCAGAAAGATAGCACACAGCCACACAGCTCAAATAAAACAGTGACAAGTATGCCATTAATCATTATTATATTTTGCTTGTAAAATGACCTTGAGCAGGGCTAAGCAATTGCTACTCTATCTTGAGTTGACCCCTATGTTCAACTCACAAAGACTAGGGTGACAAGGTATCACAGGATATTCAATAATCAAAGGCATGGAATAACCACAATTAGGTCATACTACCCATCGATAATTTATAAATAAAAATAATGCATGTTTCACAATGAAGGACCGAAACAGGCGACCAGAGGGGGGGTGAATGCGAGCCGATAAAAATTTCTTTCAAAAAGAAACTCGGCCTATGTCCCAAATTTCAACCCAACGCCCCTCTCAATCAATCGTCAAGATTACTTACCCCAACTAGTGGTGTAATAATCTTAGGAACGATTAAACAAGTTCTCCAAGCCGGCAGAAGCAAAAATAATAAAGACAGCTCAAAACTGCCTTGTAAAGAATTCCTCAAATACCTTGCGTGCACTGAACAAATAGCAAGCAATTCTTTGATTCAGAGCAACAGAAAACACAACTAGTCATCGTATATAATCATGTCCAGATCACACATACGTAGTGACAACCTGCAAGCTATCAGCAGAAAAATAAAACAAGTAAATAGGCAAACGTATGGATTTAACCGGAAGCCAAGATCTATTGCCAATGGCTTGACCCTGACAGCAGCTTGCTGGTGGCCGGCAAATAGCAGGTGCTGAACTCCCGTCCTGGCGTGCTCGACCAGCAGCAGCAGGGAACGGCAACGACACCCAGCGGACGGCAGAAACTGGACTCCGCGACGGCGCGCGTGAGGTCACTGGCGGCAGACAGTAGGAAAAGTAGATGCAAACAAAAAGAACAATTCACCAAGATGAATGATTAACTCCAGTAATTGTTCTACAGAACTGCATCTAGCCTCCGCCCGATCGTCCTCCCTCTCTTGATTGGAGAGATCAATAAAAATCTCTCTCTAGACTTGAAGACCTAGGCTAGATCGAGAGAGAAGGTGTGTTCCCTGGAACCCTAGGCACGGGTACTGTTCACGTGAACAGTATCTCGCCCCAAAAATCCCAAAAGCCCCCACCTCTCTCAACCCTAGGTGCCACATATTTATATCTCCAAAAAGGTGGCCCACCTAAATTACAAAACTGTCATTACGCGACGTAAACGACACGTAATGGCATGATAATCATATCCAATCAATCACGTCCTCCATGTCAAATTCCGCGATGTTCGCGATCCCTCCATCTCCACGATGTGATCCTCGCGATGTCGCCGCACGACCATCCGAAATCATATCGCGATCGCCGGAAATTTCCATCTTCGGCCACGCCCGCCGCACGAGTGTCCCGGTACGTCCTTGGTTTTATGGCTCAACCAAGAAACCGTCCACCGACGTCCTCCCGCCGTGTAGCCAGATACAGTAGACGTACACCGCACAATCTCCGTCCATTGAACGCGAGCGTCGAACCACCCTTCACCGCCCCGCGGTTCATCAGCATGGCATCCTATCCCCGTTCTTCACAGATTGCCGCATGATTAGTCTCCACCTGTCACCTGCAACCACAGCCTGCCAAGAGACACGTCACACGCACACCGTGTTGTCAATCGCTCATCACAAGGCACTAGCCCCACGGGCATCTCACACAACAAAACAGTTTTTAAATTGGGTCCAATATGTTCAAAGGGTGCACTTGCCTTGCTCCAGGTACTATCCTTGCCCTGCGTCTTCTACGGCGAACTACTCCTCGGTTCCCGTGTCTATATGTTCACAACAGGAAACAAATAAATAACAAGAAAACAGCCTAAATAACTGAACCGAGAGGTAGAGCTCGATTTTAGAAGAATTTAGGAAAAAGAACGGGTCGAATTGGAGTCCGGATGGATGAGATATGAACTCTGGAAGTTTGAGAACAGGAAAAATCCTAGGAATATTCTAAGAATATTCTTTGGAATTTAAATTTGGAAATTGAATTATTTTTGTTAAGGAAAAGGAGCGGGGCCCACTGGTCAATGAGATGGTTCATGATGGACTCGGTCTACGGACCAGAAGAGTGAGAGGTTCGGTGGACATGATGATGTGGACGTCACGTGGTGACACGTGTACCAGATCGGACGATGTGATGATGATGTGGCGATGACAGGGTGAGATCTAGGGCCGACGTGACAAGGTGATGTGGCAAGATTAGACTTATGAAATCCTACGGCTGAGATTCAATCTAGGAGATCCAACGGTCTAGATCAAAGGAAATTTTTCAGCCACGGGGCCCACGTGTCAATTTCACCGAGGGAAAACACAGGCATTGCCACCGGCGGCTACTTCGGCCATAGCCGGGTGGCGGCGCAGGAGCAGTGCAAGAGCGGCGCAGGGGTGTTGGGACCGGTGTCGGCGAGCGGCGGCGGACTGGCGTCGGTGGCGGCAGCAGATCGGCATCAGCGACGCTGGGGCAAGGAAGAGGCGGCGAGCCCGGTGGTGGTGTCGACCGACAGAACAGGGGGCGACGGGTTGGAGCTCACCGGTGGGTGAAGGCGAAGACGGCGACGACGATGACCGTGGCAGCGGTGGCTTCGGGAGTCAGGGCGGCGCTTGGCTCACAAGGCGGCGCGAGGCGAGGTGGCTTCGCGACTTGCTGGGGTGGTGTCGATGTTTTACACCGGCAATAAAACTATAGGGCTACTCGGCGAAGGTGAATTCAGTGGATTGCAGAGGAATACAGAGAAGATTTATACTGGTTCAGGCCCTCGATGTGAGGTAATACCCTACGTCCAGTTGAGGTGTTATTCCTCTGAGGTGATTTGTGATCAATGATCTTCCGTACCCTCATGGGGCGCCCTGCCTCCCTTTATATACTAGGGGACAGGGGTACATGATAAGGATCCCAGCCGGATACGGCCAAGGGATTTCCTTCCTAGAGATAGAAACCTATTCGACTAAGACCATTATTCCTTATCGTACAAGGCAAAGTCTGCCGGGTGCTATCTTATCTCTAATTACATGATTCGGCCCATCCTCTATCCGAGTGGCCCATATGCTGGTAATGAGGTACCCGGAGCCCATGGCCTCCACAGTAGCCCCTGAGACCTTCATAGTTGAGTCACAGCTAATGCCGAGTGCTCGTCCTCCATGGTGAAGATTGCCCGAGTGCGATGCTCCCGAATACTCTTTGTCCGAGTAAGTCTTCTTCCCGAGTCTTGCTTCATGTCAGCTGGCAACGAGGCTATGAAGGGCTTCATGGAGATATATGAATAGTGTGCACCAAATAGGCACACCTATTAGGTGTAGCCCTCGACTTTGTGCTTAATTGTGAAGACAATTAAACATAAAGTCAAAAGATCTTTAACCTGGAAGTCTTTCCCGAGTAGATTACTACTAGTATATGAGACTCTTCGGTATCATGTCAATCGGAATAAACTTTATAGTCTTGCCGAGTAAGGAACTACTCGTATGCAGGACTCTTCGACTTCATGTCAGTCGGAATAGGTGTTTATAGTCTTGCCAAGTAGGATTCTACTCGTATATGGGACTCTTCAGCGTCATGTCAGCTAGGAAAGGGGGTTTATAGTCTTTTCCGAGTGGTGTCCCACTCAGAAGTTAGACTCCTCCACATCATGTCAGCGGGAAAAGATATTTATAGTCTCTCCCGAGTAGTGCACTACTCGAAAGTTAGACTCTTTTGCATCATGTCAGCGGGAATGACGTTGCTCATGGCAACTGGTGGCCATGCATGTAGGCCGAGTACCACTGCATGAAAATAAATGCACGGCATGGTCAGGTGCACTCGAGAGAGATACCTGCATCCCCAATTTTAATGAAGACCAGCTTGTGATCCTTGTAAGGATATATCCTCGAGACCTGGTAGATAAAACAGATACCCAAACATATATGTTTAGCAATAAGGCTCTCAAGAAGCATATCTGTTTACCTCATTGGCTCCTGTTAGTAGCACCAGCGATATAATTTCAACTCAGCCTGCGGGCGGCCCACATGGAGCATGCTACTGTAGGAACTCATATCTTGATGGCCCAGTGCTGACTGTGTAGGCCCAAGCCCATCTAGTCAGCATCGGCCCTATAAAAGCGGGGAGAGAGAAAAAGATTCCTTCATCTTCCCCAAATCATCCAATCGCTTCGTCTTCCACCTTCGCGCCCAACTTTTCGCTTCCCGCCCGGCTAGGGTTAGCTGCCGCTATTCCCCACCCGAACTCGGGCGATTCCAATCCTCTTCGTTTGTTCCAAGCCCCCGATTTGTTTTTCCCCAAATCTTGCCGCTTCCAACCATGCTGAAAGCTTCGAATCTTGCGGGTGCGCCAGAGAGTGCTTGGCCGATTTCAGATTGCGGCTCAGTGAAGCTAAAGCTGCTGGAGAGTCAACTGAAGTTGCCTAGCCAAGAGGTGATTTGTTGGCGGCCGACTAAGGATGAGTCCGTCCCAAATCCCCAACCTAGTGAAACAGTAGTTTTCGCCTCTTTTTTCGATCGGGGCTTGTGCCTTCCATCTTCCAATTTCTTCCGCCGCATCCTTGACTTCTACAGGCTGGAGTTGGTGCATTTGAACCCCAACTCAATTCTTCAGATCTCAATATTTGTTACTCTCTGTGAGTGCTTCTTGGGCGTTGAACCCCATTTTATCCTCTTCCGACATCTGTTCCACATCAAACTCCAACCCTCCAAGAATAATATTAGTGTGATTGGGGGGGCTGGTCTCCAGCTGAGGAGCGATGGGAAGAAGACATATCTTGATCTCCCCTTGAAATCTTCTCTGAAAGGCTGGCACAAGGAATGGTTCTATTGTGCAGATCTGGCTCCCTCCTTGTGCCCATTTACCGGCTTGTTGCCTGTGGTTTCACCAAATTGGTCAGTAGAGCCATCCTTTGAGGAGATGGGCCAGGCACATCAATTGTTGGTGAAGCTAGATGACCTCAAAAAGGCTGGCCTGACAGGACCTTGGGTGGCTCGTCGCTTCCTGACTCGGCGCATCCAGCAGCTGAAGCTGAGGAGTACATTTGGCTGGGCCTTTAAAGGCAAAAATGATCCTGACCGAGTAAGCAACAAGTCGGCCAGCAAGGGCGTAGTGACCGAGACCCTGTTCGGTTACTTCTCCGAAGGGGTGATCGCGACCAACGACGATAACCGCCGGGTCGTGGCCTATAGCTTCCTTCGGCCCCGGACCAAGGTAACCTTTAATCTTCTTCTGTGATGGATGCCCGTGGAACTGTGATTGTTCAGCACTGCGTGATGTATTTTGTTGACTCATTTGTAGTGGCACGAAGAGTTCGATGAAGACTCCCGCCCATTGTCGGCCGTTGCATCGAAGAAAAGGCCGAGGAGCCCCTCTGCTACCCAGCCTGACTCCAAGAGAGCGGGGAAGAAGCTGATTCTGTATCGGGGCGAGGGGGCCATGACGCCGCGCGTCGTGGCAGGAAGCCTAAAGATAAAGGACACCGTCGCCGCGGCGCCCAGGCGATCAAGCCCAAGGTTGAGACCTATGGGCTTGAGCCCAACATTGCCGAGTCCGGCAATAGCACCGCCGAGGGGCCGGCCAGAGCAGACACCGCCGCGGACAGGGGCGCCCAAACCAGCCGCACCAGAGCCAGGGCTGACTCGAGCTGATATGTCACCACCGACTGTGGCGCCGACCAATTCGCCGGCCGGGCTGACGACCGGAGATAGCGCTCCGCCAGAACCCGGGTCGCCCGGCAGGAAACTAAAGTTCTCCAAGAGGTATGCTGCTCCGGATCTTCTGGAATCCTTGAGTATTGCTGTAGTGTTTTGATGTCTTGTTTCGTCATGCAGGAAGCGGGTCGATATCGATCTCAAGGAGACCGATCCGACCGCTCCCCTTGAAGAGCCCGCTGCAGCCGAGCCGGCAGCTGCGAACACACTCGCTGAGCCGGTGGCCAGCCCAGTCGCGGAGACTAAGGTGGTCCCGACTGCAGGGTCACCGCTGCCACCCGACCAAGAGGTAGCTGCTGAGGTTGAGGCCCCAGCCCCTGAAGCGTCGGCCGTCGTGGAGGCCGCTGTCGGAGCCCCCGAGTCGGTCCCCGAGGCTGCGGGGGACGGCGGCGTGGGGGCCGGGACCCCGTCGCCGTCGTGGTCGTCATCGTCGTCGTCGCCGCCAAAGATCCCAAACCTGCCTCGGATTGAAGCTCCTCCGCATAGGATGCCCCGAACGTTCACCTGGACAGCGCCTGACGGGACTGTGAAGAGCTTCAGGCTTGATGAAGTTGTCGCGAGAAGGGAACGCGAAAGCTTGCTTCGAGCTGCTATCAGCGGGTCCCAGGGAGTTGGGGTATGATTCTTGTGGCAGAGTCATGGTGATCTTCTCGTTTTGACGCCTGACCCCATCCTTGATTTATTTTTTACCCCGAGCAGAAGCTTGTCGACCGCAATGAGGTGATGACAGAGATCCTGGTTGAAATGGCTCCCCACCTCGCAGAATTGGAGCAGCTCCGGGCATTGAAGGCCGAGATGGAGGAGCGTCATGCGGGGAGGGAAGCCTGGCTGAAGAGTGGTGCCAACCAGCTCAGGGAGGAGACTTGGGCCCTAGCTGGAAAGATCAGAGGTAAACTCCCCGAATGCACCTTCCCGACTGAGCCATCGACGTATTCATCCAGCTGCATTGTTCCCAGCTGCCCAGTTATGTCATGACTGCACGGTTGAGCTCTTGGCTAATCTGTCGTGCAGTCCTCGAAGCAGAGTTGAAGACTCAAACAGAGAGGGAATCGCAGCTGAAGGAGGCCGAAGAAGCCAGGGCCGAGCTTGAGAAGGTCAAGGCCGACCTGACAAAGGCCAACGCCGAGCTTGATCGGGAGAAGGTTGAGTTGAAAGAGGCCGTCATCAAGCTCGGTAAGGAAAAAGCTGAACTGGAGAAGACCGTGGCCGGGTAGGAGGCCGACTACGAAAGTAAGTCCTCAACCTGACCGTGATCTTAGCCAATCCATTAGTCATTCCGTCTGTAGCCGAGTCTGACAAGTTTACTTGCCGGCGGACCTGGGCAGACATGAGAGCCAATGTCCAGGCTTAGTATCGGTTTTACATAGAGGAGATAAGGGTGATCACGGAGTCACGGGAAGCCCTCATCAGGTCCATGAAAGAGCTCCTTGACCTCATAGATCCCAGCCCTGTGGGAACCAGTTGCAGCAGGATCCCCCAAATAGAGGCGCGTCTTGAGAATGCACCGAGTGCCTTGAAGAAGTACTCGGATGAACTTGCCGGTGTGGCCCAAACCCTGGCGATGACCAAATCCATCTACCCGAGGGCAGACATTGAATCCATTGGGGAGGGGTTTGCCGAGGAGACGACGCCCGAGGAGGCGCTGGAGCTGATTGCCCGGGCAAAGCCGACTGCTGAGGTAATTACCCGAGACCTGGGTCTGTAAGGGCAACATATTATGTAGTCGGTATGTATACACTTTTGTTAAGAAACATGTGCAAATATATGTGCGACGCCACCAAGCTTATGTACTTGGTCGTCATTAGCTTTACTTGACCGTGCGGTCTGTGCCGAGTTATTCTGTTAGAACTTAATAAAATTGTTCAAAGTAAGAAGCTGGACTCGGGCAAATGAGACAGTTGTAGTAAAGCTTCGTGACTGAGTAGAACGAGCTCGTATATTATTGACAGCACATATATACATGCCAACCCCCGACTCACTACTCGGTTGATGCAAGCGGTGTAGTGAGTCAGAGAAACTATACACATGAAAAAGTATAAAACTCAGGTATAGAAAGGACGTAGCTGTTCTATGTGCCATGAGTTGTTGATGAGGACACCGTTTTCGGTCTTCAGTCGGTAGGCGCCTGTCCGCGTGGCCTCGGCTATAATAAATGGCCCTTCCCAAATTGGGGATAATTTGTGCCTGTCTTTGGTGGTTTGTATTTTCCTCAGAACGAGATCCCCGACCAAAAAGGAGCGGCCACGGACATTGCGATTGTGGTAGCGACGTAGGCTTCGAAGATACCTTGCCGACTGGATTGTTGCGGTGTCTCTTGCTTCTTCCAACTGATCTAACTTGACCAGTCGGGTATTGTTTGAAATGTCTTCTAAGTAAGCCCAGACTCACGGAGAGCCGAACTGTAACTCTGTCGGTAGCATAGCCTCGGCATCGTAGACCAGGAAGAAAGGGGAATGCCCTGTTGCCCGACTAACCGTGGTTCTGAGAGACCAGAGAACCGATGGGAGTTCTTGTACCCACCGGCCCGCGTATGGTTGTAGTCGGTCAAATATCCTGGCCTTGATGCCTTGTAAGACCATACCGTTGGCTCGTTCGACCTGCCCATTGGTCCGCAGGTGTGCCACAGATGCGTAGCAGATCTTGATGCCGAACTCTTCGCAGAAGTCTTGGAAAACGCCGCCCGTGAACTGAGTGCCGTTGTCGGTGATGATGCGGTTAGGAACCCCGAACCGGTATAGTATACTCATGATGAAGTCCTTTGCTCATGCCGCTGTAATTGTTGCAACGGGTTTAGCCTCAATCCACTTGGTGAATTTATCCACCGCGACGAATAGATGTGTGAACCCTCCTGGCGCTTTCTTGAAAGGCCCGACCATGTCGAGCCCCCATACTGCGAATGGCTAGGAAATAGGGATAGTTTGGAGTTCCTGGGCTAGGAGGTTTGTTTGTCTTGCATAGAACTGGCAACCCTCGCACTTGCGAACAATGTCCTTGGCGTTTGTTACTGCTGTGGGCCAGAAAAATACCTGCCGGTAAGCCTTTCCGACTAACGTCCTGGATACGGCGTGGTTGCCACATATGCCCGAGTGAATCGACTACAGAATCTACTTGCCCTCCTCGGTGGTGACACAACGCATGAGGACACCGGATGCGCTTCTTCGGTAGAGGTCTTCTCCGACTAGTAGGAAGCTTTTGCTTCGACGCTTGATCTGCTCGGCTTGACTGCGATCTTCTGGGAGTTCGTCGTCCAGGAGAAATTTGACAACAGGAGTCCTCTAGTCTTGACATATGTCCTTGTCCTTGTCGGCGCCAGATGATGAAGCTTGCTCAGAGGCGAACTTCTTCAGCATGTAGCAATTTTTGGCCGCGTGCTTGCCCTTGGGATGGAAGGGGCATGGCCCGCTCATGACTTTCTGGTAGTCGTTATTTTGCTAGGGCCGCGACCGAGTGCACTCCATGTTGGCCACCTCGTTGTCTGACTTCCGCTTGCGGCTGCCAGACTTGTTTTGAGACGGCTCGTTGTCGGTTTTCGCCTTTTGGTCCTTCTGTCAGGACTCCTTCTTCTCGTCGAGGGCCTCTGCGACAGCTTCAGCCGAGTCGGCGTATTTATTGGCCATGTCAAACAGAGCCGGGACAGACGGCGGTGGTTTCCGAGTAAACTTCGCGATGAATGGGGCGTCCTTTACTCCCTTGCGGAAGGCGGCGATGACAGCCTCGTCGCGGATCATTGGGATCTTGTTAGGCTTCTCCGAAAACCTCTTGATAAAATCTCGCAGAGACTCATTCTTCTTCTGGTGCAGCTGATAAAGATCGTGCTCTGAAGACGGCCTCTCGTAGGTCCCCTGAAAGTTAGCGATGAACCAATCCCTGAGTTCTCCCCAAGAACCGATCGACCGCCTTGGGAGGCCTATTAGCCATGTCCTCGCTGAGTCGGCTAGCGTGACTAGGAGGTAGTTAGCCATGGCTTTGTTGTCGCCCCCAGCAGCTCGAACTGCTAGGGTATATACGGTGAGCCAGGACTCGGGATTTGTCTTGTCGTCATACTTTTCAATTCCAGTGGGCTTAAAGCCAGTCGGCCAGTGGACATCCTGTAGCTCCCAAGTGAAAGCTGGGATGCCTTCGTCTTCGTGGGGGCTCGGGCTTCGACCACGGCGGTTAAACCACTCGTGATGGAGGCCAAAGCACTCGTTTTCATCTTCCAGTCGGCGGCGCTCATCTTCTTGTCGTTCGCGGCGCCGGGCGCTGATAGTATGGCGAAGGTCATGTTGTAGGCGCTCTCAGAGGTCTTGATTAGGCCGGCAATCATACTAGTGGCAACGGCGGTTGTTGTTATTAGTATTGCCGAGTGTAGTTTGCCTAGACTCCTCGTGTGGCCGACTTGAGCCAGCCGCCCGACGCCGAGCTGATGTGGACGAGCCCGCTGCTGGAGATCCCGACCGGTTAGTCGGTACTAGGGTGTCGCCCGACTGCTGTTGTTGTTGTTGGCAGGCAGCAGCCGTGATCATCGCCTTGATCTTGGCGATAGTTGGGGTGGCCTGGTGATCAGGCCCAAGCTGGAGCGTGTCCAGCAAAGTTGCGACGGCCACAACATTCTGTTGCGGCGTGACGAAGACGTCGTGATCGCCGACTTTAGTTTGGAGAATCTGCTGCTGGGCTGCTCGCCCAGCTCTGCACAGCCCGTCGTTGCGAGCCTCGCGATCAGCTTCCTCCTATTGTTGCAGTTGGCGCGCCTCCTCCTGCTGCTCCTCTTGTAGTCGGCGCACCTCGGAGGGTGGTGTTGAAGCCATGAAGATCTCGCGGGGGAGGAGAAAACTCGCCAGACTAGAGTCCGAACTGGCGTTCGAACCGTTATCCGACTTGGAGTCGGACTCCGAGTAGTTTATCGGAGTGAGAACGATCCCAACCTCTCTAGATCCAATCTGAAACGGCACTTGGCCGTGTCCAAACTGAACCGCAAGAGATCGGGTCTGTTGTGCGGGATGTAAATCCGCAGCGTCGCCGAGTCCGTGTGGGAGATTGACGATCTCTCTCCTTCTCGGCCCAACCCAGGCTGGCTCAAGGCCTAGAGCAAGTCGGACGCCGAAGGAGAGAGTTGTCCCTATGCTTGGCGATGTGAAGGACTGCCGCAGTAAGTCGCGGAAGGAGATCGCGACGTCCTGTGGGCCGACTGGCGCTACGTCGGCTGGCTCCTCGGCCGGCTGGATTAGATTTGTTCTGGCCAAGGTAAGGTTGCCGATCTGGTCGATGACGAAATCGAGGCTTCCAAAGGAAATCTTGTCTCCAGGGGAGAACTTGTTGCCATCGACTCCGTTTGTTGGATCCATTGAATTTGCTGATGAAGAATTCGCCGGAGCCCCTACCTGGCGCTCCAACTGTCAATGTTTTACACCGGCAATAAAACTATAGGGCTACTCGGTGAAGGTGAATTCGGTGGATTGCAGAGGAACACAGAGAAGATTTATACTGGTTCAGGCCCTCGATGTGAGGTAATACCCTATGTCCAGTTGAGGTGTTATTCCTCTGAGGTGATTTGTGATCAATGATCTTCCGAGCCCTCATGGGGCGTCCTACCTCCCTTTATATACTAGTGGACAGGGGTACATGATAAGGATCCCAGCCGGATACGGCCAAGGGATTTCCTTCTTAGAGATAGAAACCTATCCGACTAAGACTGTTATTCCTTATCGTACAAGGCAAAGTCTGCCGGGTGCTATCTTATCTCTAATTACATGATTCGGCCCATCCTCTATCCGAGTGGCCTATATGCTGGTAATGAGGTACCCGAGGCCCATGGCCTCCACAGGTGGCGCACGGGACAGCGAGCTAGGGCACGGGATATTTATGGGAGAGGATTAGGGCACGGCGGCGGCGCTGTCGCAGAGTCCTGCGGCGACATGGCGGAGTCGGGAGGAGCGACAGCGCACGGGCTGGGCCAGGAGGTGGCGCAGCTGCAGCAGCGGTGGGCCGGGCTCTGGCGGCGGCACAGGAGCAGGTCGGGCTCGACCAGGGAGAGCAGGCCCGGGGCGTGGTGTAGGCTGGTGGCAGCTGGGCCAGCCGTGGCAAAGAGGGAGAAGGCCTTCGGCCTTGACCGAAGGAGGAAGAAGAGGGAGCAGAAAAGAAAAAGAAAGGAAAGGGAGGGGCTAAGTGGAAAAGGAGAAAAGAAGAGGAAGGAAGGGAAAAAGAAAGGAAAAAAATTGCAGGGGTTTTGTGGAAAATTGCCAAATTCAGACCCTTTGAATTTGTTGAGATTATTTGCAGAATTCGGGAATGAAATCGAACCTCCAGGGAATTAGAAATTGGTACGGATGCGAAAATTAGAGTCTTGAATCTAAAAAAAATAAAGTAGGAAACGAGCTCCACTTCCGAAATCCAAATAAATCCGATTAAGAAAACAAAAAAATCACACCGTAATTAATTATTTAATCATATTAAATCCTTTTTATTACGAAATTTTTCGTTAAGCTGTTTGAGGTGAATAAACCAGAGGTGGATTTTCGCAATCAGACAAAAAGAATGGAAAACGAAAAATCCGTATGTGACAACCGGTATAAAGTGGGCTACTTTGGTGAGTCTGTCGACCACCACCCAAATAGAGTCAAACCCTGATGCGGTCCTTGGTAATCCTGTGATGAAATCCATTCCAATTTCTTCCCACCTCCATTCACGAACCTTGAGGGGTTGAAGTAATTGTAGGATCAAATACAAGAACCAAGTCTATCAGAGGGGGCGTGAGTGGTAGGAACACCAAAAACCAAAATCTTTTGCGGAATAAAATAAACCCTCAAACCTGGATGGAGTGCACCTATCAAACCATCTTTGTTGCGCCGGTCTGACCGCCGTATGTCCGCCGGTAGAATCGCCGCCTCGCCGTTGCACTCATGTCGGATGAACCATTGGAATTCAGAAGGATACACACCGAAGATGCTCTTCAAAGTAGATTAACTTTATTGCATCAAGATGTGTTTACAAAGTGCATACAAAGCACTCCCCTCTCTCAAAATTAAACCCTAGCTTTTCTCTCTTCCAAAAGTTATACTCTAGTGTCTTAACCCCTCATCTATTTATACCTAAAACCTTCTACACAAAGTAGGAGTAGGACTTCTAGTCCCACTAGGACTCAAACCCTCAATTACCAAACCTATTTACAATTTACCAAATCAAATTCTCCTTTCCATAGTCAACTTGGACTCAACTCCTAGTCCGAGTAGGACTCGAGTCCTAGTCCTACTAGGACTCCCCTTCCTTCCTCTTTCCATACCCACACAATTCCTCTTGTATGCCATATGGAATGTTCACTTCCACGTGTATTGATCTCTAGCCTTTAGTATCCCGCGTGATCTCCTGATCATCCGGGCATCAACTTCTTCCAAGTTGACTCCCAATTCATCACCGGCAATACTCTCGAGGCCTCAAGACTCACCTACACATGCAAAAATAAAGAAACCATCTCCGAGTACAAGTTCTTCCCAACTTGCCTCGTATTAGCCACACATACTCATACCAATATTCACAGTTATTTTCAAACCAATCTCTTATTAAATAAATCATTTGCAAAGCCAATTGTTCATCACAAAATATTAATCATGACAATGATTCTACAATCTCCCCCTTGATGAACACATTGGCAACATCTCCAAAATGCAAATTGATGTTTTTGAAAAATAAAAACCAAGAAGTATCAAAACTCTTCCCCTTTTTAAAAGAAAGAATTTCTCCACTATATTTGCAATAAAAGCACAAAATCGACTTTTTAAGAATTGATCAACTTGTCAAAACTTTCAAACTTGCAAATTCTCCCCTTTTCTAAAATAGCTCCCCCTTTCTTTAAGCATGCATTTTGTATATTTCTCCCCCTTTGACAATGATTTCATCAAGAATTTTAAAAGAGAGAATATAAACCATTAAAACACAAATGCAATGAATATGAAATATTTATCAATTTTTCTTCTTCTGAATTTTTCTTTTCTAGGAGCTTTGAAGTATACCTAAAGCAACTCAAGAACATGTGTTGCAATGATAAGGGAGATAAAGTCATCAACTAGCTAACAAGCATGAATTAGAATATAAACATGAACCATGGATATTACAGACAAGTTCAAATCAGCAGGAAAGATTCATGTATTCAAGCAATTTATAATGCAATATATTCACAAGCACATAGATTGAAAGAAAAACCCCCACACATAGACAAGCTAAACTAAACATTCTTTCTCAAATTAACTTGCCCTTTACAAGAGAATTTTCATCAAGTTTTCTGAACTTCTACTCAATTTGCCTTTTAATAGCACAAAAAAATCTCTCAATTATTTCGGGTACGTCCTTGTCGTGAATACTATTTCCAAGGATTTGTCACCCATTATTTTCCTCACGTTTGATACGTCCTTGTCGTGAATACTGTTTCCAAGGATTCGGTATCCATTTTTTGCTCTCATATAAGCATTTTTTTTACTTGAGAAATCTCTAGAGCATTTGAGGAATGAAAATTTCAGCAAATATATATATGAGCATAAGTCATTCAAACAAGCACTAGTAACAATATTGCATATTTACTTAATTCAAATAAAAGAATTATGTGTCATGCATCATATCCCTCAAAAGTAATAGCAAAGGCTCATATAAAGACTAGAATACATACAATCTAAACTAGCGATCAAAAGACCTCACTCATATTGCTAACAAGTACTAGAATATACTAGAGGTATAAAACAAAGCTCCACTTTTTTTATTTTCAAATTGAGGGCAATGCAATAAGTTAAACATGAAAGCATAGAAAAACATAAACTCCCCCTCAAAACAACCTCAAAACCCTCCCGACGAAAAAACAAAGTAAATCGAGAAGATATCAAAGGTTTTGAAAAAGACAACCAATTGCTAACGATATCACCAAGGTTCTCATTAATTGACATATATCCACTTGCATTATTATCGAAAACTACTATCTCCATAACTAGCGAGGAAAAAGCTAATGAAGAAGTAGATATTATATTGCAAATTCATAAGTAGATCAATGTTACTTTAAAGGCAATGACGTCTGAATCATTTAATGCACATGGAGAGTATGCCGCCAAAAGACCTATGCATAAGAAGATGTCGAGGCCTTTGTGTTAGGATTAAAAATAAGAAATTTAGGAATCCAACACTGAGACACACAACCAATAGAACCAGTAGGCAAAGCACATGTATATGCATAAATAGAATCAGTACCAGACTTATCTAAAAACTTACCTTGGGGCTTCACCGAAAACTTATCTAACCAATGCTGAAAAGTCGGTCTAACCACCGTCAACTGTCGGTCTGATTGTTGATGTGCCTACAGTCTAACTGCCCATGGCCACCAGTTGGACCTCCCTGGGGCCTATGGTTTGACCGGGCCACTTGAAGAAAAGCTTGACCTTTGCCACCTTAACCTTGCAAGTTCACGTTCTCTATCTTTTTTCTGTTTTCTTGCAAGTCTAAAGCAAAACTGAACCGAATGCTCATCCTTACCACAATGAAAGCAATTGTACTTCACACATGTTTTTTCCTTAGAAGAAGAAGAAGCAATTGCACAAGTTGTAGAAAGGTTCCACAAAATTCCAGCGGATTTGAAAATCGTTTTCTTTGGTTCAGGTTTTATCAAAATCTCACCGCTTTTAGAAAAATCAAGAATACTCGGTGAATGATTAGTAAAATAAGAATGTGCATCAAAACCTATTCCTCTGTTGTATATGCTCACTTTTGATTGATCCAAAATCATATTTAGTTTCTTATTTCCATCGAAAAATCTTTGTAAGGAAATTTTTAAATAAGAAACCTATTTTGTCAAATTAGCACAATTTTCACAATCAACCAAAACACATTTTTGTTTGCGACACTTTGAGCAAGAAAGCACCTCATGATTTTTCACAATATCCTCCATGTACTCAACATGAGCTAAAGCACTTTTTACTTTCATTTCATTTAAAGAACATGTTGAGCAAGTTTTAGATACAGAAACATCTTTTTGTTGTTTTACTTTTCTAGCACTCAAAATATTAAACATGGAACTTGCACCAAAAGCAACTTTATACTTTTTCAAAAGATTCTTTATTAATAACAACTCATCAACAATACGAGAATATAAAGTAAAACCAAGAGCAAAAGATAACTCAAGCTTTTTAGTTTTCTCAATTTCAGCTTCCAATCTTAGAGAAGTGTTAGTATTGACATTTCTTAAAGCAGTAATTTTAGAATATAACATTTCACAAGATTTGCAATCATCATCATCAGGAATTAGAGATTTTAATCTTGCAATTTTAGAATTTAGAACATTAACAGTATGATCACGTTTTCTAAGCTTTTTAATACATTTATTAAGTTTATTAGTGAGATCAAAAGCAACATGTTCTAATTGATCATAAGTAAAATTTACCTTGTCATCGTCGTTGTCAGATTCATTTTCATCAAAGTTTGACACACTACGAGCAATGAGAGCTAAACTTGTAAAATGTTTACCTTTGTCTATGCTTTCGCTATCGCTTTCATATTCTTCATTGCTCAACTCAACTTGCTTGAAAGCTTCTAGCAATTGACGTACTAGTTTGCGTTTGCTGTTTTTTCTTTTCTCTTCAAAAGTTAAGCTCTTGTTGTCCTTCTTGTTCTTCTCCTCCTCGTCTTCTTTGTTGGATCTTCCAAGCTTATGACACTTGGAACGAATGTGGTTTAACTCTCCACATTCAAAACACCGGACTGGGCCTCCTTTTTTTTTTTCTATTCTTAACATTATTCAAAACTCAAGAAAACTTATTAATAAGCAAAGCCAAGTCCTCCTTAGAGATTTGCTCAAGTTGTTCATCGGACGTGGCTTTCAAAGCAGTAAGAGAAAATGACAAAGAAGCATCCATAGAAGAAGCCGAAGAAGATAACAAAGCAGTGGATTTAGAATCAATTTTGCGAGAAAGAATGTTTATCTCACATGTCTTTAATTTAGTGTAAAGAGAATCCAAGTTCTTTAATTTAGTGTAAAGAGAATCCAAGTTTAAAGTATTCATATTAACAGATTCTTGAATTGATGTAACCTTCATCTCCTAGACAGACATATCAAGACCATTCAAAAGATGTCTAGCAATTTCGGACTGTGTATAAGTAGTATCAAAAGAAACATCCACAGAACGAAGGTTGCTAAGAACTTTATTGAAATGTACAAAATAATCATCCAAAGCTTCGCCAGGTTTTATCTCACATTTCATATAGTCCTTTTTAAACACATCTTTGCGTATTTCCTTGATGTTAGAAGAACCTTAATGAAAATCACATAGGGCCTTCCACATCTCGTATGCAGTTTCAAAATAAGAAATCTGATCAAAATCTGAGCAAGAAACATCACTTAAAATTATATTTCTAGCTTTATAATTGTTTTCAAATTCAACTTTGCCTCAGGAATATCATAAGGATTAGAAACTTTTTGCCAAATATCATAACCCTGAGACATAATAAATGATTGCATCTTTCGTTTCCAAAATTGAAAATCAACTCCATCAAAAACATGCGGCTTGGTTGAAAATCGATCAGCAATGGCTAAATCTCAAGATCGGTGAAGATCAAAAAGAGAAACAAGGCTCTGATACCACTTGTAGGATTGAATACAAGAACCAAGCCTACTAGGGGGTGAATGGTAGGAACACCAAAAACCAAAATCTTTTGCGGAATAAAATAAACCCTCAAATCTGGATGGAGTGCACCTGTCAAATCATCTCTATTGCACCGGTCTGACTGCCGTATGTCCACCGGTAGAATCGCCGCTGCGCTCTTGTCGGATGAACTGTTGGAATTCAGAAGGATACACACCAAAGATGCTCTTTAAAGTAGATTAACTTTATTGCATCAAGATGTGTTTACAAAGTGCATACAAAGCACTCCTCTCTCTCAAAATTAAACCCTAGCTTTTATCTCTTCCAAAAGTTATACTCTAGGGTCTCAGCCCCTCGTCTATTTATACCTAAAACCTTCTACACAAAGTAGGAGTAGGACTTCTAGTCCGACTAGGACTCAAACCCTCAATTACCAAATCTATTTACAATTTACCAAATCAAATTCTCCTTTCCATAGTCAACTTGGACTCCACTTCTAATCCGAGTAGGACTCGACTCCTAGTTCTACTAGGACTCCACTCCTAATCCGAGTAGGACTCGACTTCCTCTTTCCATACGCACACAATTCCTCTTGTATGCCATATGGAATCTTCACTTCCACGTGTATTGGTCTCTAGCCTTTAGTATCCTGTGTGATCTCCCGATCATCTGGACATCAACTTCTCCCAAGTTAACTCCCGATCCATCACCGGCAATACTCTCAAGACCTCAAGACTCACCTACACATGCAAAAACAAAGAAACCATATCCGAGCACAAGTTCTTCCCAACTTGCCTCGCATTAGCCACACACACTCACACCAATATTCACAGTTATTTTCAAACCAATCTCTTATTAAGTAAATCATTTTCAAAGCCAATTGTTCATCACAAAATATTAATCATGACAATGATTCTACAGTAATCCTGTGGGCTTCTGATGCTTGGCCTTCACACGTTGGCACACATCACAAACAACCACATATTCAGCTATTTCCCTTGGCATGCTGGACCACCATAACTTCTCCTTATGGTCTTGGTACATCTTTGTGCTGCCAGGATGGATTAAATATTGAGTACCATGGGCTTCATCCAAAATTAGGTTCTTCAATTACTCCTTATCTGGTACATAGATCTGTTCTCTGAACCACATGGTACCTTGTTCGTCTTCTAGAAACCCACTGGCTTTACCCTTCCTCATGTTCTTCTTGATCTCCAAGATGTCTGGGTCATTGCTCTGAGCTTCACGGACTTGATCCACCAAAGTAGGCTGTGCTTCCAAGGTTGCCACATAACCTTGACTAACTAATCCCATGTTTAGCCATTCAAACTCTTCACACAACTTTGAAGATAACTGTTGGCCTGCCAAGGCGTTGCAGTAACTCTTCCGACTAAGGGCATTAGCCACCACATTGGCTTTTCCTGGACGATGGTGAATCCCAATGTCATAATCCTTTATCAACTCCAACCATCTCCGTTGCTGAAGGTTCAAATCTGGTTGGGTGAAGATATACTTCAGACTCTTGTGATCTGTGTAAACTTCACTACGATTGCCGATGAGGTAATGTGTCTAGATTTTTAAGGCATGCACTACGGCTGCAAGCTCCAAATCATGGGTAGGGTAGTTATTCTCATGAGGCCATAACTGCCGTGAGGCGTACGCCACCACTCTTCCTTCTTGCATCAATACACATCCCAAGCCCTGACGGGATGCATCACAATAGACTTGAAACCCTTTCTTCGGATCTGGCATGATCAACATAGGCACAGATACTAACTTCTTCTTCAACTCTTGAAAACTCTGCTCACACTCTGGGGTCCATGAAAACTTCACATCCTTCTGGAGTAAACGGGTCATGGGCTTCACAATGCTAGAGAAGTTCTCTATGAACTTGTGGTAATATCCCACCAATCCTAAGAAACATTGGACCTCTGTGACTGTCTGCGACTGCTTCCACTTGGTTATTGACTCCACATTAGTTGGGTCCACCGCAATTCCTCTGGCGGTGACAACATGTCCCACAAACATCACCTCCAGAAGACAAAATTCACACTTTCTAAACTTGGCGTACAACTGATGTTGCTGAAGGGTCTCCAGAACTATACGAAGATGTTGCTCGTGTTCTTCCTTGGTCTTGGAATAGATGAGGATATCATCGATGAAAACTACCACATCCAGGTACTCCATAAACACTTTGTTCATCAAGTTCATGAAGAAAGCAGGGGCATTTGCCAATCCAAAAGACATGACGGTGCACTCATATAGCCCATATCGAGTGGTAAAAGTGGTCTTGGGGATGTCTTCCTCCTGGATCCTCAATTGGTGATAACCGGACTGAAGATCTATCTTGGAGAACACTATGGCTCCGTCCAATTGATCAAACAGATCATCGATTCTAGGCAGTGTGTACTGGTTCTTCATAGTGACTTCATTTAGTGCACGATAATCCACGCACATCCGTTGGGTTCTATCTTTCTTTTCCACAAAAATGACTAGTGCTCCCCAAGGTGACGTACTGGGTCTAATATAACCTTTTGCAAGCAACTCCTCTACTTGCTTCTTCACTTCTGCCAACACATTGGCGCCCATCTGATGGGGTCTCTAGAGGATAGGAGCAGTGCCTAGGGCCAAGTCTATTCTCAACTGATATCTCTCTTGGGTGGCATCCCAGATAGATCATCAAGAAAGACACTGGGGTAATCCCGTATCACAGGGATTTCTGCTATGGCTGCCTGGTTTGGAGATGCCAAAGAAGGGGAGATAGAAGGGGCACGGAAGATCACTTTTTCTCCGAGGCCAGAAGTCAGGGTAATTGTTCTAGTGGCACAATACATAATCCCTTTGTGCCGGGTTAGCCAGTCCATCCCTAGGATGACATCTAGATCATTGGATTTTATCAAGAACAGGTCGGTCAGAAAAGGGGTGCCCATAATCTCTATAGTCACGAAAGGACTACTCTAGGTTGTGGGCATTTGATGGCCAGGTGTGTTTATTAGGATAGGAGTTCTCAACTTTCTGATGGGTATCCCATGTTTGTTAGCAAACCCCACTGACAAGAAAGAATGTGTAGCGCTAGAATCAAACAATACTGTAGCAGGAACTGAGTTAACAGGAAATGCACCCAGGACGACGTCTAGTGCAGCCTGGGCTTCCTCAGCCATGACGTGGTTCACCCAGGCCTTGACCACGTTGCCGGAGGTCTATCCTGATACAACTGGCTTGAGGCGCTTGGGCTTCAGGCACTATGAAGCAAAGTGTCCAGGTTCGCCATAGTTGTAGCAATTTACTGACTTCCCTCCAGCTTCCTTCTTAGGTTGCTGATTCTATGCAGGCACAGTAGCTGGGTGAGGAGGGGGATGGTTGGCCACAACCCCCCTGCCAGTGTTGTTGTTGTAGAACTGGCACTGAGGACGGGGTGTAGCCAACGATCCTCCCAGCAGGGTCTGAGGGGGTACAGCCACGAGCAGCATTTGGCTACTGGATTGTTTCTCTCGAAAACTAGCAATATTGCGCTTCTTCTACTCCATCCGATTGTGTTTGTCTTCTTGACAGATGACTTTATCCACGAGCTTCGAAAAATCTGCATAATCTCCAGAGATCAGCAGGACTGAGAGCTCATCATTCAGTCCCTCTAGAAACTTCTCCTACCTCTCGGAGTCAGTGTTAACGTCCTCCGGTGCATAACGGGCGAGGCGGTTGAACTCATAAAGAAACTCAGTCATCGACTGATTGCCCTGCTTGAGAGCCCTGAACTCCCTTTTCTTCAAAGCCACAACTCCTGCGGGAATATGTGTCTTCTTGAAAGCCACTGCAAATTCAGCCCATGTGATAGACTGGCCTTTACCTCTGTTGGCCAAAAGTGGTCCCATCATTCTCATGCGGGGCCATGTAGTTGGTGAGAAGCAAATAAGACCTTCTCCTGGTCCATGCATTGTAGTAGGTCTAGCTTCTTTTCAATAGCATGAAGCCAATCCCCGGCTTTCACTGGGTTGGTTGTGCTGGAGAAAGTAGGAGGCCTTACTCGCAAAAACTTTACAAGTTTGTTCTGAGGAGGAGGAGGAGGCATCTGCTGTTGTGGTCCCTGATTCTGTTTGTTTTGCATCTATTGTAGCATCAAGTTCATGAGTTGGGTCTGATGAGCAGGGACTTGAGCGATGGTGGGGTTATCTTCAAGAGGCGGTGGTCTGTTGGGTGCACCACCATGGTTGTTGTTTGCCCTCGAGTTGGCCCCATGGTTACTGCCGTTGTGGGTGTTCACCATCTGTAAGGATCAGAATATAGCCAAGAAAAGAAAAGGAGGTCCTTAGGATAGATGCATATTATTTAAACTTCCACTTATGTTGATCTGAACTGAATAATTAAACATTTATGTTGTTTGAAACTCACACCACACCAACAAGAAACTCCTACTTAAGCAGTTACATCACCACCCATGACATAAGCTGCCATCTAAAACCCCCCACACACAACCATCACCTAAGCCAACTGCTAGCACAACGCTCTAGGGTAAACTTCTACTAAAGCACAACTTAACGGGGCAAACGGCTTCTTCTTGCATCAGAGTTGTACTCGGGTTTGAGTATCACCCCGCTCCACTTCAGAATGGGTACGGGTTCCACTAGCTTCTGACCTTTCCGAAGGCGTACTGGCTTCCGAATCCTCCGGGTCTTCTTCTACATCATCAGCATATCCAACCGGCGGAATGACCCTGAGTGGGACTTGGCCATTCAGCACATGAGTCCTTGGCGCTAGGTGCATCTGTGGTGGAAGACGAACCCTTTTCCTTGCAGTTGTGCGGATCTTGGCTCCTCCAAGGGGGTGCTTCTCCCTTTGCTAGTGCCAACTCCGTCTTCAGGCAATTCACTCTATTTTGTAACCTGCAGATCTTGCTGCGGTTCTCGTTCTCCTGATCATGAGCTGCAATCACCACATCTGCACGAGCGTTGTCCATGGCACTTAGCATCCTCACTAAGCGTTGCGTAGTAGCACTGTTCTCTACCTCAGGACTCTGGTAGCTGCTATACCCATCATTGTGGGTCTTGGATGGATGGTAGCGACAAGCGGTGTCTCTCAAGCGAACGGCGTAGCGATGGCAAAGTTCCCCAATGGCCACCAATGCCACTTCCTGACATGCATCCTTGTAATTCCTTCCTCTGGCTTCAAAGATCATGGATAGGACTCCTTCATGCTCACTTGAAACCATCAAGCATACATGGCACTTCTCTTCACATGGATTATGGGTGACTTGTCTATACTCAGGGGCTGCATTGAAACTTATGGCAAAGGCCATATCGTGCAGCTCCTTGAAAAAACCTCCACTCCAAACAAATGCACAGGCTTATGGTTTGACATCTATAGAGCATGAAAGGGAGATTAACGTTTTAACTAAGTTAACAGAACAAGTTTCATTTAAATAAAAGAGAAAAAGAGGGCTAACATAATTTAAACGGGAAAAATAAGAGTGGATATAGATAAGCCATAAACATAAAGTGCTTTTTAAAAAAAACCGTATTGACTAAAAGGAATGTAAGATTAAATAATCATAATCAGAACAGTAATCAAAGATCAAGGTTTTCCCTCCCGGTGACATTATAAAATAAATGCATATTTGAAGGAAAACATAGCTTAAAAACATAGGTACAACATGCTCAAAGGTGTTAAGGATCTGTGTGACTTGCCTTGCTACTCTATGAACGCTTTAGAACTCTCCTCGTAAAACCCTAACTCTTCCAAAACGTTGGCGGCTGAAGGATATAAACAAAAAGAGAAAAATAGTACATAAGCACACATTAACAGTACAATATTATATTTGTAATGGATAAATATTGATTTTTAAAGAATTATGCAAGTTGAATCACCCCAAACAGAGTTCGGATGAATTAGTCATGAAGTTTAGAAGTTTAAATCCTTTTAAAGCCTATTCAAAAAGATTAAACTGATTTATTGCATCATTTCTTATTTATTTTAATACTGGAAAAAGGGATTATGGCGACAGCACAGCATAGGGGCGGCTGACCACCAAGGCCCACAAATTAGAGAGAGAAGGGGCTCGGTCCATGGTAGACCGAGTTCACCGAGTTGGTTCACTGGGTGTAGCGACCAAAAATCGCACAACAATTTCCATACGCAAGTTTATTAATCCTCATCCCAGGAGGCGAGGTACACAATACATAGTTGTTTAATATTAGAGTACACATGTGGAAGCGATAACATAGTTATATTATTACATGGGCGACCAAAGGCCCAGACAAACAAATATAAACAATTAAAGTTCATAACCAGAAGAGCTGGGGACCAGGCCCACAGGCACTTGACAGCAGGTACAAGCTAGACGTCGAAGCCTTCATCACCAGGGTACTCATCATCTGGATTGGGAATAAATAGAGCAAGACTGAGTACCATCCAAGTACTCAACAGACCATACCCGGGAATAATGCACCAATAATGCTAAAGGAGTACAAGGAGGTTAATAGGGCTATTTTGCACTAAACATCATTTTATTTTATAATCTTTTAAAGCAAATTTTGGAAATCCGATTTTATTTCTAAGATCAAATTGTCCCAATGTAGCATATACCACGCTCATCTTGTTCTTGCCTAACCCAAGGCTAACCAGACCCATCCCGATCAACCATCACATTTTAACCATTGATACATTATTCAATTTTAACAGAGGAAACTCTAACTTGGGTGCGTTGCTAGGCTTGCCCATAACTGAGGGCGCGGCTGTTTAAATAGATTATACTCTGGCCAGAGGTGTAAATATTTACCCACAAGACACAACTCTCTCACGTGTTCCCACGTGCCCCATACCAACACGGTATGTGGAACGGAAGTCGTGACATAACCCTTCACTTAGGTCAACCGTAGACAAAAGAACCGACAACAACCATCTACGGCTAGACCCTTGGGATAGGTAGACGGTCGATGCCCGCGACATCTCGATCCTTGGACCCCCGGTGACTTTCATTTGCCAAAGACGTCGGTCAACAACCAGATGTCATCCGCGTCTATCCATGTTCCTTTGTCTAAAGCTGATCTAAGCTACAGGTTAAGCCTTACCCATTGGACATGTGGTACTACGGTTATGCTTTGCAATTGAGGCCTGAAGACTAGTCCTTGTGACGGCTGAGGTGTGACTAACAGAACCGTCCATGCACCTCAAGCCCAGCCAAAAACAGAGTTTTGGGGAATTTTGAATAGAGAAGGTTCATGTCCAGGCTAACCAGCCAAAACCAAGTCTAAGATTATTTTAACATTATTTTCTGGTCATTTCCCTAATTATCTTATAAAAGGACTAAGTTGTTACTAATTAAGCACGGGCTAAGCATAACCTACAATAGCTAGTTTGCATTACAAATGCACACAAATACTAGCTAGTTTTCAGTTACCTAGGATTGTCAAGGAGTATTACCAATAATAAGGCTATAACAAGGATTTTAGGAATAGGCTATAATAAAGCAATATTATCGCAGGAATTTTTGTAAAGCATAATGCATTAATTTAAATAAAAATAATTGTACAAATCCATGGGTAATCAATATGTACAAGGAAGTGGGTATAACTTGCCTTGCTTGCAGCCAAAGTCTTCAAGAGCAACCTCGAAGTAAAGCAGAGAATCAGGAGCAGCAGCGTCTACACGACATATGCAAACAAAAATTGGATTTACTCTAATAAAATTCATAAAAACATTATAAACAAAGCATATAATTGGATTCTAGACATTTTAAGGAAAATTTAGAAACTTGAACGGGTCAATTTGGAGTTCGTATGACCAAGATATGGCCATTCGAACTTCTAATGCAATTTAAATGGAGTTTTGCGAATTTGTTGTATTATTTTTATATGGAAAAGTCCTTTTTATGATGTCATCGGGAGAGGGTTGCGGACCGAGCCTTTGACGGCTGGGACCCACCATGCAGCCTCTCGGTTCACTGTGGACCAAGCGCATCGAGGCGATCCACGGGTTACAAAGAGGATGAGACATTGACGCACGGACCCCACTGGGTGCCACGCCAGCGCACACACCAGTGGCCACGGCGCTGCCACACGGGAAAAAGGATGCGGATGTGGCGGCCACGTGGGCACCACATCGGTACAGCCGACGACCAGCACCAGCGACTCGAGATGACGGCGATGATGGGCGGTGGTTCAAGTCGGTGTCGGCAAAGCAGCTCCGGCGGTCGGTGGGCAGAGAGGAGGTGATGCCAGGGTAGCTCGTGACGTTGCATGTCCGGGGGTGAGGGCGGCAAGTCCGGGCGATGCTCCGTAAAGCGGAAGAGCTCGCCGGAGTAGCTCCGATTGAGAGGAGAGAAGAAAACTCGAAGAAAAGAGGATTAAAGGGGAGGGAGCTCGGGATTGACAAAGGAGAGGAAGGAGAGGGTGATTCCACCGTCTTATAGCCCAGGAGAAGAGGAGACGAAGCTCCAGGAGCTCGTCCACGGCCGCTAATGGCGGGTGAAATAACCCGAGTTAAATCCATCAATTTAGTGTGTGATTGAATGGGGAATCAAGGGGGAATTGACGGGGAGTTAACGGGCAATAAAACCCCCAACTTAATTTTAGAATTAATCCACTCAGGGAAGTAAATTTAGAGGTGGGGAGTTCTAGGGTTTTCGAGAGGAGAGAGAGGGGCGGCCGGAGGTAGAAGACGCCTCCAATAGTTGGGGCCCGCCTGTCGGTGGCGGGGCATGGCTCGGCCGGGGGGAGGAAGGGAGTTGGGCCGAAGGGTTTCGTGGGCCAATTATGGCCCGAGAGAGGAAAGGGTTTTAAATTTAGCTTTTTTAATAAACTCTGATAATTGTTTTTGTTACTTTAAAATTAGTTTAAGTGCTCTGAAAATTCCAGTAAAAATTGAGAGTGCATTATAGGACAAGGGGAATTTAAGAGAAATACCCACAAGGCAAATGGAATTTTATTCTTGAGGATTTTTATTTGTTCAAGGCTCATTCATTATTTTAAAATTTCTAAAAATTAGGATTTAGGCATGATTTATAATTTAAGATGGTTTCAGGGTGTTACAAACCTACCCCCTTATAGAGAATCTTGACCTCGAGATTCGGAAGCACTGACGAAGAGATGCGGATGTGCTGACTTCAACTCATCTTCGCGCTCCCAGGTGGCCTCATCCTCCGAATGATTACTCCATTGGACCTTACAGAACCGGATCACCTTGTTTTGAGTGTGCCTCTCAGATGTGTCCAATATTTTTACCAGTTTCTCCACATATGTCAGGTCCTCCTGCAATTCTATCTGATCAAGGTCTACTTGCTCCATTGGTACCTGGAAACACTTCTTGAGTTGTGAAATATGAAACACATCACGTACATCCCCCAGGGATGCAAGCAGTTCAAGCTGATACGCTACTTCCCCTCTTCTTCTCAATATCTTGACGGGCCCTACATATCTGGGCACGAGTTTGCCTTTAGTGTTGAACTGTCGTACACCATGAAGCGGTGTGACTCGTAGATATACGAAATCCCCTGTTTCAAACTCCTGATCTCTGCGTCAATTGTCCATGTAACTTTTCTGACTGAATTGAGCCACTTTTAGATTCTTCTGGATTACTCTGACCTTTTCCTCCGCTTCCCTCAGAATATCTGTTCCAAACACCTAGCATTCTCCGGTCTGGTCCCAAAGAAGAGGAGTTCTACACTTGCGTCCGTATAGCGCTTCAAAGGGTGCCATCTTTAAACTAGCTTGATAGCTGTTGTTGTAAGGAAATTCAGCGTAAGGTAAACTCTTATCCCATGTCTTTCCAAAGTCTAGAACGCAAGCCCGAAGCATATCTTCTAGAATCTGATTTTCTTCCCACTTCCAATATGGTATTTTTAGCGGTTGCAGTAATTTGGCCAGTCTTTGATGTTCTGCCTTAACCCACTGACACACATCACACAAAGCCACGAATTATCCTATTTCTCTCTTCATACTTACCCACTAGTATCAATCCTTTAAGTCCTGATACATCTTAGTACTGCTGGGATGGATGGAATACTGACTCTCGTGAGTATCTTGCAGAATGAGTTTCTTCAAATCTGGATCGTTTGGGACACAGATGCACTCTCCATTCCATAATGCTCCAAATTCATCTTCCATGAAACCCACTATCTTTCCTCTTCGCATATTCTTTCTAAGTTCCCGAATATCAACATCACTTTCCTGAGCTTCGAAGATCTGATCTAGGAGCATAGGCTTGGCTTCGAGAGTAGTCAAGTATCCCTTTCTAACCACACAAATGTTTAGCTTTTCCATTTCTTTGCACAGATCAATGTGGTAGGTCTTTATTTGGGTGGTACCACAGTAACTTTTCCTACTCAAAGCATCTGCAACCACATTTGCCTTGCCAGGATGGTAATGAATTCCCACATCATAATCCTTAATCAACTCCAACCATCTCCTCTATCATAGATTTAGGTTTGGTTGGGTGAAGATATATTTTAAACTCTTATGATTGTTTATATCTCGCAGCATTCCCAATGAGATAATGGTGCCAAATTTTCAGGCCATGGACTACAGCTGCCAGTTCCAGATGATGAGTGGGGTAATTACTCTCGTGCAGTCGTAGCTGTCGGGAAGCATAAGCTACAACATGCCCTTCTTGCATCAATACACATCCAAGCCCTTGGCATGATGCATCGCAATAAATGTGAAAATCCTTCCGGACATCCGGCAGGATTAGCACAGGGGTGGAGACTAGCTTCTTCTTAAGCAACTAAAATGCTTTTTTGCACAAGGGAGTCTAGACAAACTTCTCTTCCTTCTTCAACAGTTGAGTCATGGGCCAGGCTATCTTAGAAAAATTCTCAATGAACCTCCGATAATAGCTAGCCAAACCCAGAAAGCTACGGATCTGAGTAACCGACTTGGGTTGCGTCCAATTGGTGATAGATTCTATGGTGGAAGGATCCACTATCACACCTTGAGCCGTTATTACATGTCCCAAAAATTTTACTTCCGTCAACCAAAACTCACACTTGCTAAACTTGGCGTAGAGCTGGTGCTGATGAAGTTTCTCTAATACCAATCATAGATGGTGTTCATCTTCTTGCTCTGACTTGGAGTAAATCAAAATATCGTCTATAAAGACCACCACAAACTTATCCAGATACTCCATGAATACTTTATTCATCAAATTCATGAAAAATGCAGGAGCGTTGGTTAGCCCAAAGGACATCACTGTGCACTCATATAAACCATATCTAGTTGTAAAAGCTGTCTTTGGGATATCTTCCTCTCGTATACGTAACTAGTGATATCCGGATCAGAGATCAATCTTGGAGAACACCTTAGCTCCCTTTACTTGATCAAATAGATCATCAATCCATGGAAGAGGGTATTTGTTCTTTATGGTAACTTCATTGAGAGCTCAATAATCCACACACATCCTTTTTGTCTCATCCTTCTTCTCCACAAAGATGATTGGGGCTCCCCAAGGCGAAGTGCTGGGATAGATATATGCTTTCTCCTTCAACTCTTTCAACCATTTCTTCACCTCTGCCTGTTCATTGGCGGCCATGTGGTAGGGTCTCTTAGAGATTGGGGTGGTTTTGGGTACCAAGTCTATCCAAAACTCAATTTCTCTTTCTGGTCGCATTCCTGGTAGGTTGTCAAGGAAAACATCAGGATATTCCTTAAGCACAGGGATCTCCTTCAAACTAAGCTGATGCAAGCTTTGTTGTGCCGAGCCTGCGGGCTGAGCATAAAAGTCTACCTGTTGGTCTGCTCCATTACTCAAAACGACCGTTCTTCTGGCGCAATCCAATTTAGTGAGCCAGTTCATCCCTAGGATGACATCTAAATCTTTAGTGTCCAGAAGGATTAAGTTGGCCAGAAAAGAAACCCCTTGGATTTCTATGGACACAGAAGGACAAAAATGTCGGGCTAGCATTTGTCGACCTTGGGTAGTGATCACCATATCATTTGTAAGACTTTCTATTCTCAAACCATGTTTCCCCACAAATCGTCTTGATATAAATGAATGCGTAGCTCCAGAATCAAATAAAATTGTACAGGTACGGAGTGAACAGGAAACGTACCGACTATGACATCTAGGGCAGCCTGCACATCCTCTGCTGTGACATGGTTAACACAGCCCCTTGTGGTGTTCCTGCCGTTGTTGTTGTTGTGAGGAGGTGCCTGTCCTTGGGGACGCTTGGGCTTCAGACATTTGTCAGCAAAGTGCCCCGATTCCTGACAGTTGAAGCAGAGTAGTACCTTTCCACTGCCGTCCTTGCGTACGTTTCCCCTAGTTGATTGTGCCATGACCGTTGATGGTCCACGAGGAGCAGAATTATTCTGTTGTGATAGAGCTGGCCTATTGACAAACTGAGGGCAGCCTTGGGGAACCTGGCGATTCTGTGAACCTGATGAGGATCCACCTTGATAAGGAATGGTGTACCGGAGTCACTAGCTTGGTCCCTGCTGACTCTTGAAGTTGACCATGCGTCGCTTGATGGCATCAATCTCCTTGTGCTTGGCTTCCTGGCGTATGGCCTTGTCAACGAGCCTCTGAAAATTGGTGTAGTTGCTGACGATTAATTGGACTGACAGCTCAGGATTGAGGCCTGCCAAGCACTTTTCCTGCTTGTCCTCATCCTCCCGCACATCCTCTAGGTGCGTACCTCACCAAGCGATTGAACTCATGCAGATACTCGGTCACAGAGCGGTTGCCTTGTCTTAGGTCCCTAAACTGCCGCTTCTTTAGTGCCATGATGCCAGTGGGTACATGCGTCCTCCGGAATGCCATGTGAACCTTCCCCAAGTAATCGGCTGTCCCACAGGCTGTGTAGCTTGAAAATGGTCCCACCATTCAGAAGTGGGTCCTTGGAGTTGATGCGCGGCGAAGGTAACCTTCTCGGTGTTGGCGCCTTGGATGGTATCAAGATTCTTGTTAATGGTATGGAGCCAATCAAGGGCGTCCATGGGGTTGGTGGTGCTAGAGAAAATGGGTGGGCAAATGCGAAGAAATTCGCTTAGCTTGGACTGCGGTGGTGCTCGGGAAGATCTTATTGGTGCTGCCCAGTTCCCTGGTTTTGCCCTTGATTTCCCTATTGCTGACCACTCCCTTCCGATTGCACGGTTCTCTTGGTGTAAACCATCTGTGGTGGCCATCCAAATGCAGAGATAGAGAGCAGAGGAAAAGATCAGCTAAGACAAGCACTTTAACCAACTTATTCAAATTTTATTGCTCTGTTGTTGGTTCCTTATATTGTTCAAGTACTTCAACACACACGGACAAGATTATATCACAAAAAACTGACATAACCCAGTCCCAAACATAAACAGAAACAATAGGAATACTCCAATGAAAATAAACGAGGAAAAACACGGACGTGTCTATCACTACACGTCTACTAGTGCGAAGGGCCAGCACCGGGGTGGAGAGCGATCAACAGGGTGTTGTTGTTGTCACAGCGGAGATGCCGTCCTCTAAGAACTTGGCCTCTGCAAGAGACTGATGGATGATCACTGGCCTAGAGGTGCTTTTGTGTGACGTGATCTTCGTGCTGTGGGCGACACGACGGAGCTTGGGATGACAGATCTGACCCTGTGCAATCTTGAGCTAGCACAACTCCTCCTCCCTGCCGTCCAACTATTTCTTGAGCTTCAAATTCTCTTGGCGCAGCTCTAAGATCTTCATATTGTTCTACACCATTCCCTGGCGCACGAGCTGGTGGAAGTCAATGTGAGCAGCGTCGTAGACGGCCACCATCTGTGCCAAGTGCACGACAGTGGTGTCGTCTTCCCTGTCAGTGCCGCTGAAGCTAGAGTAGACTGCCGAGTCGAATCGCCGCGGGTGGAAGTAGTAGGGGGTGTGCTGCAGCTCTCCCTGGTAGCATTGTTGAAGTACCCTAATGGCCAGAAGTGCAGTGCTCTGGCTTGCACCCACGAAGGTGTCTCCTCTTGAGGTGACTATCAGCGAAGTGCGGTGAGCAGAGCTGGCGAGGAGCAAGGTGGTGACCTCCCAGGTAGCACAATGGGAATCATCATCACCATCCACAGTAGGTAACTCAGTACCGGTGTACTCCACCCCCTCCATGTAGCCCAAAGCCATGCGCAAGCTGGGTAGCTCAAGAACAAAACCTCCCAAGTCCAAGCCACGATGAGTGAGAGGGGGCGCCATATACAACATTTTCAAAGTAAAAAGAAAAAGTCAGTAAACAAAAAGGTTTTTTTAATGAAATAAGTAGAGCAAGGTAGAATAATAAATTTTCACAATTATGGAAATTTCATTTGTAAAAATATTTTCCTAAGGCTGGGTCCATCTGGCTCATCCTACGGTCAAGGGGGCTCTGATACCAACTTGTGGCACCCGAAAATCACACAACAATTTCCATACGCAAGTGCATTAATCCTCGTCCTAGGAGGCGTGGTACACAATACAAAGTTGTTTAATATCAGAGTACACATGCGGAAGCAATAACATAGTTTATTTTATTACATGGGCAACCAAAGGCCCAGACAAACAAAGATAAACAATTAAAGTTCGTAACTAGAAGAGCTGAGGACTAGGCCCATAAGCACTTGAAGGCAAGTACGAGCTAGACATCGAAGCCTTCATCACTAGGGTACTCATCATCTGGATTGGTAATAAATAGAGCAAGACTAAGAACCATCCAAGTACTCAACAAACCATACCCAGGAATAATGCACCAATAATGCTAAAGGAGTACAAGGAGATTAATAGGGCTATTTTGCACTAAACATCATTTTATTTAATAATCTTTTAAAGCAAATTTTAGGAATCCGATCCCCTAGGACAGGTAGACGGTCGATGCCCCGGCATCTCGATCACTGGACCCCCGGTGACCTTCATTTGCCAGAGACGTCGGTCAACAACCAGACATCATTCGCCTCTATCCGTGTTCCTTTGTCTAAAGCTGATCTAAGCTACAGGTTAAGCCTTACCCATTAGACATGTGGTAGTACGGTTATGCTTTGTAACTGAGGCCCGAAGACTAGTCCTTATGACGGCCGAGGTGTGACTAACAGAACCATCCATGCACCTCAGGCCCAGACAAAAACAGAGTTTTGGGAAATTTTGAATAGAGAAGGTTCATGTCCATGATAACTAGCCAAAACCAAGTCTAACATTATTTTAACATTATTTTCTGTTCATTTCCCCAATTATCTCATAAAAGGACTAAGTTGTTATTAATTAAGCACGGGCTCAGCATAACCTAGAATAGCTAGTTTGCATTACAAATACACACAAATACTAGCTGGTTTTCAGTTACCTAGGATTGTCAAGTAGTATTACCAATAATAAGGCTATAACAATGATTTTAGGAATAGGCTATAATAAAGCAATATTATCGCAGGAATTTTTGTAAAGCATAATGCATTAATTTAAATAAAAATAATTCTACAAATCCATGGGTAATCAATACGCAGAAGGAACTCGGTATGACTTGCCTTGCTCCCAGCCAAAGTCTTCAGCAGCAACCTCGAAGTAAAGTGGAGAATCGGGAGCAACGGCGTCTACACGACATATGTAAACAAAAATTGGCTTTACTCTAATCAAATACATAAAACAGTATAAACAAAGCACATAATTGGATTCTAGACATTTTAAGGAAAATTTAGAAACTTGAATGGGTCAATTTGGAGTTCGTATGACCAAGATATGGCCATTCGAAGTTCTAATGCAATTTAAATGGAGTTTTGTGAATTTGTTGAATTATTTTTATATGGAAAATTACTTTTAAAGACGTCTTCAGGTGAGGGGGTGCGGACTGAGCCTTTGACGGTCCGCAGCCTCTCGGTTCACTGTGGACCAAGCACACCGAGGCAATTCACGGGTTACAAAGAGGATGAGACACAGACACGTGGACCCCACACGGGTGGCCACGGTGCTGCCACGCAGGAAAATGGATGCGGATGTGGTGGCCACGTGGGCGCCATGTCAGCACAGCTAATGACCAGTGCCAGCGCCTCAGGACCGAGCCGCCGTCGGCGCGCGGCGGAGCAGGGAGCTCCGGCGAGAACCTGGTAACAGGAGAGATGAGATGGGGATGGCTTTGGCATGGGCCGGGTGTGCTCACCCAAAGCACGGTGACGACGGTGGACGATGGGCAGATGACAGGCAGCGGTTCAAGTCGGCATCGGTGGAGCAGCTCCGGCGATCGGCTGGCAGAGAGGAGGTGATGTCAGGGTAGCTCGTGACGTTGCTCATTCGGAGGTGAGGGTGGGGAGGCCGGGCGGGGCTCCGGTGAAGCGAAAGAGCTCGCCGGAGTAGCTCCGATTGAGAGGAGAGAAGAAAACTCAAAGAAATGAGGATTAAAGGGGAGGGAGCTCGGGATTTGCAAAGGAGAGGTAGGAGAGGGTGATTCCGACGTCTTATAGCCCGGGCGAAGAGGAGACAAAGCTCTGGGAGCTCGTACGCAGCCGCTAATGGCGGGTGAAATAACCCGAGTTAAATCCATCAATTTAGTGCACGATTGAATGGGGAATCAAGGGCGAATTGACGGGGAGTTAACAGGCAATGAAACCCCCAACTTAATTTTAGAATTAATCCACTCGGGGAAGTGAATTTGGAGGTGGGGAGTTCTAGGGTTTTCGGGAAGAGAGAGGGGCGGCCGGAGGTAGAAGACGCCTCCGACAGGAGGGGCCCACCTGTCGGTAGTGGGGCACGGGGGCAGGCGCGAGCGTGGTTCAGCTAGGCAGGGGGGTGGAAGGGAGTTGGGGCGAAGGGTTTCGTGGGCCAATTATGGCCCGAGATAGGAAAGGGTTTTAAATTTAGTTTTCTTTTTAATAAACTCTGATAATTATTTTTGTTACTTTAAAATTTGTTTAAGTGCTCTGAAAATTCCAGTAAAAATTGAGAGTGCATTATAGGATAAGGGGAATTTAAGAAAAATACCCACAAGCCAAATTGAATTTTATTCTTGAGGATTTTTATTTTTTCAAGGCTCATTCCTTATTTTAAAATTTCTAAAAATTAGGATTTACGCACGATTTGTAATTTAAGATGGTTTCAAGGTGTTACACCAAGAATCAACGGTCCAGATCAGATCGGAGGAGGATCAGACAGTCCAGATTGGATCTCGGGGTTAAAAGGGGTTTGGATGGCCGAGACTAAAGAAGGATGGATCGGATGGCTAGGACTTAATCTAAACGATCGGACGGCTGGGATCAACCCCGATCGGCTTGGACCCACGGGCCGAGGTGGCGCTGATATGACTGCGACGTGGTGGCCATGTCGGCAACTGGCGAAGGCGGTGGCTCGGGGACTGATGGTCAACGGCGAACGGTGGCGCGGTGAGGAAAGGCGAGGGCACAGATAGGTAGAGGGGATCACGGCGATCCTTACCGAGCAAAAAAATGGCGATGAACATCGACCGGAAGCGGACGGCGGCGAGCTTCAAGCGGCGAAGGGGTTCAGGTCTTCGGCAGCGACGCTGTTCAGGTGGTCTTCGGTGGCTCGGGGATGGTGGCCAAGCTTCCTCGCGGTCCTGCGGGTCCAACCGTGGCGATTGTGAGCACCGCTACTGGCTAAAGCGGCAACGAAGCTCGGCCGTTGAGGTGACTAGGGGTTGCTACGGCTCAAGATGATGCTCGGAAAAGATCCCAGGGTCTTGGGCGGTGCTATTTAAGGGGAAAAGGGGAGGAATCCGGCTCGGGAATGACCCTAACGGTGGCAGAAACCTAGGGCTTGGAGGTTTTACCGAATAGACTTGAGCCCGAGCTCGATGCAACACGGTTTGGGCTCCGAATCTTGGGGTAAAGATGGAGGGGGATAAGGGGAAGAGAACCCCTCAGCCAATTTTGGGATTGGGCTCTAGTAGAGGCTGAATTGGGCGCGGATTCGGCAGCACGACGGCGCGGTCACGGACTCGGTTGAGGAAGATGAACCCGACAAGTAGGGTCCACCTGTTGGCGAAAAGAGAGAGGGGAGGGGAGGCGGGCCGCTGCTGGGCCGGCGGCGCGCTAGGGGAGAGAAAGGGCACTAGGCCGAATTTGGCCGAGTGGCCTGAGGAGGATTTTAAAAAGGTTTTTTTTGTTTAATTGCTGAAATGTTTTCTCCAATTATTAAAAATATTTTCCTTGCTCAATTAATTCCTAGAAAATTCCAAGAGCTAAAGGATTAAGCAAATTATTTTATAGAATTTACTTCAGACCAACTTTTTTTTGAAAATTTGCTCTGATTTTTATGATTTCACTCCTTGGGCTCTTAAAATAATTTCTAAAAATACATTTTCACATAATTTATTTATTTAGGGAATTTTCATGGTGTGACACAAACGATCTGCTTTACAATGATAAATGGTCAGTTGTTTCGTTTATATTTTCCATAACATTTTTAGCTTCCGTTGCTTACTCTTAATGTGCTAAGACCATTCATGATTTGGACTATTGTCAGTTTCTAACCACTTAATACACTACTATGCAATTGCAGATTGCTCCCATATTCATTTAGCTCTGTACTTTGCAGTGCAGAAGACAATTCTATTTGCAGATTGCTCCAATATTCATTTAGCTTTGTACTTTGCTGTCCTCTCTCGGCTCTCCACGCCACCGCTGCCCAACCAGCAAGAAAGTAATTAGTCATCTGATTATTTCCACAAATGGAGGACATTGTTGGGGGCTCCACACCAACATAAACGAGAAGATTGGGTCAGTTTTTCATCGGTTCACATATGTGCATATTATTCAGTCATTTAAAATACTAGTTGGGTGCCCATATATTGCACGGAGACAAACTACATATCAATCGCAATCATATCGTGTAAATGGGTATGAAGTAATTTAAATCATGATAAAGAAAATTCATCATTTGGTATGGTTATAACTCTACTTAAAATAAACATGTCCCATAATAGTCTTTAATACACTTAAACAAAGAAGACAATTTTATATATCTGCTTAGCATTGATGAAGGGGCGTATTGTAGTTTCACCAAACAAAGCGGGACAGCCAAGCTTCTTCATAGGGCGTCGCTTATAATATGCACCTTTGCTGTCCCAAGGTTCTCTAGAAGCTAAGCTTGGTTGTCATGCTTTGTTTGAGGAAACTGCAATACGTTCCTTCATCAATGCTTAGCAGATATATAGAATTGTCTTGTTTGTTTAAGTGTATTAAAGACTATTACGGGACATGTTTATTTTGAGTAGAGTTGTAACCATACCAAATGATGAATTTTCTTTATCGTGATTTAAATTACTTTATATTCTTTCACACGATATAGTTGCAGCTCGTATATAATTTGTCCCTATTGTAACGTATGGGTATCTAGCTAGTATACCCCATAAGGACTTCGTCCAATTTTGACATGACTCTCCAAACATTCTTATTCATGAACTCAAGTTCATTGTTATGACCGCGAATGCCTTTAAAATGATGTGAAATGCTGCTAAGCGGGAAGATCGTCATGTTCACCTGCGTCTACGTCGACTCGCTTGGTCATGGGGCCTGCTTGGCGTTTTCCTGCTTAGTGAGATCTTCCCGCTTGAGATCCGATCAATGAGGCAGACCTCAGCGTGGCCGTGAACTTGCTCTGCAAGTTTGCCATTCTGGGCCTTCCTTCCGATGCTCTGCCACATAAGGTTCGGCGTCTTCTACTTCTTGACCGAATGGGTTCTCGTGATGACATTGTTTGTTGTGGTCTTCCTGCCAAAGACACAGCGTGATGATCGAGAAGACGACTGTGGTGTGGAAAAAATGCTAGTTTTAGGGCCGGTTTCCGAATGACCACGATGCGCATTTAGAAGTAGCTTTAGGTAGCATTGGTTTTCTTTAAAAAATGTTTTAAGGTAAACTGACACCGCTAGTAATAAGAAAAAGGCAAACAGTTGCTAATAGCCAAAGAAGATGAGCTAGATAAGAAGGTTGTTAGCGCTGAATGTGCAAGGCGAGGAGAGTGGGGGTTCATGATGGATCAGGGCAAGGAGGAGAGTGGGGAGTCATACTCGAGGTGCGCGATTGAGGGGAAGGCGAGCTCATGGAGAATTGTGCGTAGCTTTGCAAGACATAAGGTTAGGTGAACGTTTGGAGCCGTAGGATCGTCTCATCTGATGGTTGTGGCATGAATCAGAAACGGTGTGTACGTTTTGGTGGGTGGATGTAGGAAAGGACTAACACCTCTTTTTTATATTAGTATAAATAGAGTTGGTTCTATGTTAGTTTTAGTTGTTGGTTTTTTTGAAAGATTAAAATTCACAAAACTACATATACTTTAATCAAACTATCACAAAACTACATATTTAACACTAAATTTATCATAGAACTACAGATTGAAGATTTAGTATCACAAAACTGCAGATTAAGTAGTAAATTTATCACAAAACTATAAGTTTAGTACTAATTTAATCACAAAATAAGAATGTTTATAGCTCCAACATAACGGTAGTGCTAGGGATTTAAACCCCAAAATCTGTAGCTTTGTGGTAACTTTAATATTAAATTTGTAGTTTTGTGATACTTGAACTTAAATTAGTAGTTTTGTGATATAACGTCTTAAATCTATAGTTTTATGATAGTTTGGTAAAAAAAACCTGTAGTTTTGTAAAATTTACTTTTTTTTATCGTACCCCAAATTACTTTGCACCATTTGTTGCCCACTGATCCAAGGTTAATATTGCTCTCACCTCATATGTGGCAAAACAACTTTGTTGCTATTTAAATTATATAGAGTTCCTTAATTTGATTTGAAAATCCAGAATACAATAAACATGTTCAGTTTTTAATTACATGTCAGTAGCTGAATTATAACTTGAACAAGAAAGCTTTGGTTTATAATGAAAGTTTAATTCAAAAACGTTCAATTTTTATATAGAGAGATTGTTGAACATATCAATTACATAAATTTCAGACTACTGTTTATATATGCATTTAAATGCTTATGGAAAATTCAAATATTTTGAAATCTGGAACATTTTTGAACGTTATGTCTTGTATCTAGAATGATGATTTTAAAAAATCCGTTTTCTAATTGTAATATTTGCTTTGCACATTTCTTGCATGCACGCGTGGAAAGTATCTTGAATGCGTGATTGAAATTTAGAAAGAATAATTCTAGGCATCATTGCTTTGTTGTGACTTATTAATTAGGAGGTGAAAATCATTTATACATAAAGTGGGAAAAACATATTGTTAACTCCATTGTTTATGGATGTATAAGACCGAGCACCTAGAAGAGCTCTTAATTGTCAACTTAGAAAATATGAATACGCAGAGAACATCATTACCGTAAAATTGAACAGACATTGAAACTCTATTAGATTGTACAGTCCGGCCCACCAACGATCCACCCAAGTCACGTTGACTCTGCTTCCACACATGACCATATATGACCCAAACGACTAGTCTAGTTGATGAGGACTGCTCTCATCTTTTAAGTTGTGTTTCTCCACCATCAATCTCTGATATAGGACTAACCCCAATAATCTCCTCCGTCACACATCGGGCTCAGCAATCTCTTGTGTCGTATCAGAGCCCATGCAATCCTAGAGATATTACAGGCTCCCCCATAGCAGTGTGACCCTACAAATTGTTTTGGCTTTCCAAACATAGATTTTGATACTACTTGTCAGAGTGTGCAGCCTAGTGTTGGAATCGTTAGTGGGCTTAGGGCCCAATTGAAGAATAATTTCTAGAAAAATCTCAAAAGCTCACCTCATGGGAGGCATGCATATGATTTTTAGTACCACCTTGCTTATTCTAGGAAAGAAAGACCTCCTTAAAAGAGTGATACTCTCTAAGCCACTTGAGTAATATATGGTGGAGAGATCTAGAAAAACACATGTGCGCACTCGCCTCGACTCTACTCGCTGGGCCGGCACGGGGGACATGCGTGTGAATGATCCGCCAAAATTAACTTCTCATACTTGCGCAGACGCGGCTTCTTTTTGCAGTTTTGTTTTGCTGCATCCAACGGATATTTCGGTGTTTGTTTTGGAACTCATCGGATTATTCAGTGCATTGGACTGGTGTTGAGTCCGGGTAGATTACGCAACTTATCTGATTCGGCTACGGGAAGGTTGTCCTGATCACATGTATTATATATACCAAACCATCACTTCCACGCAACACACACGAAAGCAATTTAGGGTTTTGCCTCTCCTCTGTACTGCGCCGCCCGTATGTCATCTACTTTGTTGAGTCCGGGTAGATTACGCAACTTATCTGATTCGGCTACGGGAAGGTTGTCCTGATCACATGTATTATATATACCAAACCATCACTTCCACGCAACACACACGAAAGCAATTTAGGGTTTTGCCTCTCCTCTGTACTGCGCCGCCCGTATGTCATCTACTTCGTCTCACTTGTTGGCATGCACCGGCGATCGGCAGAGTAGGTCTCTGGAACCGTCGTCTTCGTGAAGTCCTGCACTGGGAGAGGGCGAATAAGGTTTTTAGGAAGCGCTCCGTGCGACTGCTCGCTGTTTGTCTGCCACGACTCGTCTTCCTCTACGTTCGGGAACTGCGCGTCGTCGTCACCATCTTGTATCGCACGTTGTACGTGCGGTGCGTGCTACTGCTCCGAGCGCTCCTTCTGAACAGAATCGTCCATACGTATTTTTCATATTTTACGTGTTCAATCTATTCATATATTTTTTCGTTGCATATATGTCTAGATTGTGTAAGATGATTCTGCTAGCTTATGTGGTTGATGTCATAATTTATTTATGGAATAAATTAAATCTACATATGCTTATTTTTCCAATAATCCAAAAACCTTATTATAGGCACTATGATTTTACTATGGCTGGATTTGCCGATGCACCGAGGCCGGATAAATTCACCAGTGTGCACTAAGAGATGGTAAATTAAGGTCACTCTGTGGCTCACGGCTATGAAAGTATTCTGGGTTAGTACTAGCAAACCTGATGGAGTTCTTACTGCTAAACAACACAAGAAATTTGAGAAAGTCACTACTATCTTTGTAGGATGCATTCTTAGCGTTCTTGGTGATCGTCTGGTTGAGGTATATATGCACATAACAGACGCTAAGGAGTTGTGGATGCACTGAATACCAAATTCGGTGCTACTGATGCTAGCAATGATCTATATGTCATGGAGCAGTTTCACGATTACAAGATGGTTGACAACCGTTTTGTGGTCGATCAGGCTCATGATATATAGACTATCGCTAAGGAACTCGAACTCCTGAAGTGTACCTTACCCAACAAGTTTGTGGCTGCATGCATTATTGCGAAACTACCTCTTTCATAGAGGAGTTTCGATACTGCACTCAAACACAAGAGATAGGAGTACTTCGTTAAAGGTCTCGTTGCTTCTCTTGATGTTAAGGAGAAAGCTCGGGAGAAGGACGCTGCGTCTAAAGGCAATGGTGGGTAGTCTAGCACCAATGTGGTGCAGAAGCCATCGAACAAGAACAAAGGGAAATTTATCAAAGCCCATCAAAGCACCAACTTCAAGAAGAAGAAGAATAACAATAACAATCAGGAGGAAAGAACTTGCTATATGTGTGGCTTGCCTGGTCACTTGGCCAAGAAGTGTTCACAACATAAGGGAATGAAAGCACCTGTAGGACAGACTTTTAAATTTGTCAACGTGACCATTGGCAACACTGGAGATGGGACCGGGTATGGTAATTTACCTACTGTTCTTTCAATTACTCAGTCTACTAATTGGTGGGTTGATACAGGAGCCAATGTAGATGTTTGTGCTGACATCTCGTTGTTTTTTTCTTATCAGGTCACTCGGGATTCCTCCGTCCTAATGGAGAATGGATCACATGCTACTGTTCATAGTGTTGGTATGGTAGATCTGAAGTTTACTTCGGGAAAATCGTGCAGCTGAGGAACGTGCAACATGTCCCTACTATCAACAAGAATCTCGATAGTGGTGCCCGTTTGTGTAGAGACGGGTTTAAGTTGGTGTTTGAGTCTAATAAAGTAGTCGTGTCTAAACATGGATATTTTATTGGTAAAGGCTATGAGTGCGGAGACTTATTCATTTTTCCCTTTCTGATTTCTGCAATAAGTCTATGAACCATATTTATGAAAGTGTGGATGATGAGGCTAATGTTTGGCACTCACGTTTATGTCATATTAATTTTGGTTTAATGTCTCAGCTTTATAGTATGAATTCAATTCCACGTTTTCCATTGTCAAAGGTTCTAAGTGTCATAGTTGTGTACAATCAAAGCAACCTCGTAACCCTCACAAGGCTACCGAGGAGAGAAACTTGGTACAACTAGAACTCCTACATTTAGATCTTTGTGAAATAAATGGGGTGTTAACGAAAGGTGAAAAACGATATTTCATAACTTTGATTGATGATGCTACTAGATTTTGCTATGTATACTTATTGAAAACAAAAGATGAGGCTCTAGACTATTTTAAAATTTATAAGGCAGAAGTTGAAAACCAGCTTGACAGAAAGATAAAAAGACTTAGATCAGATCGTGGTGGAGAGTTCTTTTCAAACAAATTTGATTTATTTTGTGAGGAATATAGAATTATATATGAGAGGACGCCTCCCTATTTTCCCGAGTCTAATAGGATTGTAGAAAGAAAAAACCGCACGCTTACTGACTTGGTGAATACCATGTTAGATATTGCGGGATTACCCAAGACATGATGGGGGGAGGCCTTGCTAACCTCGAATCATGTATTGAATAGAGTTACTAACAGAAATAAGGACAAAACTCTATACGAGGTATGGATTGGAAGAAAACCATCACTCTCTTGCTTGCGCACATAAGGATGCTTGGCGAAAGTCAATATACCAATAATGAAAAAGCGCAAGCTTGGGCCTAAGACTGTGGATTGTGTCTTTCTACGATATGCTCACCATAGCATTGCCTATAGATTTTTAATAGTTAAATCTGAGGTACCTGACATGTGTTTTGGTACAATTATAGAGTCTTGTGATGCTACATTCTTTGAGAATATTTTTTCAATGAAGGATACACATAACACTTGTACTCAACCTTCTGAAATAATTCCCAGCTCAATCACACCACCTGAAGAATCTGAACACCCACATAAATCTGTCACTAAGGAGGATGATAGTGAAGCTCCTAGGAGGAGCAAGAGACAAAGGATAGCTAAGTTCTTTGGTGATAATTTCACTGTGTACCTCGTGGATGACACTCCTAAGTCTATTTTAGAAGCTTATGCATCACCTAATGCAGACTACTAGAAGGAGGTTGTCCGTAATGAAATGGATTCCATTATTGCTAACGGGACTTGGGAGGTGATAGAGCGACTTTATGAGTGTATACTTGTGGGTTGTAAGTGTGTGTTCAAGAAGAAACTTAGACCTGATAGTACTATTGAAAAGTACAAGGCTCGGTTTGTAGCCAAAGGCTATACTCAGAAATAAGGTGAAGATTTTTTTGACACTTACTCACCTATTGCTAGACTGACTATAATTCGAGTACTACTCTCTTTGGCTGCCTCATATGATCTTCTTGTTCATCAGATGGACGTTAAGACAGCTTTTCTTAATGGAGAGCTAGATGAGGAAATTTACATGGAACAGCCTGATAGGTTTGTAGTAAAAGGTCAAGAAGGCAAGGTGCTAAAGTTGCTAAAAGCTTTGTATGATCTAAAACAAGCTCCTAAGCAGTGGCATGAGAAATTTGATATAACACTAACATCTACAGGTTTTGCGGTCAATGAGGCAGATAAATATGTATACTATCGCTATTCCGTACTTGATATAACACTAACATTTTTGGAACAAGTATTGATGTGGTAAACGAGGTCAAATCATTTCTATCTTAGAATTTCGATATGAGAGATTTAGGAGTAGCTGATGTTATCTTGAACATTAAGCTAATAAGAGATGAGAATTAAATTACACTCATGTAGTCTTATTATGTGGAAAAGGTCTTAAACCGTTTTGGTTACATTGATAGAAAGCCTTTTCCAACACCTTATGATCTTAGCTTGTTGCTCCGTAAGAACAAGAGAATAGCTAGGAATCAATTGGAATACTTCTAGATAATTGGCTCACTTAGATACCTAGCTAACACGACTAGGCCTGATATCTCCTTTGCTGTGAGCAAATTGAGCCGATTTGCTTCTAACCCAGGAGATAATCATTGGCGTGCGCTTGAGTGAGTTATGCGCTATCTGGAGGATACTATGAACATTGGACTTCATTATACTGGGTACCCGTCGGTATTAGACGGCTGTAGTGATTCCACCTGGAACTTTGATGTCGATGAGATCAAAGTCACTAGTGGATATGTTTTCACACTAGGTGGTGCTGCTGTTTCATAGAGGTCTTGCAAATAGATTATCTTGACTAGGTCAACCATGGAAGCTAAGCTTACGGCACTAGACACTGCTACTATTGAAGCAGAATGGTTGTGTGATCTATTAATGGATCTACCTGTGGTTGAGAAGCCTGTGCCAGCTATCCTTATGAACTGTGACAATCGAACTGTCATTACTAAAGTGAACAGTTCTAAGGATAATATGAAATCATCTAGACATGTGAAGAGACTATTGAAATCTGTTAGGAAATTGAGGAACTCCAGAGTTATAACATTGGATTATATTCAAACATCTAGAAACCTGGTAGATCCCTTTACTAAGGGACTATCATAGAATGTGATAGATAATGCATCGAAGGAGATGGATATGAGACCCATGTAAGTTATACTATGATGGTAACCCAACCTATGTGATCGGAGATCGCATGAAATAGGATCTGGGAAGAACAAGCTATTAGTTAACTGGAGGAGAGTACCTTTAACCTCTCTAAGTGAAGATGCATGTACTCTCACAAGCTGCAAGGCAGGTTGGTTATGCCTTAATGTGTTCTGTTGGTTTTAAATAGCGAAGATGCTGTCCTGTAGAGTATTCTTGAAAGAGCACACCTATATGAGTCTGATTGTTAGTCGCAGTCTATGGAGATTTTGGATGAATCTCCTAGAAAGCTTATAAAAAGACCAAGGAGTATGACTTATATGCTCCAACTAAGGGGTAGCCGACAGGTGGCCTTGTATCAGTTAAGTTTCTGAGTGAAACTTGCTCGCACAAAACTTGCAATTCAAGGCTTAGTCCATTGTTCAACTTGTGAGTAAGTGTAGCTTGGAGATCTAGATGGATGTTTAACTTTAACCGGTCTTCATCGAAACCCTGGTATAAAAACTGTACATTGGAAAAAAAGCAAATCTTTGTATGATTTTGAGATTTGGTGAGGGATTGTTGGAATTGTTAGTAGGCCTAGAGCCCAATTAGAGAATAATTCCTAGAAAAATTTCAAAAGCCCAACTCATGGGAGGCATGCATGTGAATTTTAGTACCACCTTGCTTATTCTATAAGAGGGAGACCTCCTTAAAAGGGTGAGTGCTCTCTTAGCCACTTGAGCAATGTGTGGTGGAGAGAACTAGAGAAACACGTGCGCGCGCTCGCCTCACCTCGCCGGGCTCGGGCACGGGGCTGAGGGACATGCACGTGAATGGTCCATCAAAATTGGCTTCTTATGCTTGCGCAGACGCGGCTTCCATTTGCAATTTTGGTTTTGCTGTAGCCAACGGATATTCCAGTGTTTGTTTTGGAACTCATCGGATTATTTAGTGCGTTGGACTGGTGTGGAGTCTGGGTAGGTTACGCGCGACTTGTCCAGTTCAGCTACGGGAATGGCATCCTGATCACATGTCTTATATATACCGAACCGTCATTTCCACGCAACACACGCGAAAGCAATTTAGAGTTTTGCCTCTCCTCTGTACTGTGCCGCCCGTACGTCATCTACTCCGTCTTGCTTGTCGGCGTGCACCTGTGATCGGGAGAGCAGGTCTTTGGAACCGTTGTCTTAGTGAAGTCCTACACTGGGAGAGGGCGAATAAGGTTTTTGGAAAGCGCTCCGCGCGATTGCTTGTTGTTTGTCTACCACGAATCGTCTTCCTCTACGTTCAGGCGCTGTATGTCATCATCACCATCCTGTTCTACGCGTTGTATGTGCAGTGCGTGCTACTGCTCTTAGTGCATCTGCTCCGAGCTCTTCTTCTGAATAGAATCGTCCGTATGTATTCTTCATGTTTTACGTGTTCAATCTATTCATGTATTTTTTTGTTGTATATATGTCTAGATTGTATAAGATGATTCTGCTAGATTATGCGGTTGATGTCATGATTTATTTATAAAATAAATTAAATCTATATGTGCTTATTTTTCTAACACCTGGTCTATCAACCGTATGCCACTTAGGTCACATTAGGTTTGCTTCCCCATATGCCTATCTAGAGATATAACTTTAGATCATATATCTATAAAAAATAAAAGATTAATCAAATGGATGAGAAACATTCCCATCTTTTAGGTTATACTGATCTCCTACTGTCAATTTTTGTTGTGGGACTAAATGAGAAAAGCAACTAAAATCACTAATGGATCATCCATGTTTTTGTTGTCTAAGGAAAAACCATCACTACCGTTGGCACACTAATGGATCATCCATGTTTTTGTTGTCTAGGATAAGGAAAAACCATCACCGCTGTTGGTTCCAGATAGACGTGAAATTTTTAGAATAATTAGTTGACCGAGGATAACTATGCAGGATATGTAAAATATGATTTTATCTAATTATTTTTTATGTTACCTCTAGTTGATTTTATTATTCCACCAACTCTCGAGACCCGCATTTCACTCATATTATTTTTAATTTTCATCACCCCATTATCTATTAATAAAAATATTTTATACATTTTATTTTTATTCTTAATTTTTTAAAATATTTTTTGTAGTTGTATTTTGAGACTGAGCGAGTAGAATGTAGGAAAGAGAGGAAGCACCAATCCTTAGAGTAACTGATACAGTTGTGGTTGCATCGTGGATGACGATAGACGGCTGACAGTTTGTATCTGATATCCAATCCTTTCTCTTTGTACAATACTTTATCTATTCTAAAATGCATAGCTATTTTTACTATTTAAATTATTTTAAAATATAGGTATTTTTTATCTATCTTTTATCTCAACAAATCACAGCTATTTCTCATTTAATTTTTTACTTACTTTATCTTTCCAACCAACAATAACTTTTTTCATTTAATTCTACTTACATCTTTAATTCTCATAAAAAATCTAAAAATATTTACATTTTGAAACAAAGGAAGTAGTTATAAGTGTGATCCTTTCTCAATGTAAAAGTATAACCCACCAACTGCTTTTAATTCTACAAATGAGCTCTAATGTTTAGCCATGTCATTAAAATAATTTCAGCCGTTAGATCGACATGTTTGTTTCATATCAGCTGTTAGATAAAAATTCATTAACAATCTTTTCTTTATATCGAAGTACAACCCACTTAATGCAATTAATCCTATCCGACCCATTCAGCCAGATCCGTCCCGGCCAATCCCCCATCCCTTCACATCACAGCTACTTGTTCAGTCACGACTGGCACCACAGTCCCGCTCCCGCAGCAGCAGAGGTGTGCCGCTCACCTGGCGCGAGAGGGGGACGCGCCAACCATAGCGCTCGTGGGAGGAAGCCGACAACGACCACTCCTAGCTCGACCTGGCACGGCTCCCGCTTCCCCACGATGGGTACTCACAACCTCATATTGATCGCAGCTCGCAGTGGTTGATGGCAATACGCGGCTCCGGCGCGCCAAACCCACGACTCCCCCAATCCCCCTCCACTTGCCGCACCATGTCCATTTTTCTTTGGGTGGAAATCGGTGACCACAAACAGATATCCGTACATAATGGAGAGATCAATCGCCGTGTCCGTAAGCCTCTTTACCCCTCCTTCACCATCATTACTCTGATGGACTGCTCTCTATATAGCCCCGTGCAGTCAATCAATTGGATCACGAATGTACAGTAGACGAGCAGATTGTAGCCGACGCTTAAGCGTAAGATATTATTGTATCCTTTGGCACTATCAATTTTTTCCCTTCTCTGTTTCTTGCTCACCATCCAATTCATGAGCGCAGCAGGTTAACGTCCATCCTAGGATATGTTTAATTTCTTGATCTCTAATCAAAGTATTTTTGATGTTACACATCCTAGATACCTCTCCCGATTCAAATAATTTCTTGTTTTAGCTTTGTGCTAAATCAAACATTTCTACCTTTAAGTATCAATTTTAGAAATTCGTATAGTTTAACATTATAGGATTTATATTTTTAGATTCATCATAAAAAATAATTAAGATAAAAATCAATGGTTAAAAATAATTAGGACCGTCCGTCTCCATGTTGTTAAACTATATGAATTTCTAGAAATCAATGGTTAAAGATAAAAATATTTGACTTAGGATAATGGTAAAACGATAAATAATTTGAATAAGAGAGAGTATTTCCACATGGACAGCCACTTCAGGTCGATTGCTCTGTCAAGATTTGCCCTCTTGTCTTCCCACCCTATGGTTGTGGTCAAAGGGTGTTTTTTTATGGTTATGAATGTTAAGGGTGAAAAATAATCAGTTTGTCGTTTACGGTGAAAATTAAGCTTTGAGCAAATTTCAAGGTCTAAAAATGTATGTTATCCTTCTTATCTTTTGCTTGGGTTTCTCATGCTCCTCAATCTCGGAGCAGGTCAATGGGGGCTGAAGGTAGAGCTTTTCATGCCACCAGTGGCGGCGCCACTAGTATGGCGAGCCATGGCAGCCGCCATACCTGCTGCGCCGGCGAACCCCTAGCCCCCTCCCCTCCAGCGATTCTGCCATGGCACCTGCGTCTCCTACTCTGGTGTCTGCGTGCCTACATGGAGACGGATGGTCCAACAGAGAAGAAGACTGTGCTAGGCTTGGGCTGTTAGGTGTCAGTCTGTCACCTGGCCGGATGGGCCTTTGGCCTTTGGGGCACCGGCCCACTATACGGATAAGGGTAACAGATCGATATCTGAAGACGAACCGATGAGCCGACGAATGAAGGTGCCATCCTGACTCACGTTGCGGCACTGCCCACTCACGGACTCACCCTCTCTACGAAGACAAACCGTCCGTCACCGACGTCCGACGATGGTGGTGGACAGGGAGCAGGGCCAACGAGGCCTCGGCCTCGACAGCGTGGAAATGGAACCGCCCAGTCGATCTTCGCCTAATCCTCCTCCTCAAGACCATGATGGTGCTGCTAACCGTCGACGACGCCCAATTTCAGATGCTAGCGGGATAGGGAAAAAATTGAAAGGTGAGAAAGTTGGATTATGGAATCGGTTAATTCATCCGTACTTGCACATGTTGCTACTAATATTTGTGAATTTTGATGTATGTTTCATTTAATACTTGTCAGTTGTAAGCATAAAGAGATTTTTTTTTAGCCCTGTTTCCGGGTAAGACCAGTCCAATGCTATTGCAGAAGGAGGAGATGGCAATGAAATTGAAGTGCCTGTATTGCAAGAAGCGCTAATTGAACAAGCACCGCAAGCACAAGGTTTACAACTAGAAGAAGGTGATGTTATCAAAGAGTTCAACCAAGATCATATTATTTCTGATCCAGGGCTTTGTATTCCAATTGAAAGATTTCATCCCAACATTAGAGATCAAGTGAAGCGAGCTTATTTGTTAAAGGGTCCAACGCAACTTATAGCCCATACTTTTCCTCGTAGACTTTGTGGAACAAATGACTATAGAACTTTTTAGGAATCATGGTTTACCAAGCATTATTGGTTAGAATATAGTGTGGTGAAGGATGCTGCTTATTGCTTTTATTGCTTTCTTTTTAAGGAACAACCCTCAGATGGTCAGTTTGGGCATGATGCTTTCACAAAGTTAGGATTCAATACTTGGAAGAATGCATATAAAGCCCTCCCTTTACATGTTGGTGGTGTCGATAGTCACCACAATGATGCAAGAAATGCATGTGCTGGTTTTAAGAATCAAAGAGCAGGTGTAGATCGTAAGTTCCAGACTTATGGCAAAGACTCTAAAATAAAATATAAAATCCATTTGATTACTGCTTTACATTCTGCAAAATATCTCATTAAGCAAGGTCTTTCTTTTCGTGGACATGATGAATCTTCCTCATCTTTAAATAAGGGCAATTATCTAGAGATGATTGATTCGTATAAAGAGAAGAACGAGGATGTGAGGATTGCATTTGATGAGTTGTGTCTAGAAATTGCTCAAATGCTTTCTCCAAATATCCAAAAGGACCTTGCGAAAGCTTGTGCACAGGAGGTTACCAAAGTTATTATGGGAGAGATTGGGCATAGTCGTTTCTCTATCCTTATTGATGAATCACGTGACATATCAATAAAAGAGCAAATGGCTGTGGTTGTAAGGTAAATAGTTGATTTGTCTCCTTTTCAGAATTTCAGATTATTTAAGGCACTATTTGTTGCATTAAATAATTAGTGTTAATTTTTATGTGTCATGTAGGTTTGTAAACAGCAAGGGAATGGTTTTAGAGAGATTTTTGGGCCTAAAGCATGTTAAGGAAACATCATCAGAGGCATTGAAGAAGGCTTTTGTTGAGATGCTTGGTACTCATAATCTACCAATTGCTAGGATCCGAGGACAAGGATATGATGGAGCATCCAATATGAGAGGTGAATTTAGTGGTTTGCAGAAACAAATTCGTGATGACAATCCATATGCATTTTATATTCATTGCTTTGCACACCAGTTGCAGTTGGTAGTGGTTGCTATGAGTGAATGTTGTGAAGGCATTAAGGATTTCTTTGACTATATCAATTTGATTGTAACCAATGTTGGTGCCTCCTGCAAGAGGATGGATTTATTGACTGAGAAGCATCATGATAATATTTTGGATAGATTAGATAGTGGAGAGATACTTTCAGGGAGAGGGCAACATCAAATGACTAGCTTGGTTAGACCTGGAGACACTAGATGGGGCTCACACTTTATTACATTACTTCGTATTGAGTCAATGTGGGATGCTATTCTACCGGTGTTGATTTTTGTTAATCAAGAAAAACGGCATGCAAACAATGCTAGAGGTTTGGTACACATAATGGAAAGTTTTAACTTTGTGTTCATTATGAAGATGATGCTGAAATTATTTCTCATTACGAATGAGTTGTCACAGTGCTTGCAAAGGAGAGATCAAAATATTGTTCGGGCCATGTCATTGCTTGTTGATGTGAAAGCACGATTGGTTGACTTGAGGAATAACGGTTGGGAGGAACTATTTGCTGAAGTTTAAGCATTTTGTGATGCAAAGAAAATTCAGATACCATCTATGGATGCACCAAGACAAAGATGGGGCCGTTCAAGGCAAGAAAAAGGGATAATGGTCACTGAAGAGCATCATTATCGTGTTGATACCTTCTGTGCTACTATAGATGCTATAAACACAGAGATGAATAATCACTTCAATGAAGTTTCTTCTGAGTTACTTGTATGCTTTGCCTGTCTTGATCCAAGGGACTCTTTCTCTAAGTTCAATGTGGACAATCTTGTCAAACTTGCGGGGATCTATGATGCAGACTTCTCCATTGATGATCTTTCAAATATAAAGGATCAACTTGAAACCTTTATTCGTCATGTTAGAAGAGTTGATGATTTTGTTGATTGCCGTGATTTTGGGAGTTTGGCAGTGAAGATGGTTGAAACTGAAAGACATGTGATGTTTCCATTGGTCTATCGTCTACTTGAGCTAGCACTGCTCCTTCCAGTGGCAACGGCATCTATGGAAAGAGCCTTTTTAGCTATGAAAATTATCAAGACCGATCTACGCAATAAGATGGACGATGAATGGCTCAATCATTTAATGATATGCTACACCGAGAAGGTGATATTTAAAGGACTTGATGATGATATAATAATGAAGCGCTTTCAAGCCTTAAAGCATCGGAGGATGAATCTTCCTCGGCCACCTCGCCGCACTTAGTGCTCCTACAGTATGTTCATCCAATCATCCACTTACCACTGTTTGACATTTTCATACAATTGCGATTCATAAGCATATCTCTAGTAAATTTATGCATATTTGATGACTATATCTATGTTTTATTACATTGTGACCTTTTGTCGTATATAAGTGTTTTTTTATATAAATTAGTAGTAGTAGGTTTGCCATAGGTAGATTTTGATCCCGGCTCCGCCACTGCATCCACCGCACTGATGCCACCACGCTACAGCATTAAATAGTTGTCTCGTGCTGGTGGCAAGATGTCAAGGACAAGGAGATGGGGAACAAATGAAAAGACTAGTACTACAAGTAAAATAGTTGGGCAAAGGAAGTTAAAAAGTTACTGCATTGGTCATGTATGTTTGGTCTTCAGAATAAGATTTTGTTAAACTTATAAAATTGAGAAAAATTCTTTTGTGTCCTTGAAATTTCAGCCAATTTGTCATATGCCCCTGAATTTTGTGACAAACCAAACCAGGTCAACCATTAAGTTTTAGTCCATTAATCCATGGTACCATCTTAATAAATAAACATTTATCTTGGGTACATTGCTAGGCTTGCCCATAACCGAGGGTGTAGCTATTCGAATAATTTATACTCTAGGCAGAGGTGTATATCTTTACCCACAAGACATAATACTTGACTGCATGTCAGCCATGCATCGTGATACCGGGAAGGTATCCAAAAAGCCAAGATCGTGACGTAACCCTTCACTTATCCCAACCTTTCACAAAAGGACCGACACCGACCCTTGTCTATGACCAGATACCCTAGGACATGTAGACATTGTCCGTGCCCCTAGCATCTCAGCGTCCAAGTGGCCTTCATTTGCTTAAGACATCTGTCACCAAGTAGACTTCATTCGCCTCTAAGCTATGAGTTAAGCCTTACCTATTAGACATGTGATTGTACGGTTTATGCTTTGCAATAGATATCCAAGGACTGGTCATTACATTGGCCGAGGTGCAACTAACCAGAACCAACCGTGTACCTCAAGCCCAGCCGAAAATAGGGTTTTGGGAATTTTGAAAGGAAAGTTCATCCTTTATTGGCTAACCAACCATTTGTCCAAGATCCAGATATGAAGATCAAAGTTATTCTCAAAGTCTAGATCATTGTAAAACAACTATGTTGTTTCTAATTAAGCATTGCTAAGCATAAACCTATAATCTCTAGTAAGCATCACATATAGAGTTCTCACTAGCTGGTTTTTGTTACCTAGGGTTGACAAAGAATAATATACAACTAATAAGGATATAACAAGGAATAGAGGTATGGCTAAATAAAACAGTTATAATCGTGGTAATTTAATAAAGCAAAATGTAATAATTTAAATCTAAATAATTTTCACAAATTGGGATTCAATATGCTCAAGGAGAGTGTGACTTGCCTTGCTCAATGAAACGGTCTTCTGATATCTTGATTTGCACTTTCGGATCCTTCGAAACGACAACAACTACATGAGGGACACGAAACAAGGCTAAAACACTAAACAAAAGGCAACAACAGTACATGAAAAGGACATAATTGGATTCTTCATGATTTAGCAAAAATTTAGAGACTTGAATGGGTCAACTTAGTGTTCGTATGGCCGAGATATGGCCCTCTGAAGTTTATATACAATTTAAATTGAATTTTACGGATTATTGATTTATTTTTGTCTTGAAAAAGAGATTTATGGCGTCAGCCCTAGGAGAGAGAGGATGTTGAGCCACTGACATGCGGGACCCACATGTCAGCCACGTGGTCCACTGTGGACTAGGTGCATCGAGACGGCCCACGGGGTTAACGGAGTGGGCCCTGCTTGTCAGCAGAAAGGAGGGACCGACAAGCAGGCCCCATGTGGACGACACGCATGCCGCACATGTGGGCTGGTTTGCTGACATGGCCTCTAGGTGGGTAGCCACGTTGGCATAGCCGGCTGACCACCACCTATGACACGGGACTCGAGGGTCACCGACGTCTGGCGAAACGGCGGAGAGCTGTGATGGCACTAGGGGAGAGGGCTTGGATAGGGGATCCTCACCCCGGGCATGGTGGCGGTGGAGGAGGATGAAGGAGGCTGGTGGCGAGCTTGGAACAACGGTATCAATGTTGTATATCAGCAATGAAGATATAGGGGCTATACGTCGGACCTAAAGCTAGATTCATTTGAAACACAAAGAGATTTAGATAGGTTCAGGCTCTCGATAAGAGGTAATATCCTACTCCTATTTGTGGTGGATTGCTTTTGGTTGTGTATGAGTTGTTTTCCCCGAGAGGGCTCCCTGTCTGCCTTATATAGGACGAAGGGCAAGGGTTACAAGGTAGGAAACCCAGCCGGATACGGCCTAGGGTTCCCTTACCTATATATAGAGTATTCGGCTAGGACTCTATCCCTTTCCTTGTTGTACAAGGTAACATGATGCCGAGTTCTACTCTATCTCTAATTACATGGGCTGGCCCACCTCTTATTCAGGTGGCCGTATTTGCCTCCTATAAGGGTACCCTGACCCCATGGCCTTCACAGTAGCCCCTGAGACCTTCGTAGTCGAGTCACAGTTTGCCCCTGAGCGCTCTCCCTCCACAATGAAGAAATTCCTGAGTGCAATCTTCCTGAGTGCCTTTCTTCCCGAGTCCTACTTCTGTTCGTTGGCAATGAGGCTAGGAAGGGCTTCATAAAACATTGAAAAGCGTGCACCAAGTAGGTGCACCTATTAGGTGTAGCCCCTGATTCTATGCTTAGTTATGCAACAACTAAACGTAGAGTCAAAGTCTCTAATTGCAACATAATGAATAGTGTGCACCGAATAGGCACACCTATTAGGTGTAACCCCCGACTCTGTACTTAGTTGTGAAGCAACTAAACATAATGTCAAAAACTTTAACCTTTAAGTCCTTCCCAAGTGATAATTACTAGGAAAAATAATTCTTCAGTCAATTATAATTGGAATTTGCTCATGGCAATTAGGCTGAATTTATAAGCCTTTAATCTCTTTAGATTCAAGCCCAATTTGTGATGAGGTGTACTTAGTGATATCTGCATTCCAATTTTATAGGAGACAAGCTGTGGATCCTTGTAAAGATATATCCTCAATACCTTAAAATAATAAAGATACTCAAGTGCATTACACCCAACTGTCAGCTTAACATGAAGAGTATCTGATTATTTAATTGGAATATTGTAAAATAACACTTGCATCACGATTTTATCGCGACCAGCAAGCGGCCCAATAAGGTGTGCTATTTATGAAACCTTTTTATTATGCAGCCCACAACCAAATGCGCAAGCCCAAGCTCTCGCACCTAGCGCAACCCTTTATATTCTAGAGAGAGAAAAAGATACCTCTTCTTCCTCCATTCACGCGCCCCTTCGTCTTTCAAGCTCCTAGCGCCCTTTTGTCTTCGAAGCTCATCGTGCCCTTTCGACTTTGAAGCTCTCTAAGGTTTCTCCATGCCATTGGTCAGATCCAAATCTTGTAGCTCCTCTCAAACCCTAGCTTCCTCCTCCGCCCTCAAAGCCATTGAAGCCATCCCCAAACCCTAGATCTAAAGATGTCTGCCTCATACTCCAAATCTACGCCATTGCCATCCAGAGAATGGTAAACCTCGATTTCTTCAGGGTCTAGGCTAGTGGAGCTAATGGCTGAGGGGGTGCCACTGCCGAAGGAGCTCATCGCTTGGTGCGCCGCAACAGGTGAGCCATTCCCCACACCGGAGACGCACGAGATCGTCGTCTTCGGGTCCTTTTTCCACCGTGGGTTCGCCCTCTTGTCACACCCTAAAATTCTCTAATATTTAAATCTTGAGGAAAATACATTCTTAGAATTTATTAAAATGGCCAAGGAGTGAAATAGTAAAAATCTAGGAAAATTTTCAACAGAAAAATGGCCCAGATAAAATTTTAATAAATATTTTGCTTAATCCTTTAGCTTCTAAAATTTTCAAGGAATTAATTCAGCAAGGGAAGTATTTTTAATAAATAAAAGAGATTTTTAGCAATTATTTTAAATGGAAAATCCTTTAGAAAATCCTTCTGAGCTATTGGGCTTATTTTGGCCCATTCCTTCTCTCTCCTACGTGACCTGCTTCTGTTTCCCTTCCTGTGCATGGGCCTACAGCCCATCGACCTAGCTCGCTGCGCGAGCCCAAGATGGCCTACTGACCTATCTCCCCACAGCCGCTCGCTGATAGCTGAGCTCGGGATGGGGAGTCTTGTTCCTCTTTGACTCGGCACTATGAATCTCACTCAAATCCCGTCGATCCGCACACGGTTTCCCCAAATTGGTTTAGGGGAAATCTTTCCCTTATCCTCCTCCACAGAACCCCTCAGGAATTCAACCGAATCACCTCAAGTTTGGACATAGACTCGTGCTCGGATAAGCGCCGCCACTGTCTAGGGTTGCGTCGCCACAATCCCACCATATCTAGGGTGGATTCTTCCTCCCCAGCTATAAATAGGACCCCCAGCCCTCCACCGCAGAACCCTAGCCCTAGCCGTCCTCGTCGCACCATCTTTCACTGTCGCCCACGAGTTCTGAGCTTTGCCACTATGCCGCCATAGTTCAGTCGCCCTTCCTCGCCGTTCCAACCATCATCGGTGCTCGCTGTCGTCACCTTTGGGACCATAGGAGCAAGGTGAACCCCGGCCACCCCTTTGCCGCCGCTGAGGACCGCCGGAGCACCACCGTTGTCGACAACCCGAGGGACCTCACCACTTGGAGCTTGCATCCAGCTGTTTCCCATCGCTGTTCACCATCGTTCTCGATTTGGTGAGCATCGCCGCGATCCCCTCTACCTACCTATGCCCTCGCCTTGCTTCGCCGCACCGCCTTTCGCCGGTGACCATCGGTTCCCGAGCCGCTGCCACCGGTCTGCCTACAAGGCGGCCGTTTCACCGCCAGGTCAGTGCCACCTCAGCCATCCAGCTGACGTAGTCGCTTAGTTAGCACCCCGTAGCTCGATCTGATCGGGTTTAATCTCGGCCGCCCAATATAGGGATCGATCTGAGCCGTCCGTTCCTGTGCGCCGTTTCGGTGAACTCGGTCCACGGTGAACCCATCTCCCCTCTCTCTCTACCATGTGGGGCCCACGTGTCAGCCACCGGATCTCTCTCTCCCTAGGGCTGACATCATAAATCCCTTAATAAATTCTAAAACACATATAATAGGCTTTAAACTTTGGAAATTCATAACTAATTCATCCTAACTCCGTTTGGGAGGATTCAACTTTCATAATTCTTTAAAAATCAAGATCTATCCAATAAAAATATAATATTGTATGGTTGATGTTTTCTTATGTACTGTTTGATGTTCTAGAGGAAGCAGGATCCTATGAGGAGAGTTCCGAGGCCTTCGCAGAGTAGCAAGGCATGTTGCACAGATCCTAAATCCCTTTGAGCATGTTGAACCCAAGCTTTAAAGCTTTTTTTTTTTTCAAAATATGCATTTATTTTGAAATGCCATCAGGAGGAAACCCAAATCTTTGTTATGGCATCTTTGCTTTGATCACCTATTATTTGTACCTATGGGATAATGTGACTAACTAGCTTTAATTATTGGTTAGCTAGAATAAATATAGGACATGGTTAGCCATGCTTAGAAACAATAGTGGAACTTGGGCTATCACTTAATTACCAATCATGACATATAGATGACATGAAATAATGAGTCACGACCGAGGTCGTGTGTGGTTAATTAAATTGGACAACTAAAACTTGACTAAATGGTGGGTTGTGAGCACATGGAAGGTTGATGTGAAGGAGTACGCGTAGGCTACGATAGCAGAAAATAAAAATTTCTACCGCGCACACCAGGACATCATGCGAAAGAAGGGATCATGGATCGTTACCACTAGACGCGCAGTGCAGCGGAAGAAGAGTTGGAGAAGCCGGTCCAACCACGCGCGCGTCGAGGTAGTAGTGGAAGTAGTCGATCTCCGGCCGATCAACGCCGCAACGAGCAGCGCCTCTACGGGTATCCACACGTCCGGGGTTGAAACACCGATCGCGAGTGTACTAGCACTCGTGAGCGGCTAGGGTTTGGCTCGGAAGGTGGCGGCTAGGGTTTTGCTCGAGGCTAACAGAAAAATAGACGTGTAACTCCTCAGCCCCTCGCCTCCCTATATATAGACCTCCTTATTCGGGCCTCGTGGACCGAGGCCCCGTAAGAGTCTACTCGGATCTCTATCTGAATCGAGCCCATATTCGAATCACATTCGAATAAGTGTTCCAACCCATTAAGTGTGCGACCCTGTAGGTTCACGTACATTTTGTCGCGACCCAGAAACGCCTTTCTGGTCACCGTGTTAATAGTGGCCTCTAGCAAGGCATATTAGCCCCAAGATATACGTAAAGATCATATCGGCTGAACCTGTAATGTCCTTATGTACAAATCCCTTTGCCTCACGATATCGATTGAGCTCAAGGCGAGACTTGTGTCATCCTCTTAATAGCTCAATCACTCTCTCGATCCTGTGATGGATTACAAACTTGTGATTGACACCTCAATCACCGTAGCATGGCCATGCACTTCCATAATCCATTACATCGAGGGGCCCAGAGATATCTCTCCCATAAGGAGGGGCAAATTCTATCTTGATCATTCATATCCCACTACATATTTTATAGCAAACCCGAAGACCACTTTTATGATTACCCAGTTACGGAGTAGTGTTTAGTAGTCCCAAAATAAGCTACTACGTATGTTGGGAACCATGATGATCTCAAGTGTGAGGACTCTACATAAACACTACTTGAGACTAATTGATGACACATGAAATCTCTGCAGTATCTCATGGCGGGTCTATCCAACATATGTTCACTAACATATGTCCATATTATCGATTTGGTATCTCCATACCATGATCCATAAGACATGATCATCAATCAATACATATGCTGATAGAATCATATTTGTTCCTCATATGATATATGATCAGGGATCATTTAGAAATAGCAACATTTGACATTAAGAGTCTCATGAATAAGTCACATACTCATTGATCAATAATGATAGTGTCTATTTCAAGGAACAAATCAATATATTATAAACATAGCATGTGATATATTTAACATCTCCATGTTGCCTCTAGGGCATATCACTAACAGTCTCCCACTTGCACTAGAGTCAACCATGTAGGTATCTAATACCCATTGCCCTAATGTGAGCCTCATGCTTTGGCTGGGGAAGCGGCTTTGTCAACGGATCTGCAATGTTCAAATCCATTTGTACTTTGCATATCTTTACATCGCCTCTCTCCACTATCTCGCGGATGAGATGAAAACGCCGTAAAATGTGCTTGGACTTTTGGTGAGATCTAGGCTCCTTGGCTTGCGCAATGGCCCCACTATTATCACAGTAGAGGTCCATCGGACTGAAGGCACTAGTCATCACACCAAGCTCGGAAACAAATTTCTTGATCTAAACAGCTTCTTTAGCAGCTTCAGAAGCTGCAATGTACTCGGCTTCCGTTGTAGAATCAGCAACCGTCTCCTGCTTGGAACTCTTCCAGCTCACCGCACCGCCATTTAGGCAGAACACAAATCCAGATTGTGATCTGAAATCGTCTTTGTCAGTTTGGAAGCTAGCATCAGTGTAACGATTTACAATGAGCTCTTCTTCACCTCCATAGACAAGGAACACATCTTTAGTTCTTCTCAAGTACTTCAAGATGTTCTTTACAGCAATCCAGTGACCTTCACCTGGATCCGACTGGTATCTACTCGTAGCACTTAAAGCATACGAGACATCTGGACGTGTACAAAGCATGGCATACATAATGGACCCAATGGCCGAAGCATATGGGATCGCATTCATCTTATCCCGCTCATCAGGTGTACTAGGACACTGACTCTTGCTAAGATTTATACCATGTGACATAGGTAGGAAACCTTTCTTAGAGTCCTGCATGTTGAACCTTTTCAACACCTTGTCAATGTATGTGTCTTGACATAATCCAATTAGCCTTCTTGATCTATCTCTATAGATCTTGATGCCCAGAATATATGCTGCCTCTCCTAAGTCTTTCATAGAGAAACTATTTTTCAATGAAGACTTAACAGATTCGAGCATAGGAATGTCATTTCCGATCAGTAATATGTCGTCCACATATAAAATCAGAAATACAAGTGCGCTCCCACTAGCCTTTTTATAAACACAAGGCTCTTCTTCGTTCTTGATGAAACCAAACCCTTTGATCACTTCATCAAAACGAATATTCCAACTCCGAGACGCCTGCTTTAATCCATAAATGAATTTTTGCAGCTTGCATATCTTTCTAGCTGATTGTGGATCGACAAAACCCGTGGGCTGTGTCATGTACACATCCTCACTCAGATTTCCATTAAGGAAAGCTATTTTGACATCCATTTGCCATATCTCATAGTCGAAATATGCAGCAATTGCTAGAATGATCCGAATAGACTTTAGCATTGCGACGGGCGAAAAAGTTTCATCATAATCAACACCTTGAATTTGTTTGAAACCTTTTGCCACCAATCGTGCCTTATAGATGTGAACATTTCCTTCCATGTCTATCTTTTTCTTGAAAACCCATTTGCACTCAATGGTTTTAACACCATCAGGTGGATCAACCAAGTTCCAAACTTGATTACTATGCATGGATTCAATTTCGGATCTCATGGCTTCAAGCCATTTCTCAGAGTCTGGTCACACCATCGCTTCTTCATAGGTCTTAGGCTCATCGTTGTCTAACAACAATATGTCCCTATGTTGAGTAGTCAAGAACATGTACCTCTCAGGTGCACGACGTGACCTCTCTGACCTACGTGGTGCCGGTGTGTCTACAACAGGTGCTTCAACACTTTGTTCATCCTGTTGTGGTTCTGTAGGAGCTGAAACATTTTCAGGTGTTTCTCGAATTTCTTCGAGTTGCACAGTCCTCCCACTATCCCTTCTAGAGAGAAACTCTTTCTCTAAGAAGACACCATGTCGGGCGACAAACACTTTGTCTTCATGTTGATTATAGAAGTAATATCCTTTTGTTTCCTTAGGATACCCGACAAAGAAGCATTTGTTAGACTTAGGAGTGAGCTTATCGGATTGTAAACGTTTTACATAAGCCTCACATCCCCAAATCTTAAGGAAAGACAAGTTAGGACGTTGTCCTGTCCACATCTCATATGGTGTCTTTTCTACTGACTTTGATGGAACTCTGTTTAGTGTGAACGCGGCTGTTTCAAGAGCGTATCCCCAAAAGGACAATGGAAGATCACTTTGGCTCATCATGGATCGCACCATGTCTAATAAAGTGCGATTTCTCCGTTCAGATACCCTATTTCACTGAGGTGTTCCTGGTGGAGTCAACTGTGGAACAATTCCACAATCCTTCAGATGATTGCCAAACTCGTGGCTCAAATACTCGCCTCCACGATCAGATCGTAGAAACTTGATTGTTTTACCTAAATGATTTTGTACTTCATTTTGGAATTCCTTGAACTTTTCAAAGGATTCAAACTTATGTTTCATTAGGTACACATACCCATATCTACTAAAGTCATCAGTAAAAGTTATGAAGTACCCAAAACCACCCCTGGCTGTTGAACTCATTGGTCCACATACATCAGTATGTACAAGTGCCAATAAGTCACTTGCCCTTTCACCTTGGCTGGTGAAAGGTGCCCTTGTCATCTTGCCAAGTAAACAAGATTCACATGTCTCAAATGATTCAAAGTCAAATGAGTGTAGAAGACCATCTCTATGGAGCCTCTCTATGCGTTTCTCATTTATGTGACCCAAGCGACAATACCAGATAAACGTGGGATTCAAATCATTAGGACGTTGCCTCTTTGTATTAATGTTATAGACCGGTGCCCCTTCAAGATTTAGAACGTATAACCCATTCACAATAGGAGTATGACAATAGAACATATCTTTGAAATAAAGAGAACAACCATTGTCCACAGATCTAAAGTCATAACCTTCTGCTTGCAAATATGAAGCAAAAATAACGTTCTTACAAAGAGATGGAACACAATAACAATTATTCAATTCCAAAACTAATCCTAAAGGCAAGGACAATGGCATGGTGCCGACAGCCACCGCAGCAACTCTTGCTCCATTGCCAACGCGAAGATCCACTTCACTCCTTCTCAAACTCCTACTTCTTGTTAGGCCCTGCAACGATTTGCATATGTGAGCAACCGATCCGGTATCAAATACCCAAAAATCAGTAGATGAAGTAGCAAGATTGATCTCTATAACATTTATACCTGAAGTGGAAGTCGCACTTCCCTTCTTCTTAAGATCCTCCAAGTACTTTGGGCAGTTCCTCTTCCAATGTCCTGATTCCTTGCAGTGAAAGCAAACTGCGTCAGGAGCAGCGCCCTTCTTGTCTTGCTTGGCCTTGGTTCTACTCGGGATCTCATCGGGAGTTAACTTTCTCTTGACCGCGCATTTCTTGACATTGGGCTTGCCCTTGCCCTTGCCTTTCTGCATCATCATCACATGACTGGTGCTTTTCTTAATGGTTTCCTCGGCAGTTTTAAGCATCCCATGCAACTCAGCCAAGGTCTTGTCCATGTTGTTCATGTGATAGTTCAGTATGAATGACTCAAAACTTGGAGGGAGCGACTAGAGAATCACATCAGTAGCCAACTCTTGGCTAAGGGGAAAACCAAGCTTTTCCAGACTCTCAATGTAGCCAATCATCTTAATCACATGAGGGCTGACAGGATTCCCTTCCGCAAGCCTGCACGCAAACAAGGACTTTGAAGTGTTGAACCTCTCAGCCCTTGCTTGGTTCTCAAACATACCACGCAACCCCACAATGATATTGTAGGCATTTGTATTCTCATATTGCTTCTGAAGCTTAGAGGACGTTGTGGCAAGCATGAGACAGCTCACATCAAGGGAATCATTCGTATGCTTCTCATAAGCTCTCCGTGCAGCCACAGAAGCATTTGTAGGCAAGTTCTCAGGAAAAGGAGTCTCAAGGACATACTCCTTGCACTCTTGCTTGAGAACAATTCTCAAGTTGCGATACCAATCCATAAAGTTTGTTCCATTGAGTTTTTCTTTCTCAAGAACAGATCGCAAATTAAAAGAACTGGATGATGCGTTAGCTGACATGATCTACAACATAAGAATATGCAAAGTTTAGCACTATGTTTATATTCATCTTTTATTAAACTATTTAACAAAAGACTCCCACTATGTGTTTTGCAACAAAACTCCCTCTAAGTTACATAGTGGGTCAAGATCCTCATTTCACTAATTCCTAGTGAGCTTTGGCATCATGGCTAGGAAACTAGTGACATGGGTAAGCAACACCTTACTAATCACATCTCTATGTGACTCTTGCTTGTTGAGTGGCATCACTATGCCCCGGCCCCAACCTATGCCCCAAGATCCCAAAACTGTTTTGATGACCTTGTTAAGTAAACCAAATGCTTCCGCATGTAGATGTCCGACATCTACCCCAAATAATGATGATAACCAAGTGCACCCTACTTTGGTAGGCCTACAATATGGTGATCATTATCTTTTGGTGCAACATATGGAAAGGCATAAACACCTAATTTTTTATCATGAGGGACTCTATCCTACCATAGCAACATATCACATATATAATGGCATAAGAGTAAGATAGAATTAGTATGGCCCAAAAGGATGGTGATCCCCATCTCCATTTACGTGTAGATGATCTTCATCCTCCACATCTCTGCTTTGGGTCGTCATGCTTGAAAACTTGTAACCTCAAGACTAGGCTACTATCTATAATAGCTAGCAATTGAAGATTACAAGAATGGATTCAAGCACTAAGGTCGACACGCAGGTCGTTAAATACAATTAAGACAGCTAACAAAAGCTGAAAAATCATGACACACAGGTCATGAACGAATGTCATCATATACATCTCATACATTCCAAATAAGCTATAGGGCCATATTAATTCACATCATTCCCTGCAAAAACAAGTTAGACGTAGAATCGCATTCTACTTAACGATGTGAACCTATAACGCTATACAAGGGGGGTTCGCAGGGTTCGCACGGCAGCGCCCTGAACACCCTACGAAATTCACAGATCTAATCTATGAAATCGCTGTGGAAAAACTATTCGGCATAACCTCCTTATGCCAATCCGAGACAATCTCCAGGACTCTAGTTTTTCCATTGGCTCAGGGCTATCAGATCCGTAACCTATTAGCATTCGGCATAATCACCTTATGCCGATCCGAGACAATCTCTAGGGCGCTAATAGTGTTACCACTGTCCCAGGGCTCTCAAATCCATAAGCTACTAGCATTCGGCATAACCACCTTATGCCGATCCGAGACAATCTCCAGGGCGCCAGTAGTCTTATGATCTACGCCTCATCTATCCCTATTCATAACCTATTAGCATTCGGCATAACCTCCTTATTCCGATCCGAGACAGTCTCCAGGGCGCTAATAGTGTTATGATCCGCACCTTATCTAACCCCTATCCATGGATTGATCTTATCAACCCGTGCCTTCATCGATCCATCACATGAACCGACTAATCTAGACTGCAATAGATCTAATCTACTGCTCCCGCATATCAACATATGCGATGATCCAGATCGCAATCTACACAAGATGGCTCTGATACCACTGAAGGAGTACGCGTAGGCTACGATAGCAGAAAATAAAAATTTCTACCGCGCACACTAGGACATCATGCGAAAGAAGGGATCATGGATCGTTACCACTAGACGCGCAGTGCAGCGGAAGAAGAGTTGGAGAAGCCGGTCCAACCACGCGCGCGTCGAGGTAGTAGTGGAAGTAGTCGATCTCCGGCCGATCAACGCCGCAACGAGCAGCGCCTCTACGGGTATCCACAAGTCCGGGGCTGAAACACCGATCGCGAGTGTACTAGCACTCGTGAGCGGCTAGGGTTTGGCTCGGAAGGTGGCGGCTAGGGTTTTGCTCAAGGCTAACAGAAAAATAGACGTGTAACTCCTCAGCCCCTCGCCTCCCTATATATAGACCTCCTTACTTGGGCCTTGTGGACCGAGGCCCAGTAAGAGTCTACTCGGATCTCTATCTGAATCGAGCCCATATTCGAATCACATTCGAATAAGTGTTCCAACCCATTAAGTGTGCGACCCTGTAGGTTCACGTACATTTTGTCGCGACCCAGAAACGCCTTTCTGGTCACCGTGTTAATAGCGGCCTCTAGCAAGGCATATTAGCCCTAAGATATACGTAAAGATCATATCGGCTGAACCTGTAATGTCCTTATGTACAAATCCCTTTGCCTCACGATATCGATTGAGCTCAAGGCGAGACTTGTGTCATCCTCTTAATAGCTCAATCACTCTCTCGATCCTGTGATGGATTACAAACTTGTGATTGACACCTCAATCACCGTAGCATGGCCATGCACTTCCATAATCCATTACATCGAGGGGCCCAGAGATATCTCTCCCATAAGGAGGGGCAAATTCTATCTTGATCATTCATATCCCACTACATATTTTATAGCAAACCCGAAGACCACTTTTATGACTACCCAGTTACGGAGTAGTGTTTAGTAGTCCCAAAATAAGCTACTACGTATGTTGGTAACCATGATGATCTCAAGTGTGAGGACTCTACATAAACACTACTTGAGACTAACTAATGACACATGAAATCTCTGCAGTATCTCATGGCGGGTCTATCCAACATATGTCCATATTATCGATTTGGTATCTCCATACCATGATCCATAAGACATGATCATCAATCAATACATATGCTGATATTAGAATCATATTTGTTCCTCATATGATATATGATCAGGGATCATTTAGAAATAGCAACATTTGACATTAAGAGTCTCATGAATAAGTCACATACTCATTGATCAATAATGATAGTGTCTATTTCAAGGAACAAATCAATATATTATAAACGTAGCATGTGATATATTTAACATCTCCATGTTGCCTCTAGGGCATATCACTAATAGTCTCCCACTTGCACTAGAGTCAACCATGTAGGTATCTAATACCCATTGCCCTAATGTGAGCCTCATGCTTTGGCTGGGGAAGCGGCTTTGTCAACGGATCTGCAATGTTCAAATCCATTTGTACTTTGCATATCTTTACATCGCCTCTCTCCACTATCTCGCGGATGAGATGAAAACGCCGTAAAATGTGCTTGGACTTTTGGTGAGATCTAGTCTCCTTGGCTTGCGCAATGGCCCCACTATTATCACAGTAGAGGTCCATCGGACTGAAGGCACTAGTCATCCTGGCTTCAAGTACTCAGGGTAGGACGACCCCACCTAGGAGTCCCCCGACGCAGTGTCTTTCCATTACACCTTCGATCGGGTATTCAAGTTCTTCACTGGCGGCGTGAAGATCAACTTCAACCTGAAGGAGTTCCCGTCGCCATTCAATATCATGCCAGCCTGAGGTAATTTCCGTTAACTTCAATTCACCAATTGCTATCTCGAGTTTGTTGAGAATGTCAACATCATCTCTCGGTTGCAAGACCATTAGGACCTCATTTGTCACCCACCTAGCCAGCCGGCTAGTTTCGGGAACCCGGCGATGCTCCTACTCTCCAATAAGTGCCACCGATGAAACCGACCACTCTGCCACCGACACCGTTGACCACTCCACCACCATCTTCGTTACTGAGCGCACTGACAACAACGCTGCCACCATCGACAACATCTCCTCGACTGGTGCACAGCCGGCTGGCTCTGCACTGAGTGATGCCGCAAGCCGTGACGAGCCCCCAAGCTCGCCTCCTCCAAGATCTTCACGCCCAAGGTGTGGATTTGGGTTCAAGTCTTCCAATAGGTCCGTTTTCATCTTCATACACTCTTGATTTTATACGCATAGGTCTTCAATCGAATATATACTTGACGTCTTTCAGGAAGCCTTGTGACGACGACCCCAAGTAATTATTGCCACAAGCCCCTCTAACTGCCACCTTGACTGGCGGTGAGGCTGAGGTTCAGACTGTGGAGCGAAGTGTCGTCCCGTCTGACCACGAGGCTGAGGCGCAGCCCACAAGCCCAAGGCTGGCCTCCACTAGTCAGGAGTCAGAGAACCAGCCGATCGGTTCAGTTGCCGATGGCCCACTGACTGATCCAAGGTTGTCTTCTCCTACTCCGCTGCTGTCTTCGTCCACCCAAGAAAGGACCGGAGCCAAAAATACGTTGAAGAGATCCCAAGGATGCCAGCTCCAAACCCAAACCCCCTAAGTGCTATACATGGAGGAATGCAGATGGGGAGATGGAATCCATTGAAATGGATGAAGCGACGGCCAAGAAGGAGAGGATTGAGTTGTGTAAAGCAACAATCAAAGCTTTGAAATTGATCCAAGTAAGTCTTCACTCTTTCTGGTAGTCGGTTTGTCACCTTTTGCATATAGCTGCTCTTATGTCGTCCGTTCTCGTATCTTCTACAAAAAATAACCAACCGATCTAAGAAAGTATCCAAAGTCTTCGCCAAACTCGCTCCTTGGATCACTCAGCTTTAGCAAGTTCAAAATGAAAAGGACCATATACAATAGTCGGTGAAGATGAGGGAGAACTATCTCTAGGAAGAACTCCAAAAGCTTCGTGATGACAAAGTCGACATGATCGAGACCATCAAAGGTTAGTTCCCTTTTTACCCGAGTCCTTTATCTCTAAACTTTGCCTATACCATTTGTGAAGCCTTACATTGTCTTTCAAGCCCGTGAGCGTACAATCCTCACCCAGATCGAGCAAATTGATAAGCTCAAAAAGGATATGGGAGTTCTAGAAGCCACGAAGGCAAAGTCCAAGTCGGCACTCAAAGGTAACATACTCGACTTTTAATCTTGCATTTAGTTGTATCCTCCTGCTTGCTCCCACCTAATATCCTATCCTCATGGAATACAATATAATGTGAAAACTCGGTCATAATTTGATGCCTTCTCTGAGGAGATCCACCACGCCAAGTCCATCAACAAGACCATGCTCGATGCTGCCTAGCCACTGCTTGAGATCCTTCACTCGGACAATGTAGGTCCGAGCTCAGGTGACTCTCTCCAACTTCTGACGCAACTTCAAACTGCTCCCGCAGCCCTGAAGTCCTTTGTGAAGGAGAAGGCAACTTTGAGCTCGAGCTAGACTCTTGCCGTGGTGAAGTCATTATATCCCAGAGTGGACATCCATGCAGTCGACGAGGGTTTCACTGAGACATGCTCAAAAGTGGAAGCTTTGGCTTTGATGGACGGCGTACTGGGTGCCACCGCTGCCTTAGTAAACAACCTTGAGCTGTGAACAAGTTGGCAAAAACTTTTAAGTAGCACAGTGGATGTCTGACATGAAAACAATTTAAATTTGCTTGCAGATGTGATGCACATAACTTGTTTTAAATGTTTATTAGATTGGCCGAGTAGCTTTATCAATTCCTAGCCATTATTCACTTTGCCCAACTAACTGTGGACCCTGAGTGCTAAGAGTTGGCTCAAGGCACTTGTCCTGTTAGCATGTTACTCGGTATCTTAGGCCTCATCATTTTCAAAGCTTTACAACTTGGATCAAAAGTACTCGAATAAGAAATATAAAATAAGGACATGGTAACCATGTGTAGCCCCTCACTCACTACTCAATGGGAACAATGATATAGTGAGTCAGAGGTATGAGTAAGATACAATGCTCAGGTATAGAAAATTAGCTGTTCTATATTCCTGGAATTGTCTATTAGTGTTCCATTTTCGAGCTTCAGTCAGTATGCCCCCGGTGTGTCACCTCAGCAATAATGAACGGCGCTTCCCATATGGGGGGATATATTTTTGCCTGTTTTTGGTGGTTTGAAATTTTCGTAGTACGAGATCTTCCACCGAAAAGGTTTGGCCATGAACATTATGACTGTTATAACGATGCGGGCCTTGTAGGTACTTGGCCGACTGGATCGTGGTGATGTCCCTAGCTTCTTCCAACTGATCGAGTTCAACCAGTTGGTCTTCATTGGATTTGTCTTCATTGTGGGTCCAGACACGTAGGGAGCCAAACTCCTACTTGGATGAAGGGTGATTGTCCTGTTGTCTGACTAGTAGTCGTGCGAAGTGACCATAGAATAGATGGGAGCTCTTGGACCCACCGTCCTGCATATGAGCGGAGTCGGTCAAACACTCTTGTCTTGATGCCTTGAAGAACCATGCCATTGGCCCGCACCACCTACCCATTGCTCTGGGGATGCGCCACCAAGGCATGGCAGATCTTGATACCGAAGTCTTCATAGAAATCCTTGAACACGCCGCCTGTGAACTGTCGTTGTCCGTGATGATCTGATTAGGGACTCTAAACCTGTAGATTATACTCAGTATGAAATCTTTTGCTCTTGCCAGTAGTGATAGTAGCAACAGATTTGGCCTTAATCCACTTGGTGAACTTGTCCACCACAATGAAAAGATGTGTGAACCCTCCTAGCTCATTCTTGAACGGCCTGACCATGTCAAGCCCCCTGTTGATGCTTTGTATTGGCAGTATGGATGGTAGGGCTACTCGTCGGACCGAAACTCAATGGACTCGAAAGACAAGATGAAGATTTATACTGGTTCAGGCCCTCGGGGTGTGTCATACCCTACTTCTAGTTATGGTGTATTACTTTCGATTTATTCTCTAGTGAGATTGGTTATGCCCCAGGGGGCTCCTTGCCTCTTGTCGATGCTTTGTATCGGCGATATTGATGGTAGGGCTACTCGTTAGACCAAAACTTGATGGATTTCGAAAGACAAGACAATTTATACTAGTTCAGGCCCTCGGGGAGAGGTAATACCCAACTTCCAGTTGTGGAGCATTAGTTATGCTGTGTATCGATGCCCCACGGGCTCCTTGCCTCTTCTTATATATCGAGGAGGCAAAGTTACAAGATAGGAATCCTAGTTGGACTCGACCAAGGGATTTCTTTCTTAGGACATAGAGTAACCGGCTAAGATTATATCCCTTTCCTTGTTGTGCAAGGTTACATGAAGCTGAGTTCTACTATATTTTTAATTACATGTGCTCGCCCACCCTTTGTCCGAGTGGCCATATTAGCCTTCCTTGAGGTATCCAGGGCCCATGGCCTTCAAAGTAGCCCCTGAGACCTTTATAGTTGAGTCACAACTGACGCCGAGTGCTCATCCTCTAAGGTGAAGAACTCCTGAGTGCATTGCTCCTGAGTACTCTTTTTCCGAGTGCTTCTCCTCCCGAGTCCTGCTTCATGTCGGCTGGCAATGAGGCTATGAAGGGCTTCATGGAAAAATATGAATAGTGTGGGCCAAATAGGTGCACCTATTAGGTGTACCTGTGGACTTTGTGCTTAATTAAGAAATAATTAAACATAAAGTCAGAGATCTTTAACCTTTAAGTCTTTTCTAAATGATATGTTTCTCAGAAATTAGACTCTTTAGCATTATATTAGCTAGAAAATTTTTTGCTCAAGGAAATTTGGCTAAGCATGTAAGCCGAGTACCACTATGGAGTAAGTCCAATGTATGATGAGGTGTACTTAAGAGACACCTGCATCCCTAATTTTAATGGAGACCAGCTATTGATCCTTATAAGGATATATCCTCAATACCTGTTAAATAATGCATATATCTAAACACATGCGTCCAGCAAATAGGCTTAACATGAAGCATATCTGATTATTTTAATCGGTTCCTACAAAACAGCAGCCAAATTATGATTTTAACACAACTGGCTATCGGCCCATTAGGACATGCTATTTAGGAACTCATATCTTACGGCCCACTACTAAGCAAGCTAGCCCAAGCCAACCACCCAGAGTAGCTCTTTAAGTACAGGGGAGAGAGAAAGGATTCCCCTTTCTTCCCTAAATCACCAAATCGCTTCAACTTATAGATCCGCGCCCAAAGCTTTCGCGCTCTCTACCTCCAAAGGTAGGGTTTCCATGCTGTTCAAGCAAACCTCCAAAGATCCACAAAGCTCTTCGATCTAGCCTCAATTGCCTCCATTTAGAAGCTTTCCCCTCTTTCTCCAGACCTCAGCCATGTCAAAATCTCCGTCTAACGTTCCCCACATCCCGGCTACGACCAGGCCAACATCAACCTCATGCTCCACGAAGTTGACCTATCTGGAGCGGGCGCAATGCCTTCAATCGAAGGAGCTCAACAACTGGCATACCGGCAAAGGTAAGACAATCCCCACCCCTTACTCCCACGAAATCATGGTATTCGAGTCCTTTTTTGATAGGGGTTTCTCTCTTCCCACCTCTGACTTCATCCGAGGTCTCCTCGAATACTATCAGATCAAACTTGTCCACCTCAACCCCAATTCCATTCTTCATATTTCTATTTTTGTTACCCTTTGTGAGGTCTTTCTCTAGGTCGATTCCCACTTCAACCTCTTTTGTTACCTCTACCATCTCAAGCATCAACCATCCAAATCTAACCCACAAGTCATAGGGGGAGCTGGGCTTCAGCTTTGCAACGAGATGAAGAAGGTTTACCTTCTCCTCCCTCTAAGGACTTCTTTGAAAGGGTGGCACCCGGAGTGGTTCTACTGCTCCAACCCGGAGCCCTCCTTGTCATCCCTTGTCGGGAACCCCCTAGGGTTCTTGACAGCTGGTTGACGCTCCCCTCGGAGGCCGACATGGTGTAGGTGTTGGTGTTGATGGAGAAGCTGGCGGTCTTGAAGAAGAAGGGGCTGACTAGAGCCTGGGTGACAAGGTTGCAGAAACCCTGCCCCCCCCCCTCCCAGCCAGCCGACTGGGTGGTCAAGGAAACAACCAATCAGGCCATCGGCTGACCAACCTAGCTCCAAGAGAGTTGGGAAGCATCCTATGAAGGACTAGGCCAAGCCAAAGTACATGCCGACTAAGGTGTCAGGTGGTCCAAAGATCAGGGACACCGACTACGCAACTTCAATGCCTGACGCGGCTCTAGTAGCCCTGACCACCACACCAGCGCACCACCGATGTAACCGACTGCCTTGAGTGCACTGCCGGCTGCCCCAAGTTGCCCACCACCCGGTGCCACGTCTTTAGGCCCTGTGCTGGCTAATGCGGCTTCAAGCAATAAGCCTTCGAGCTCCTCGTCGACTACCTCCCACCGTGATACACAGGGGTGGAGGTTCAAGACTTCCAAGAGGTATGTAGTCTTCTGTCTTCAAGTAGTTTGAAGTAGATCGCAATATCTTGAATCTTATGTGAATTTGCAGGAAGCCAAGTGATGCTGACCCCAAGAGGGCAGCGCCACCAACCACCGTCGCCGACCCAACCCTGGCTGAGGTTGAGGCTGAGGCACCACAGTCGGAGCCAAGTGCCGCCCCAACCCCTAAGGGTGAAGCAACGCACTTGGCGGAACTGCCTACCTCACCCAATTAGGAGGCCACAGAGCCAACTGCTGAACCAATGGCCGTACCAGCTATTGAGCCAGCTGTTGAACCAGATGCTGGGCAAGCTCCTCTTGTAGACCCAAGGCCACCAACTCCCTCTCTGCCGTCATCGCCTTCCTCCGGAGAAGGTGGCATCCCCTTGCTCAGAGCTCCACCATGCAATCCCCCAAGGGTATTCCACTAGACTAATCCTGATGGGAGTGTGATTCTCTGACCTTGGATGAAGATGCAGCCAACAAGGAGCGGATCGAGCAATACGAAGCCACCATCAAGGCTTCGCAGCAAGTCCAGGTAAGCAATCTAACTGGTCTTGATGCAGCTACATTGCCATTTGTATTGTCATGTCGATAATTGCTTGTTCTTTTGCAGAAAATCACTGCTCAGTCTGAGAAGATGAGCAGGGTGTTTGCTGGGCTCACTCCTTAGATCGCACAACTCACTTGGCTCCAGGCTAAGAAGGACGAGCTCCAACGATCTAGCAACGAGAAGGAGAACTGGCTACGGACTGCAGTGAATGAGCTGTGCGATGAGAAGTTCGAGAAGATTGGGACTATCCGGGGTAAGTTCTTCTGTTCCTCGAGTAGCTCTTCGTATTATCTCTGCATTGCAGATCCCATATGTATGGCTGACTGCAGTTCATGAGACCAGCATACACAAGTAGTCCCTAGAGCTCGAGCACCTGAGGAAGGAAATGAAAGATCTTAAGAAGACAAAATCCAAGATTGAGAATGAGTTCATAGGTAAGTTGCTTGTTTGCTTCCAAGTACTGGTTGACTGAGTTGCTAGGTCTTCTTATAGCATGCCTTCGTGTGACAGACTACAAGGTAAGTATTTTGTTGAACACCCTGCAGCCTAAGGCCAGCTCCAGCTCCACTGCTCTAGCTCTTGTGCTCGAGAAGCTCCAAGCAGCTCTGGAAGTATTGAAGACTTTCGTAACCCAACACGCAACCCTAGGCACTACCTAGGCCCTCGCTATGACTAAGTCCCTCTATCCCCGAGTGGATATTGAGGCAGTCGGCGAGGGGTTTGCTGAAGGTACTACGCCGGAGCAAGCACTCGAGCTGATTAATGAAGCAAATCCAATTGCCAAAGCTATTGCAAAGGAGCTGCCACTGTGATTGTATCTGCATCAAAAACTCTTTAAGTATTTTGTGTATGGAAAACACCTGTTTGTACATATTGTAAATACGTGTGTTTTTGCTATTGCTGAAATCTGACCGAGTACTTGAGTTATCTTAGTCGTCATTAGTCTTATCCGACTAGCCAAAACATACCAAGCAATAGGGACCAACTTAAACGGTGTTTATCCCATCAGAACTATACTCGGTATCAGTTAGCACTATCGTTATAAGACTTCGTGACTTAGATAAAATAGACTCGAATTTGGTTTGAACAATAACAAAGGATGTGGTATCATCATGTAGCCCCCGACTCACTACTCGGTTGAAAACAATAGATGTAGTGAGTCAGAGTAAAAAACTTTATTCAGATATATGAACTGAATACAATGCTTAGGTATAGAAAAGAAGTAGTTGTTCTATGTTCCATGAGTTGTTGACCAGGGACCCATCTTTGTTCTTCAGTCGGTAAGCCCTAGGTTTGTTACCTCAGCTATAATGAACGGCCCCTCCCATAAGGGAGATAGTTTATGCATGTCTTTGGTGCTCTGTATTTTTCTCATTACAAGACTACCCACCGAAAAGGTGTGGCCATGAACATTACGATTGCGATAATGACGCAGTCCTTGAAGATATCTTGCCGACTGGATTGTAGTGATATCCCTTGCATCCTCCAAGTGATCTATTTTGACCGTTCGGCCTTCATTTGATTTGTCTTTAGAGTGGGCCCGGACTCATGGAGAACCAAACTCCAACTCGGTAGGTAACATGTCCTCGGCACCATAGACTAAGAACAAAGGGGATTGCCCTGTTGCCCAACTGACTGTGGTTCGAAGTGACCAGAGAATAGATGAGAGTTCTTGTACCCACCGCCCTACATATAGCCATAGTCGATCAAACACCATTATGTTGATACCTTGTAGGACCATGCCATTTGCACACTCAACCTGTCAATTGCTCCATGGTTGAGCCACATAAGCATAACAGATCTTGATGTCATCACAGAAATCTTGGAAGATGCTACTAGTGAACTGAGTGTCGTTGTCCGTTATGATGCGATTGGGGACCCCAAATCGGTAGACAATACTCATGATGAAGTCTTTTGCCCTGGCTGCAGTGATGGTAGCAACGGGTTTTGCCTCAATCCACTTTGTAAACTTGTCCACAGTGACGAATAAATGTGTGAACCCTCCTGGTGCCTTTTTGAATGGCCTGACCATGTCAAGCCCCTAGACTGCAAAGGGCCAAGATATTGGGATTGTCTGCAATTCTTGAGCTGGTAAATGTGTTTGCCAAGCGAAAAATTGGCATCCTTCGTATGTCCGAACAATGTCTTTGGGTCGGTAACCACGGTCGGCCAGAACAAACCTTGTCTGTAAGCCTTTCTAACTAATGTCCTTGATGCAACATGGTTGCCACAGATGCCCAAGTGGATGGACTGCAGTATCTGCTTGCCCTCCTTAGGTGTGTCGCAGCGCATGACGACTCCAGATGCACTTCGACAATATAGCTCTTCCCCGACTACGATAAAGCTCCTGCTCCGACATTTGTCTTGCTTGGCTTCATTGCAATATTCATGTAGCTCGTCTTCCAATAGGAATCAAATGATTGGAGCCTGCCAGTCGCGAGAGATGATAAGCACTTCCATTGGTTCTAGGATAGGCCCAACCCTTGGCTGCATGGGGTTAAGTTTCTTCTTGACTGATGGCTCCAATAACTGCTCGACAAAAACTCCAGTCGGGACCACTTTGTGCTTGGATCCCATGTTGGCTAGCTCATCTGCGGCTTCGTTGTATTGGCGCAAAACATGTGTGATTTCCAGTCTATCAAACTTGTTCTCCAACTTTCGCACTTCTTGATAGTATGCTGCCATGTTATCCTCTAGGCATGTCTAGTCCTTCATGACTTGGTTCACCACAAGTTGGGAATCCCCATGAACCACCAATCGTCCGATACTGAGCGATATGACGATATGGAGCCCATGGATGATTGTTTCATCCTCAGCGACGTTGTGGGATGCTAGAAAGTGAATTTGAAGAGCATATTTGAGTTTTTCTCCACTAGGTGACATCAGAACGACACCAGCTCCTGCTCTACTGATCCGTAGAGAACCGTCGAAGTATATTGTCCAGTACTCATGTTTGTCCATGGGTGCAGCCAATTGAACATCTGTCCACTCGGCTACAAAGTCGGCGACTGCTTGAGACTTGATTGTTGTCCGTGGTTGGAAGATTATGTCAAACGCCATCAGCTCAAGTGCCCATTTTGCGATTCTACCGGTGGCTTCACGATTATGTAGAACATCTCTGAGTGGAAACAACATGATGATTGTAACTTGGTGCGATTGAAAGTAGTGCACCAGCTTCCGGACAGTGATGAGTAGTACATACAACAACTTCTGGACTTTGGGATATCTCATCTTGGATTCGCTTGGGACCTTGCTGATGAAGTAGATAGGTCGTTGTATTTTTTGGATATGTCCTGGCTCTTCTCCCTCGACGACCAGACCCGTGCTAACAACCTGAGAAGTTGCTGCAAGGTATTGTTGGTGCCATGGGCCCGGGGTACCTCATGAGAAGCTATTGGGCCACTCAGACAGAGGATGGGCCTAGCCTTATAATTAGGGATATAATAGGACTCGGCAGACTTAACCTTGTACGATAGGGAAATACAGTCCTAGTCTGGCACATTGTATTCCTAGAAGGAGATCCCTTGGTCATAGTCCGACTGGGACTCATACTTTGTAACCCTGTCCCCCAGTATATAAGGGGAGGCAGGGCGCCCCCGAGGGCAGAAGAAGCATAATCTCACCAGAGAAACCTCAAAGGCAATACACCACAACTGGACGTAGGGTATTATCTCATCTCGAGGTCCTGAACCAGTATAAATTATTCCATGTTCCTTTGCAATCTATCAAGTTTCGGTCTCACGAGTAGCCCTATATATTTATTGTCGGTGTAAAACATCGACAATTGGCGTACCAGGTAGGGACTTCATCGAGATCATCTTCATCAAGCCTGATGGATCCAATCAAGGGAGTTGATGGCATCAACTTCTTTCCCAGGCACAATCAGCTTCGGGAGCCTTGACTTCATCGCCGACGAATTCGGCAACCTCACCCTGTCTGACTCGGACTCGATCCGATTGGCCAGGGACCAAGCCGACTCCGTGACAGTCAGCCCACGTGATGCTGCGGAAACCCTCGATGATTTGCTGCAGCAACCCTCGTCGATTTGCTACAGCAATCCTCAACATGCCCAGGTCTTGGGACAACTCTTTCATTCGGTGTTCGACTCGGACTCGGCCTTGAGCTGGCCAAGATTGGGCTAAGGAAGGAGGAGACCATCAATCTCCTGTTCGGACTCGGTAACGCCGCGGATATCTTCAATCAACATCTGAAGTGGCAAACCCGATCCCCTGGTGTTCGACTTGGATAAGGCCCAGAGCCGCTCGAGATCGGATCTAGGGAGGTCAGAGTTATAATCACCCCCATCAACTATTTCGACTCTGACTCTCAATCGGATTTCGACTCTTAGTCGGACTCCGACTCTAAGTCGGATAGCAGTTCGGCAAGCTTCTCGCCGCCAGGTGAAGTATTTATGATATTGTTCACACCAAAAACCGCCGGGTGTGCCAAGAAGCTTGCTGATGATCTGGTTTGATGCGATTGAACATACGAAGGCCTGGGAGATCTGCTTAGCTCCAGTGCAGGTCCTAAAATCTTGAGGTTCGTAGGCGTGCCAGTCAATTTGACCCCCGTAATTGACAAGGAGATGAAGAAATTTGATTACTGATCCAATCGGCCAGTAAGCCGATACGGATTCCTTCCAGCCGATCGCCGCTATGCTCGTGCCCGGGCCCTCGCCTGTACTCGCGCCCGGGTCTCGTGCTCGGGTTCTCGCTTGTGCTCACGTCCGACTACCAGCAGCAATTGCACATCGGCTATCGGCCGATACGGACTGATATAGACTCCTCGTAGCCGATAGCCGATGGCACCTGTGTATCGGCTAGGAAACCGATGGCGCTATAAACAAATGGATAAGCTGTCAGTATAACATATGCATCGGCTAGAAGCCAATGATAAAATAGATAAGCAAAACAGTAAGCCAGCCGACTGCCAAGGAAACACATGTGCATCGGCTAGAAAACCGATGATAATATAGATGACAAACAGTAAGGATAATACAGTCGGCTTTATAAAAAGATAACCTATCGGCTAAGCGCTCCGATAGAACGTCACATATACACCGATCGGCTCGACAAGGATAAATCTATTATTATCGATCTAGTAGTTCAGACCTAACTGATGCAGCACAGATCGATAATAGTAAAGGAACCTCAACAAGCCGATAGACCTAATGCAACTGTGATGTAATAAGATAACTTACCGGCTATGCATTCCGATAAGACGCTTGCGCAAAAACCATCAACCTAGCAGGAATAACTTATCGCGACAGTTTAGTAGGTCAGACCCAACCGATGCAGCACAAACTGACGATAAGCTACTCCCAGTAAGCTGATAAGATCTACGCACGCGTGATGTGGTATACCTGATCGGCCTAAGAGGTCGGACCGAACCGATGCAGCCGTAGACAGGGCAGATACACCTGGGTAAGGGGTGACGAGTCTTACCCTCTCACAGGAGTTCGGACCTAACCGATGCAGCCCCGCTCGAGAAGCAAGAACCCGTCGAAAGGGTGGTGATGCGCCGAAGTTGTATTGATCGATTAGATGATTTACAAGCTACCCGGGCATACGCATATATACCCCGAGTTACAAGAGTCTTGATAGGACACGGTACATAATTTCCTATCTATAAAAGGAAAACTAACAGACCCCGATCAGATACGAGATCAGGTTTCCTAAAAAGTATTAAAACTACCTAATTTATAGATAAGGTAATTAACTGCCATAGCGTGGTCTTCACGATTCCTTCCCGAATCCGGCTTCTTCTGGATTAGCTTCCAATGGCTGATATCGCTTCTTTCCTTAACCGAACATGGTATTGATCCGAACCAAATTTTGGCGTCAACAGATATCCAATGGTTCAGCTCCCACTTAGGAAGCACGCCGATTGTGAGAACAACAAGAGGAGGAGGCCCGCCGACTACGACAACAATAGGAAGCCGAGCGTGACGCCCACAACGATGATTTGCACAAGACTGGGTGGATTGCTTCACGGCAAATCCACCAAATCCGAGTCGATGACCATGACGTTTTCATAACTCCTCAACAGAACATCGTGGCCGCTGCAACTCTACCAAATACACTCCAGTTCGGGCCTAATCACCAAGCCACCCCGACTATAGCAAGGATAAAAACCATGATCACCACTGCTGCATGTCAGTAGCACCAACAGTCCGGCGATACCCTCATACCGACCAACTGGTCGGCATCTCCAACGGTAGTCTCATCCGCCTCGACGCGACGCCAAGCGGCCAGCTCCAGTCAGCCGTACACAGAGTCATGCCAGACATCACTCGGCGACCCCAACAACAACCGGCAGCATCAAAACAATCATCGGGACAACCAGGATCTTCGAGGCCGATTATGGCGTGACCTTCGACAGGACATCAATGCTCGGTGCCGCAAATAAGAGGAAGACGAGCTACGCTGACTGGAATACGAGAACGAGCGCTTTGGCCTCCACCACGAGTGGTTTCACCGTCGCAGTTAGAGCCGGAGTCCTCATGTAGATGAAGGAGTACTGGCCTTCACCCAGGAGCTACAACAAGTCAACTGGCCCCTAGGCTTCAAGCCGACTGGAATTGAAAAATACGATGGGAAGACAAACCCCGAGTCTTGGCTCACAGTCTACACTCTTGCGATCCAAGCAGCCGGAGGAGATCACAAAGCCATGGCTAACTACCTCCCAGTCGCTCTAGCCGACTCGGCGAGGGCATGGCTAACGGGACTTCCCAAGCAATCAATCGGCTCCTGGGGAGAACTCCAGGAACGCTTCATCGCCAACTTCCAGGGAACATACGAGAGGCCATCTTCTGAGTACGACCTATATCAGTTGCTTCAAAGGAAGAATGAGTCTCTTCGTGACGTCATCAAGAGGTTTTCTAAGAAGAAGAATTCAATCCCGAAGATCAAGGACGAGGTCATCATCGCCACCTTTCGAAAAGGAGTCAAAGAAACCCCGTTCATCGCTAAATTCACTCAGAAGCCTCCCACCTTTGTCAAGGCTCTATTCGACTTGGTGAACAAGTATGCCGACTTGGCCAACGCTGTTGCTGAGGCCCTCGATGATAAAAGGCACCCTGACAGAAGAAGCGGAAGGACATCGATGACGCGGCCCTGACTAAGGCTGGGAACCGCAAATGCAAGTCGGACGACTTTATTGTGGTAGTCAGTCACAAGCGTCTTAGACCTCCTACAACTGAAGATTATCAGAACAACAAGTGACATGCTCAGGGGCTCAAAAGCCCAAACGCAAGGATGGCATCCCCACTCCAAATACCAAACAGCTAAGTCACTTTCTGATAAATATTTCCTCACTCAGCCTCGCCAATGCCGTAGCCGCTTACACCTAATAGGTGTACAAGCTGCACTTTTTTTGTTTTTTCTCTTAATGATTGCAAAAGTACTCGAGTAGCATAAATTTCGATCCGTGAAACTTTGCTCCATGAAAGACGAACTCAAGTCACCCAAAACGCGTGTCTGGGAAAGAGCCATGAGCCAACTCCCGACGCTAGGGGGCTATGACTAGTCGGGCAAAGTGCTTAAACGTAAGGGGTCAACTACTTGGGGAAACTAATATCAATAAGAGGAGGAACAAATATTTACATATATTGTAAAATATATAAATTGTCTTTAGGTGATTGTTTTCATCATCAGATGCTACTCATTTGATATGTTTATAATGCAGGGCCAGTTCTGGATACGCGTAACAAGAACTCAGGGCTGCAAGCCTATCTTCTATGCTCGGGGGTTGGACCAGTCTGCCAAGATACTCTTGGAGTACGACGCTTCAAGAATCACTTGAAATGCTCCACGAGAGCCATTGTCTGAGTACTCGCACTAGTCAGGACTCGTGTGTGGGCTAAAAACCGACCTCCGGTGCCAGTCGGAGCTCGGGTACCACTCGGCTGGGTGAGGTACGCCCCATGAGGGTCGCCAGCCGAATCCTACGCTAATGCTAGGTTCGGGTACCTTATTCGACTACAACTCGGCTGGGTGAGGTACGCCCCATGAGGGTCGCCAGCTGAATCCTACACTAATGCTAGGTTCGGGTACCTTATTCGGTCACAACTCTGCTGGGTGAGGTATGCCCCATGAGGGTCACTAGCCAAATCCTATGCTAATGCGAGGTTCGGGTACCTTATTCGGCTAACAACCAACCTCTGGCACCAGTTGGAGCTCGGGTACCACTCCACTCAGTTGGGTACGCCCCATGAGGGTCGCCAGCTGAATCCTATGCTAATACAAGGTTCGGGTACCTTATTCAGCTAATATAACCGACCTCCGGCGCCAGTCGGGGCTCGTGTACCACTCGGCTAGGTAGGGTACGCCCCATGAGGGTCGCCAGCCGAATCATATGCTAATGCTAGGTTCGGGTACCTTATTTGGTCACAACTCTGCCAGGTTGGGTATGCGCCATGAGGATCACCAGCTGAATCCTATGCTAATAAAAGGTTCGGGTACCTTATTTGGCTATAATTATGTTGGGTAGGGTACACCCCATGAGGGTCGCCAGCCGAATCCTATGTTAATACGAGGTTCGGGTACCTTATTCGGCTATGCCGAAGTTAGAGAAGACCTATATCATCAAAGCACATCTGGAGTTCTCATGCACTGCGTCACACCTGAGGAGGGCAAGCAGATCCTACAATATACCTACTCGGGCATCTGTGGCAACCATGCTACATCCAGACCATAAGTCGGAAAGGCTTGTGGACAAGGATTCTCTAGCTGATTGCGGTTACCGACGTTGGAGTACTCATCCTGACATGCGAGGGATGCTAATTTTATAGGGCTGCACTGGGTAGGTCGGTTTAGGCCAGCCTATTCGGTAGTAGGCCAAAGATATGAGTTTCTCGATAGCACGCTCTATTGGGCCGCTCGCTGGCTGTGTTAAAATTACAGTACAGGTGCTATTCACAGAAACCGATTAAATAATCAGATATGATTCATGCTAAGCCTATAGCCGGGTGTATACATTCGGGTATCTGTATTATTTACTAGGTATTGAGGATATATCCTTATAAGGATCGACAGTTGGTCTCCATTAAAATTGGAGATGCAGATATCTCTCAAGTACACCTGACCATGTATTGGGTTAAAATCCATAAAGTGGCACTCGGCTTACATGCTTAGCCATTATTTGCCATGAGCAAAAATCATTCCAGCTGACATGATGCTGAAGAGTCTTATATACCAGTAGTGCACTACTCGAGAAATATTACAAGGTTAAAGATCTTTGACTTTATATTTAATTGTTTCACAATTAAGCACAAAGTCGGGGGCTACACCTAATAGGTGTGCCTATTCGACGCACACTATTCATATTTCTACATGAAGCCCGTCATAGCCTCGTTACCAGCTGACATGAAGCAGGACTCGGGAGAAGAAGCACTCGGACAAAGAGTACTCGGGAGCAATGCACTCGGGAATTCTTCACTATGGGGGATGAGCACTCGGCATAAGCTGTGACTCAACTATGAAGGTCTCAGGGGCTGCTGTCGGTGCCATGGGCCCGGGGTACCTCATGAGAAGCTATTGGGCCACTCGGATAGAGGATGGGCCTAGCCTTGTAATTAGGGATATAATAGGACTCAGCAGACTTAACCTTGTACGACAGGGAAAATACAGTCCTAGTCAGGTACGTTGTATTCCTAGAAGGAGATCCCTTGGTCGTAGTCCGACTGGGACTCCTACTTTGTAACCCTGTCCCCCAGCATATAAGGGGAGGCAGGGCGCTCCCTGAGGGCAGAAGAAGCACAATCTCACTAGAGAAACCTCAAAGGCAATACACCACAACTGGATATAGGGTATTACCTCATCTCGAGGGCCTGAACCAGCATAAATTGTTCCGTGTTCCTTTGCAATCCATCATGTTTCGGTCTCATGAGTAGCCCTATATATTTATTGCCGGTGTAAAACATCGACAGGTATAGCATAAGTTGTTCTTGGGGCATCGGTGATACTAGCACGGGTGGTGATGTGAGAAACTTCTTGAAGTCTTCAAAAGCTTGTTGGGCACCGGGCGTCCACTAGAAATTGTCAACTTTCTTCAGAAGTTTGAAAAAGGGCATGCCCTGTTTGCCTAGCCGAGAAACAAATCGGCTGAATGTAGCCATGCAGCTAGTCAGCTTCTGTACGTCCTTCTGGCTAGTCGGGGGAGCCATGTTCACAATTGCGTTGATCTTCTCTGGGTTTGCCTCTATGCCTCGATGTGAAACGATGAAACCAAGTTGTTTTCCCAAAGGTACACCGAAGATGAACTTTTTTGGGTTCAGATTCATCTTGAATCTTCGAAGGCTTTGAAAAGTTTCTTCTAAGTCGGCAATGAGGTCACCTTTCATCTTGTTCTTGATTACCACGTCATCGACATATGCCTCCACATTGCACCCGATTTGAGTGTGAAGACAACGTTGAATGGTACGTTGATATGTTGCTCCAGCATTTTTCAACCCGAATGGCATAGTGATATAGCAGTATGTACCAAACGGCATGATAAAAGAAGTCTTCAGGCAATCCTCCTCCTTTAGGTTGATTTGATAGTATCCCGAGTAGCAGTCGAGAAAGTTGAGTAGCTCGCATCTCGTAGTTGAATCGGCCACCTGATCTATCCTGGGAAGACCAAATGGGTCATTGGGACACGCCTTGTTTATGTTGGTATAGTCGACGCACATGCGCCATTTACTGTTCTTCTTCTGGACCAAGACTAGGTTTGCCAACCAATCTGGGTGGTATACCTCCTTGATGAACCCGGCTGCCAGGAGCCTGGTTATCTCCTCACGGTCTTGTGTGAATCGCCGTAGTCATTGTTTGACTGGTTTGTGGTCCAGCTTGATGTTGAGGGAATGCTCGATCACCTCCCTTGGTACACCAGGCATGTTAGAAGGCTTCCAAGCAAATATATCCCTGTTCGTCTGGAGGTAGGTGATGAGCTCGACTTCCTATTTGGGGTCGAGTCTGGTCCTGACAAGCGTCGTCTTAGTGGGGTCAGAAGGGTATAGGGGGATCTTTTTAATTTCTGACTCTTCTGAAATTTCCGACTTGGCCGCCTTTTTTGCTGGGACTTCCTTGTCCTCTTTTGAAGTTGATGCCGCCAGTCGGATGTTGCTTCGTCCAACTGCAACTTCATTGGACTGGGCCAACTCACAACTCTCCTTGTCACAGGTGAAGGCTTGCCTGACGTCGCTGCGTAGGGAGACTACTCCTACTGGTCCAGACATCTTGAGCATCATGTATGTATAGTGGGGAACCGCCATGAACTTGGCGAGTGCTGGTCGTCAAAGTATGGCGTGGTAGGCTGTCTCTAAATCAACGACCTCAAAATAGATGTTTTCTATGCAAAAATTTTTCCGCATGCCAAAGGTGATCAGCAGAGTAATCTTGCTGAGTGATGTTGAAGAGAGGCTAGGGATTGCCCCGTGGAAGAGAGCTGTACTCAGCCGTAACTTGGATCGAGGTATCTTCATCTCGTCGAGTATCTTGGCGAATAGAATATTGAGAGCACTTCCTCCATCGATTAGAACCTTCTTCAACTTGACATTTTTGATGACAGGGTCCAAGACGAGTGGATAGCGTCCTGGATGAGCCACATAGTCAGGGTGATCCGTGTGGTCAAACATGATTGCCACCTCGGACCATCGTAGATATTAGGAAGGCATCAGTGGAGACTGAGTTCACTTCTTGCGCAGTTAACTTCTGCTTTCGCTTGGACTCGTGTGAAGACGGCCCTCCAAATATGTCGTTGACTCAGCCTGGGGATCTTGATAGTCATTGGCTGGGCTCGAGTCCGGCTTGTCCTTGTCTTTCAGTTTGTCGGATGTGGATGTCTGCTTGGAAAGAAACTTCTTAAGCATAAAAAAAATTCTTGGCCGCTTGCTTCCTATTTGGATGGAAAGGACATGGTCTTTCATAACTTTCTAGTAGTCGTTCGTCCTGGGGGGTCGCGGTCGGCTGCGGTCGAATGTCGCCATGATGTCCTCCGACTTGCGCTTGCGGTTCCCAGCCTTGGATGGGGCTACGTCGTCCGTCTCCCGTCGTTCCTTCTGTCGGGTCTTGTCGTCAAGTGCTTCAGCAACCACGTCTGCTGAATTAGCATTCTTGTTAGCCATCTCGAATAGGGTTTTCACGGAGTTGGGCGGCTTTCGAGTGAACTGGGCGATGAAAGGTGTGTCCCTGACTCCCTAGTGGAAGGCGGCGATGACCACCTTGTCCTTGATCTTGGGGATAGAAATCCTCTTCTCGGAAAAGCTCTTGATGAAGTCCCGAAGAGACTTGTTCTTTCTTTGATGGCACTGGTATAGATCGTACTCGCATGCTGGCCTCTTGTAGATTCCTTGGAAGTTGGCCACGAAGCACTCACGAAGTTCCCCCAAGAGCCAATAGACCCACTGGGAAGCCCCATTAACCACGTCTGTGCCGAGTCGGCTAGGGCGACCGAGAGATAGTTTTCCATGGCCTTGTGATCGCCTCCAGCTGCTTGGATCACCAAGGTGTACACTATTAGCCAGGTTTCTGGGTTGGTCTTGCCGTCGTACTTCTCTATGCAGTCGGCTTGAAGCCTGATGGCCAATCAACTTGTTGTAGCTCATGCGTGAAAGCGGGAACTCCATCATCCGACTAGAGGCTCTGACTCCGACTGCGGTGCTAGAAGAGCTTGTGGTGGAGACCAAAACGATCATGCTCGTCGTCCAGTCGTTGACGTTCATCCTCCTCATGTTCTAGCCGTCGAGCGTTGATGTCGTGGTTGAGATCTCGTCATAATCGTTCTCGGGCATCGCGGTTATCTTGGTGCCTGTCGTGTTGATACCGTTGTCGATCATCGTTGTGGCCTTGTGACGTGCGGTTGGACTCTGATTGTTGGTCAAACCCTGCTACTCGGTGTTACGCCGCGGTCGATGAAGTCACAACATCTGAAATCATCCTATTGGATGGGATAAGCGTATCTCCAGATTGCTGGCATTGTTGGCATGCTGCTGCTGTTATCATAGCCTTGATCTTGGAAATAGTCGGTGTTGCCTAGTGATCAAGCCCCAGCTGCAGAGTATCTAGGAATGTAGCAGCGGCCACAACATTTTGTTGGGAAGTGACGAAGACGACGTGGTCGCCCACCCTTGTCTGGAGGATTTCTTGTTGCACTACTCGGCCAGTCTTACACAAGTCACGATTGCAAGCATCCTGTTTGGCCTGTAGATGATGATCTTCTTCCTCCTTTTGGTCAGGCAGTCGGCGAGACTCTTCCTCTTGCTGTTCGCGTAGTCGGCATGCATCTTGTGTTGAAGTAGATCCCTTTGACGCCATAAAGACTTCACATGGTGGAGAGTAGCTTCCCGAGCTACTGTCTGACTGGGAGTCGTACTCGGTGTAATTTAGTGGCGTGATGATAACCCCAACCTCCCTGGACCCGATCCCGAGCTGCTCTAGGCTGTATTCATGTCGAACTCCAGAGGATTGGTTTTGCCGCATCAGATTTGAGTTGAAGATGGTTGTAGCCTTGTCAAGTCCGAGTGGGAGATTGATGATCTCGTCTCCCCTAGATCCAATCTAGGCTGGTTCGAGGCCAAGTCCGAGTTGAACACTAGGAAAGAGAGTTGTCCTAGGGCTCGTAGATCTTGGATATTGTCGAAGCAGGTTGTTGAAAACTGCCGTGACATTGAGTAGGCCAACTGGCGCAAAGTTGGCTTGGTCCCTGGTTGATTGGGTCGAAACCGAGTCGGATAGGATGAGGTTGTCGAGGTCGTCGGCGATGAAGTCGAGGCTCCCGAACTTGATGGCTTGTCTAGGGGTGAAGTGGAATCCATCGACTCTTGTGGTTGGATCCATCGGGCTTAATGATGATGATCTTGACAAATTCCCTATCTGACACACCAACTGTCGATGCTTTGTATCGCTAATATTGATGTTAGGGCTACTTGTTAGACCGAAACTCGATGGACTCAAAAAACAACACGAAGATTTATACTAGTTCAGGCCCTCGTGGTGAGGTAATACCCTACTTCTAGTTGTGGTGTGTTGCTTTCGTTGTATTCTCTGGTGAGATTGGTTATGCCCCAGGGGGCTCCTTGCCTCTCCTTATATACTGAGGAGTCAGGGTTACAAGGTAGGAATCCCAGTCGGACTAGACCAAAGGATTTCTTTCTTAGAACATAGAGTAACCGGATAGGACTATATCCCTTTTCTTGTCGTGCAAGGTCACATGAATCCAAGTTCCACTATATCCCTAATTACATAGGCCAGCCTAGCCTCTATCTGAGTGGCCGTTTTTGCCTTACTTGATGTACCCAGGGCCCATGGCCTCCACACCCCCCGACTACAAAGGGCCAAGATATTGGAATAGTCTGCAACTCTTGTACTAGTAGATGGGTTTGTTGGGCGAAGAATTGGCATCCTTCACATGAACAGACGAGTGCCTCTGCGTCGGTGACAGCAATCAGCCTGAAGAATCTTTGTCTATAGGCTTTGCGGACTAGAGTTTTGGATGTGGCGTGGTTGCCACATATGCCTGAGTGGATAGATTGTTGAATCTACTTGCCTTCCTCAAGTATGATGCAGCGCATTAGGACTCCAAATGCACTTTGGCGATAAAGGTCTTCTCCGACTACCAGAAATTTTTTGCTCCGCCGTTTGACACGCTCGGCTTCATTATGATCCTCGGGGACTTCTTCTTCTAGCACATAGAGTATGAATGGGGTCCTCTAGTCTTGAAAGATGATGAGAACTTCGGCCGCCTTTGAATTGTGTTCAACTTCAGGCAGGGTAGGCTCTGGTTTCTTTCTGACAGAGGGTTCTAGTAGATGCTCGACAAAGACTCCAATCGGGACCGCTTCTCTCTTCGATCCCATGTTCGCCAGCTAGTCTGCGGCTTCATTGAATTGCCATAGGACGTGGGTGATTTTGAGTCCATCAAATTTGTTCTCTAGCTTACATACCTCCTGGCAATATGCGGTCATCTTATTGTCCGAGCATGACCAATCTTTCATGTCCTTGTTCACCACAAGTTGCGAGTCCCCACGAACCATCAATTGTTGAATACCGAGTGAGATGGAAATGCGGAGCTCATGGATGAGTGTCTCGTACTCAACGATGTTGTGAGATTCTAGAAAGTGTATTTGCTAGATGTATCTAAGTTTTTCTCCTTTGGGTGATGTCAGCACCACACCATCCCCTGCTCCCTGATCCATAGTAAACCGTCAAAGTACATTGTCTAGTACTGAAGATTATTCGTGGATGCAGTCGACTGAACTTCTGTCCACTCGGCGAGTGCTTGAGAATTGATTGTTGTTCGTGGCTTGAAGGTGATGTCAAACGCCATCAACTTGAGTGCCCATTTGGCGATTCTACTGGTAGCCTCTCTGTTGTGAAGGACATCTCCAAGTGGAAACAACATGATGACAGAGACCGAGTGCCCTTGGAAATAGTGCACTAGCTTCCGGACAGTGATGATTATGCCATAGAGCAGCTATTGGACCTAAAGGTATCATATCTTGGACTCTCCTAGGACTTTGCTGATAAAATAGACCAGCCATTGAACCTTTTGGATGTGACTAGCCTTGTTGCGCTCCACAACCAACACTGTGCTAACCACCTGTGAAGTTGACACGAGGTATAACATAAGTGGCTCCTCGGGCATCAGTGATACCAACACGGGTAGGGTAGTGAGAAATTTCTTGAACTCTTCAAAGGCTTGCTGGGCTTCTGGCATCCATTGGAAATTGTCAACATTCTTCAGGAGCTTGAAAAAGGGCATGCCCCGTTCCCCTAGTCGAGAAACGAATCAACTACGAACCGCCATGCAACCAGTTTGCTTCTAGACATGTTTCTAACTAGTCGGGGGCACCATCTTCATGATTGCATTGATCTTTTCTGGATTAGCCTCTATGCCACCGTATGACACAATGAAGCCGAGTTGTTTTTTCGAAGGTACTCTGAAGACGCACTTTTCCCGGTTGAGCTTCATCCTGAATGCCCTTAGGCTTTGAAAAGTTTCTTCTAAGTCAGTAATGAGATCATTTTTTACTTTTGTCTATATCACCATATCGTTGACATAGGCTTCCACATTGCGTCCGAGTTGAGAGTGAAGACACCGCTAAATAGCGTGCTGATACATTACAACAGCGTTATTCAACCTGAACGGCATTGAGATGTAGCAGTATGCTCCGAACGGCGCAATGAAAGAGGTCTTCAGACAACCCTCCTCCTTCAAGCTGATCTGGTCGTATCCCGAATAACAGTCAACAAAGCTAAGTAGTTCACATCCCTAGTAGAATCAACAACTTGATCAATACGAGGAAGACCAAAGGGATCCTTGGGACATGCTTTATTTATGTGGGTATAGTCAACGCACATGCGTTATTGATCGTTCTTCTTCCGGATCAAAATTGGGTTTACCAACTAATACGGGTGGTAGACCTCCTTGATGAACCAGGTAGCCAGGAGATTGGTGATCTCCTCGCGGATAGCACCCTTGTGGTCTTGAGCGAAACGCCGTAGATGGTGCTTTATGGGCTTAGTGTCTGCCTTGACATTTAGGGAGTGCTTGATCACCTCCCTAGGTACACCAGGCATGTCAGAAGATTTCCAAGCAAAGATGTCCCTATTTGCCTAGAGGAAGGTGACGAGCGCGTCTTCATATTTGGGGTCGAGTTTGGTCTCGGCAAGTGTCATCTTAGTTGGGTCGGAAAGGTCTATGGGGATCTTTTTGACCTCCTTGTCGTCTCCAATTCCCGACTTTGGTTCCTTTTTTGCAGGGACTTCCTCATGCTCCTGACAAGTGGATGCTGCTAGTCGGATATTGCCCTGTGTGACTGTGGCCTCTTGTGATTGTGCCAGTTCGTAGCTCTCCTTGTCGTAGGTGAAGGCTTGTTTCACATCACTTTGGGGGGAGATGACTCCCGCAGGTCTTGGCATCTTAAACATCATGTATGTGTCTACGGGAATCGCTTTGAACTTGGTGAGCACCGGTCTTCCCAAGATGGCGTGGTAATCTGTCTCGAAATCAACAACCTCAAAATAGATGTTCTCCGTGCGAAAACTTTCCCACGTGCCAAAGGTGACTGGCAAGGTGATCTGGCCAAGTGGCGTGGAAGAAAGGCCGAGGATGACCCCATGGAAGGGAGTTGTACTCGGCCATAGCTCGGAGCAAGGTATCTTCATCTCGTCAAGCATCTTGGTGAAGAGGATGTTGAGCACACTCTCACCATCGATCAGGACCTTCTTGAGTTTAACGTTTTTGATGATCGGGCCCAGGATGAGTGGGTAACATCCTGGATGGGCCACTTGGGATGATCCATTCGGTTGAACATGATGGCGACCTCGGACCACCCCAAGTACTGGGGAGCGTCGACTATAACAATATTGACTTCCTGAGCGGTTAGCTTTTTCTTACTCGTACGCCAACGGCCCACCGAAGATATGATTGAGTTCCGTGTGGGGGCCCTGGAACCCTCCCACTGCATCGGTGTCCAGCTTATCCTTCTCTTTGCTGTTGCCGATGTCGCCCTTTGCCGATGGCTTTTCATGCTCCAAGACAAATTTTTTGAGCATGTAGCAATTCTTGGCCGCGTGCTTCCCTTTCAGATGGAAAGGACATGGACCATTCATGACCTTATGATATTCTTCCGTTCTGGGAGCTCGAGAGCGCCCTGCGTTTGACTGTGGCTACGAGGTCTTCTGACTTCCGCTTCCAGTCCCTTGTTCGTGATGGTCCAGCATCATTCGACTCCCGTCGGTCTCTCTGTCGAGACTTTTTGTCTTGCAACTTGGCCACAACTTCAGCTGAGGAGGCGTACTTGTTGTCCATCTCGAAGAGGGCTTTCACTGTAGTCCACGTCTTGCAAGTGAATTTGGCTATGAAAGGGTATCCTTGACTCCCTTGCGGTAGGCGGCAATGATCGTCTCGTACTTAATCTTGGGAATCATGATCCTTTTCTTGGAGAACCGTTTGATGAAGTCCCGGAGCGACTCTTTTGATGGATCTAGTACAAGTCGAATTCAGTGCCTGGCCTTTCATAGGTGCCTTTGCAATTGGCCATGAACCGGTCGCAGAGTTCTCCCCATGAATCAATCAACCCTCTCAGAAACCTCGTTAGCTAGGTCCATGCAGACTCAACCAAAGCAACTAGAAGATAGTTGGCCATTGCCTTGTGGTCACCGCCGGCAGCTCAAATCGCCAAGGTGTAGACCATGAGCTAGGATCCGTCTTGCAGTTGTACTTCTTGATTCCGGTCGACTTGAAACCGGTTGGCCAGTCAACCCAGCGTAGCTCAGGTGTGAAGGCCGAAACTCCATCATCCGAGTGGCCTCTATGATCGGGGGATCGTCGGAGCAGGTTTCGGCTACCATGACTGAAACAGTTTTCAGTCATGGTGGAGGCCAAACCAGTTACGCTCATCTTCTAGTCAGCGTTGTTCGTTTTCTTCCCGTTCATGACAATGAGCTTGAATATCATGATGAAGATTGCAGCGTGGCCGGTCCCTAATGTCCCTATCGTGCTGGACGTAGTCCTCGCGGTGTCATCATTATGATTGAATTGTGATCCGCGTGGCCTTTCAGATGGTCTGTGACTGTTAACACCAAAATTTGGTACGGTTCATTACCATGATCGGTTAAGGAAAGAAGCCATATTAGCCGATGGGAGCTAATCCAGAAGAAGCCGGATTCAGGAAGGAATCGTGAAGACCACAACATGGCGATTAATTACCTTATCTATTAATTAGGTAGTTTTAATATTTTTTTAGGAAACTTGATCTCGTGTCCGATCAGGGCTTCGTAATTTTCCTTTTATAGATAGGAAACTCCTGTTTCGTATCCGATCAGGACTGTATCAACTCGGGGTATAAATACGTATGCCCGGGTGCCATGTAAATCATCTCAACGATCAATACAAATTCGGCGCATCGCCACCCTCTTCAACGGGTTCTTGCTTCTCGAGCCGGGCTGCATCGGTTAGGTCCACACTCCTGCGAGAGGGTAAGTCTCGTTACCCTGACTATCTATCGGCTAGGACTTCCTCGGTTGGGTCCGATATTCTAGTTGATCTATGGTAGTCGGCTTACCACGGTGTATCTATTCTGTCTACGGCTGCATCAGTTGAGTTTGATCTCTTTGGCTGAGTCGGTATACCACATCACGCGTGCATAGTTTTCATCGGTTTACTGGGGATAGTTTATCATCAGTTTGTGCTGCATCGGTTGGGTCCGACCTACTAAACTGAGTGATAAGTTGTTCCTGCTAGGCCGATGGTTTCTGTGCAAGCGTCTTATCGGAATGTATAGCCGGTAAGTTATCATATACATCACGATTGCATTAGATTTATCGGCTCATCGAGGTTCTTTTATCATTGTTAATCTGTGTTGCATCAGTTATGTTTGAACTACTAGATTGATAGTGATAGATTTATCCTTGCTGAGTCGATAGGTTTTATGCGATGTTCTATTGGATTGCTTAGCCGATAGGTTATCTTTACTATATAAAGCCAACTGCATTGTCTTGATCATTTTGCCTATCTACTCTACCATCGGCTTCCAGCCTATGTCTACATGTTTTTTCTGGTAATCGGCTAGTTTGTGTACCTATATCATCATCGGCTTTCCGGCCGATGTACATGTTCTATTGGCTGGTTTATTATTTATATTATCATCAAGCACAGGCTGATTTATTTATTTATATCGTTATCAGTTTCTTAGCCGATACACAAGTGCTGTTGACAATCGGGCAATCGGCTCAAGGGAAATCGGTTGGCAGGATTCTTATCGGCCGATTGTTTCTCACGAGTACCCGGGCGGGGGCACGGGCGAGGACCCGGGCGCGGGTAACACATTGGTAGTCAGGCAGTCAGCTCGAGGGAAGTTAGCGGGCTCTTTATCTTTATATTATTATTGGCTTCTAGCCGATATACAAGTACTATCGGCAGTCGGCTGGCAGCATCCTTATCGTCCGATTGGTTCTCACGAGGACCCATGTGCGGACACGGACGAGTACCCGGGCGCGGACACCGATGAGGACCCGGGCGCGTGTAATACATTCAGTGCGGCGCTAACAATTACTGATCACTGATCTAATATTTTCTATCTCCTTGTCAATTGCGAGGTCAAATTGACTGGCACGCCTACGAACCTCAATATTTTAGGACCTACACTAGAGCTAAGCAGATCTCCCAGGCCTTCGCGTGTCTCCTAGACGCCGAACGGCCCCCGGTGGTTTTCGGCGTCAACACGTTTTTGGCACGCCTGGTGGGACATAGAACTTTGACATGGCTGGAAAGGAGGTCAGCACAGACAATATAATCCCAGTCACAATTAAAGACTTGACTGAAGAACAAAGACAACAAGTGGAGCAGAACATTGATGAATTTCAGAAGCTTTGTCTAGAATCCTTCAGTATGATAGATCAAGGGCCGATTCAGAAGTCACAATTACCAAAACCTGTTCTAGTTGGTGAATCGAGCCATACATCGCCTGCAAGTTTATAGAAGCCACTTCAAGACATGGTTAATGAAGCAGTTCATCATGCATTGACCGATCAATATGGGATATTGGTGAACACATTACAGAGCTTGATCAAGAAGGCGGTGGAGCCGATTAAACTGGCTAGGGGGAAACAAGATGGAATTCCTCAAGGATATCAACAAACTGCATACTATGGGGGCATCGACAGAGTTATCCAGGAGCTGTCCCTGAGTACAATTATCAGAGAGAATATTAGAGGCAGAATCGGTTATCAACTCCACCTCTGCATTATCACGACGAAGATCCAAGGGAAGACAATTGGACAGCAAGAATCACAGAGGTGGTGAGAGAACAATTCGGTCTAAGACCGAAGAAGGAAACATTTATGTATCGGCCTCCATATCCAGATTGGTTTGATAGAATTCCATTGCCGCGCTGATACAGAGTACCAGACTTCTCCAAATTCTCAGGGCAAGATGATGTATCTACAGAGGAACATGTCAGCCGATTTTTAACCCAGTGTGGGGAGGCGTCGGCTGAAGAAGTTTTGAGAGTTAGATTTTTCCCGTTGTCGCTATCCGGATCGGCCTTCACATGGTTTTCTTCGTTACCACCAAATTCAGTTTGGGGTTGGGCCGATTTGGAGAAGCAATTCCACAAATATTTCTTTACTGGGATTCAGGAGATGAGCTTAATAGATTTAACATCGGTAATACAGAAGCCAGATGAGTCAGTTGCAGAATATATCTAGAGGTTTCGTGATGTTAGAAGCCGATGTTACAGTTTAAGTCTGGATGATGCACAGTTGGCTGAGTTAGCATTCCAAGGTTTGCTGGCTCCGATCAAGGAAAAATTTTCATCGGAAGACTTTGAGAGCCTGGCACACCTAGTACAGAAGGTATCGGCTCATGAAAGCCGATTTCAAGAGGCCATGGAGGAATTGCTGAGGCCCAAACAGAAGAATTTCGAAGTTTGATAACAAACTCCGAAATTGGGGGGCATGTGTTAACACCAAAATTTGGTACGGTTCATTACCATGATCGGTTAAGGAAAGAAGCCATATTAGCCGATGGGAGCTAATCCAGAAGAAGCCGGATTCAGGAAGGAATCGTGAAGACCACAACATGGCGATTAATTACCTTATCTATTAATTAGGTAGTTTTAATATTTTTTTAGGAAACCTGATCTCATGTCCGATCAGGGCTTCGTAATTTTCCTTTTATAGATAGGAAACTCCTATTTCGTATCCGATCAGGACTGTATCAACTCAGGGTATAAATACGTACGCCCGGGTACCATGTAAATCATCTCAACGATCAATACAAATTCGGCGCATTGCCACCCTCTTCAACGGGTTCTTGCTTCTCGAGCCGGGCTGCATCGGTTAGGTCCGAACTCCTGCGAGAGGGTAAGTCTCGTTACCCCGACTATCTATCGGCTAGGACTTCGTCGGTTGGGTCCGATATTCCAGTCGATCTATGGTAGTCGGCTTACCACGGTGTATCTATTCTGTCTACGGCTGCATCAGTTGAGTTTGATCTCTTAGGCTGAGTTGGTATACCACATCACACGTGCATAGTTTTTATCGGTTTACTAGGGATAGTTTATCGTCAGTTTGTGCTGCATCGGTTGGGTCCGACCTACTAAACTGAGTGATAAGTTGTTCCTGCTAGGCCGATGGTTTCTGTGCAAGCGTCTTATCGGAATGTATAGCCGGTAAGTTATCATATACATCACGATTGCATTAGATTTATCGGCTCATTGAGGTTCTTTTATCATTGTTAATCTGTGCTGCATCAGTTAAGTTTGAACTACTAGATTGATAGTGATAGATTAATCCTTGCTGAGTCGATAGGTTTTATGTGATGTTCTATCGGAGTGCTTAGCCGATAGGTTATCTTTACTATATAAAGCCGACTGCATTATCTTGATCATTTTGCCTATCTGCTCTACCATCGGCTTCCAGCCTATGTCTACATGTTTTTTCTGGTAATCGGCTAGTTTGTGTACCTATATCATCATCGGCTTTCCGGCCGATGTACATGTTCTATCGGCTGGTTTATTATTTATATTATCATCAAGCACAAGCTGATTTATTTATTTATATCGTTATCGGTTTCTTAGCCGATACACAAGTGTTGTTGACAGTCGGGCAATCGGCTCAAGGGAAATCGGTTGGCAGGATTCTTATCGGCCGATTGTTTCTCACGAGTACCCAGGCGTGGGCACGAGCGAGGACCCGGGCGCGGGTAACACATTGGTAGTCAGGCAGTCAGCTCGAGGGAAATTAGCGGGCTCTTTATGTTTATATTATTATCGGCTTCTAGCCGATATACAAGTACTATCGGCAGTCGGCTGGCAGCATCCTTATTGTCCGATTGGTTCTCGCGAGGACCCGGGCACGGACAAGGACGAGTACCCGGGCGCAGACACAGATGAGGACCCGGGCGCGGGTAATACATTCAGTGCGGCGCTAACAATTACTGATCACTGATCTAATATTTTCTATCTCCTTGTCAATTGCGGGGTCAAATTGACTGGCACGCCTATGAACCTCAATATTTTAGGACCTGCACTAGAGCTAAGCAGATCTGCCAGGCCTTCGCGTGTCTCCGAGACGCCGAATGGCCCCCGGCGGTTTTCGGCGTCAACAGTGACTGGATGTGGACGTAGGGCGCTTGCTTGCGGATCTCGAGGTGACGATGTTGGACCTCGATTTGCTTGATGAAAGAACGAGGGTCCTAGAGTCATCCTGGTTGTGTTGTACTACTACTGCTTCTACCATATCCTTGATCTTTGCAATCATTGGCGTTGCCACGTGGTCAGGTCTCAGCTGTAGCGTGTCGAATACAATCGCTACAGCCACGATGTTCTGCTGGGGAGTAACAAACACATTGTGGTCACCCATCCTGGTCTGGAGGATGTCCTTTTTCACTTGCCGCTCGGCTTTGTGCAATTGACAGTTGCACGTGTCCCGTTCGTCTTGTCAACGTCTGTCTTCCTCCTTTTGCTTACACAATCAATGAGTTTCTTCCTTTTGTTGGTCATGCAGTCGGCGAGCTTCCTAACTTGGGCTCGGATTTCCTTTTGATGCCATAAACACCTCTCGAAGAGGTGAAAAGCTTCCACTACTGCCCTCCAACTGATCGTTGGATTTAGAAAAGTGGAGAAAAGTGATGATGACCAGTCGAGTCAAATTCTAGGGGATAGGGTTGCCTCCAGGTTGTTGAATCGAGAATGTCGCCTAAGGATGGTGTGGAAGACGGCTACGGCATTGATGAGGCCAAGTAAGGAAGTGACGATCTCATCTCCCTTAGATCCGATCTTGACTAATGCTAAGCCGTATCCGAGTCAAACTCTAGGAAAGTGAGTTGCCTCCGGCCCAGTAGATCGAAGTTTTTGCCGAAGCATGTTGTTGAAGATTGCCGCAGCGTTGCCGAGGCCAACCAACGCGTGGTTGACCAGATTTCCCCTTGATCGGTTCATCTGTGACACAAAAAGAGAGAGATTGTTGAAGGCGTCAGTGAGAAAGTCGAGACTCTCGAAGCGGAAGGCCTGCCCAGGAGTGAAGGTGATATTGACGACTTCAAAGATTGGATCCATCAAGTTTGCTGACAATGATATTGGCGCTTCCCCCTACATGGTGCACTAACTGTCAATATTGTATATCAGCAATGAAGATGTATGGGCTATACATCAGACCTAAAGCTGGATGGATTCAAACGATAAAGAGATTTAGACAAGTTTAGGCACTCGATGAGAGGTAATACCCTACTCCTATTTGTGGTGGATTTCTTTTAGTTCTGTATTAGTTGTTTTCCCCGAGGGGGTTCCCTGCCCATCTTATATAGGACGAATTGCGAGGGTTACAAGGTAAGAAACTCAACTAGATATGACCTAGGGTTCCTTTATCTGTACATAGAGTATTTAGCTAGGACTCTGTCCCTTTCCTTGTTATACAAGGTAACATGATGTCGAGTTCTACTCTATCTTTAATTACATCGGCCGGCCCACCTCCTATTCGAGTGGCTGTATTTGCCTCCTGTAAGGGTACCCTGTCACACCCTGAAAATTTCGATAATAAATTATGAACCCAAAAATTGTGAATCGACAAAAAAATCCTTGAATGAAATTGCATCATGCCAAAGTTACTTTTTATGAGTTATTTATTATTGCTGGCAACTCAATCCTGATATTAAAACCCTCAAATTAAATTTAACCCTATCAAATTAATTTATGGAATTAAGATATAATCTAAATAAAATGGAGTATCCTAATAAAAGGAAATCATAATAATAAGGTTGTGTGCCTTCCAAATAAAATTTGGACATTGTGTCACTTAGAATATATATACTAAAAGAAGAGAATATATTTGATGAACATAATACCTGGAATAAAATTTAGGAAGAAGAGGAACCCTACTTCACAAAATTTCCTAGACTACTATTCATTGGCAATTTTGTGATTAGAACCTTCTTTCTCCTGCATCTTTTGCACTTGGGTCCTACCCTCAAATTTCCCGGCAAGCAAGGCCGCCACCATGCAGCCGAGACCACCTCCCCCCTCTGCGCCACAGCCAGCCGCCTTGCCTGCTCACTGCTGCCACCTGTGCATCGTAGCCCAAATCAGCCCTGGCGATAGGCATAATCCGGCGCCCATAGTCTACCGCTACCGTGAATTGCGCGCGCCCAAGATTTCTACCCGCGCATTCACTGCGCTAGCTGCACATCGCGACGCCGCGGTAACGCCAACCCACGTCAGCTCGATCTCGCCAAGGATATGCCATTAAGCCGTATCTTATCGTTGCCAAATCCCCGGAGTCTATGGACATCGCTTCGCCAGTCACCGATGTTACGTTCTAATAAATTCATCCCAATTAAAATTCATTTGGAAAATGGAATAATATACTTTTATTAGAAGCCGAAGAAAATAATCAACAATAAAATATGTCCTAGAAAAATTCGAATGTGGCTTGAAGTATTTTTCTTAAATTCTCATGCCCTAAAATTGTTTCCTCAATTTTTTTCAGACCACTTTAACTAATTATTAAGCAACAAAAACATTTATCAGTGTTTTGATAAAAAGAAAAATTAAAAATAAACCTTTTTCTCTCTTTTTGCGCCAACTGGCCCAAAAATCCTTTTCTCTCTTCGGCCCCTCCCCTCTTTTCTCCCTCTCGGGCCAACCCCTCCTTCCCTCACCGTCGGCCCAAGCCTCCTCTCCCTCTCTTTTCATTTTTTTTCCTTCCCCCGGGCCTCCTGCTCCCTCTGGCCTGCCTGTCTCCCGTGGCCCAGCAGCCTCGCCAGGCCAGCCCAAGCAGCCAGCCGCCCCTGCTCGCCCGCGGGTTTTTTACTGTTACTAATTTAATTTTTTTTAATTTACAAAACTAATTTTTGATTTGGTTATTTTGCAGAAATAGCCTCTTGCCACCGTGGCCCAGGGCGGCGAATGGCCTCCCCGTCAGGCAGGCCTCACGGCGCAGGCTGCCGTTAGCCGGGGGGGCCACGTGGCGTTGCCGCCCTGGGGGACGGCGGCGAATGCCAATGCATTCGCCGCCGTCCCCCAGGATGGTTTTTAGCCCAATCGCCGCCCTGGGGGACGGCGGTTTTTAGCCCTCCCCTATATAGTCCCTTCGCACACTCGCCGGCGCGTCATTTCCCCCTTCCGCCTCCAACGTTTGTCCAATAGAGCTGAGGCAAAGGAGGAGCAGTACAGCGGCGAAGCCCTCATGGATTTTTGAGCCGAATCTAGGTATTTTTTTGCTCTCCCCCTGTTATGTAGTCAATTTTTTAGACAAGTGTTAATTAGTACTAGACGCGTAATGTAATACCTGACAAATTATGAAAATATTAACGGTTTGGCATAACCATCGTTAGTGTTAAATTTATTTGACCGTACTAGAAGAACATAGCGGACATGTAGTAAATTGTAGATATTTTAGAAATAAATATGCTCTGCCATGGCCATCGTTGGTACACGTCATTTCGACACGTTAGATAAACCTAGCATATAACTTTATTAGCGCTGCTGGGTTAGTTTGTAAAATGTAGAAACGGTAATGGTTTGACTCATACCTATAGCCTTTTTATGGAACGAATATTGATTAGTACAGATTAATAACTGTAGTGAAAATCTTTTTTTGTCAACAGAAATGGCAAATAGAGTTGTATTCGTGATATATCACGGTGAAGGAAATGTCAGAGAAGGACCATATGGGGTAGATTTATCGGAGTTCAACGTAGCACAAAAGGGAATTATAGCTCCAGCTGAGAGAAGTTTTCCTGGAGTTTACAATTGGTTAATGAGGGGATTCAGAGTAGATCCTGAAGTAAATGCAATTACGGTGTACGCACTGGTTAGCTGGGCTGTGGAAGGTTTTTGGTGGGAATTGATGGCAATAGATTCGACGGCCAGCTGGGTATTTTTTGTGGAGAGTGCATTGCAGCGAGGATGCGCACCGAGCATCCTAGTGGTAGTGCATGACAGGGTCAGCATTGATCAGGCTGGTCCAAGTACAGCGGAAGGGCCCGATGAAATAGGGGAGCAAAATGAGGCAGAAGACGAGGGTGCCGGAGAGGAAGGAGGCCAAGAAGACATGGGACCGGGGGGGTTTGCAGATGAAGGGGAGAGACACCCAGGTCTAGTACAGGAGATGGAAATTGAAGACTCAGAACCTGAGCATATGGAGGATGATGATTCTTCGGAGGACGATGTATACCGGTAGAATGGGACAACGAGGACTTCTCCGGACTCGTTGTCTCAGAGGGGCACATCGTGGCATGGGAGTATCGGCAGAATGAAGTGGTGCAAGGCACTAGATACGCCGAAAAAGCACAGTTGACAGAGGCTGTGAAGATGTGGGCCATGTCACTTGGGAGGGAGTTCTGGGTATCAAAGTCCACCAGATCAGTGTACGAAGTGAAATGTGCAAGTTCAAGCGATGGATGTCCATGGAGGATGTACGCATCCAGGAAGAAATATGATGACTGTTGGTCCGTGTCAATCGTGACGGAGCACAACTGCCATCTTCCGGGTGTTCAGAAGTACCACAGGAACATATCATCTGCATTCATCGCTTCAGAGCTGTATTATGTTGTTGTGGAGAATCTCCAGTTCGAGCCCAAGTCAATTATCAGGCGCATCGAGGAGAAGTACAAGTACACCATTACATATGCCAAGGCATGGAGGGCCAAACAGAAGATAATTGAAAGGAGATTCGGCAGTTTTGAAGCTTCGTACAATAATTTGCCTCGTCTACTGGAAACCATCTGTGCGAGGAATCCTGGCAGCTACTCCGAAATCAAAAGTTTCCCATCGTTACCAAATCCTGGGCAGAGCATCCTTCAGCGGGCCTTCCTCTCTCTGCAGGCATGCATATTTGCATTTCTTCATTGCAGGCCCATTCTCTGCATCGACGGCACGTTCCTAACTAGAAAATACAGAGGCCAAATATTGACGGCAATCAGAGTAGACGGGAACAACCAAGTGTTGCCCATGGCCTTTGCCTTCGTCGAGAGCGAGAACACAGAGAGTTGGTACTGGTTTCTGAAGCTGGTTAAGGAAAAGGTGGTGGGGATGAGGCCAGATGTATGTCTCATACATGACCGTCATCCAGGGATGCTGCGTGCAATTGATGAGCTGCGAAACGGATGCGCAGACAAGGGATACCCTCCTGTGTGGGAAGATGTAAAGAGCAGATGGTGCATGCGTCACATGGGCGCAAACTTTTTTATAAGCAGTTCAGAAACAAGGAGCTGATGGTCATGTTCAAACGTTTGTGCACCCAGAATCAACAGAAGAAGTTCAATGAGCTATGGAGGAGACTTGATGAGCTGACAGCTAAACATAGAGGCGAGAGTTCTGCAAGACCCGCAGCTAGAGGTGTTGACGGCCCTGAAGCTCTAGGTGCACTTCCCACCGATGACGGTACATTCAGAAGGAGGCCTGGTTCCTCGGTTAGCAAATTTTCGCAGTGGATCGAGCACGAGCTGAAGGAGAAATGGGCATTGCTGTACGATGAAGGTGGAGCAAGGTACGGCATAATGACCATGAACCTTGCAGAGGTCTACAACTGGGTCATGCGTGGTGTGAGGCAACTCCCCCTTGTTGCCATCGTGGAGTTCATCCTACATGGAACACAGACGTACTTCCACGACAGGTGCAGACAAAATGGCCCATCTATGGCCGATGGAAACCTTTAGTTCGGCACAAAAATGACAGAGTACCTTGAGGAGAAATGCAAGAAGGCAAGAGAGCACCGAGTCCGAGTGCAGGGCACACGAGAGCATAGATTTGAGATATTATATGCCGACAGGTCCAGGCGTGGCATATTCGCAAGGAAACCTCGGTAAGAGTGTGTCCTAAAGGAAGATGGGACATGCAAGTGCTCCTGTCGGAAACCAAGCTTGTACCACAAGCCCTGTTCTCATGTCATTGCCGCTTGCGGGGAGTGCGGCATTGATGAACGCCAATATGTGTCTCCGTACTTTAAAAAGGAAGCAATCATGCATACATGGAGTACCGAGATTTTTGGTTTCAGCATCGTCGGCACTTTCACTGAAGACACAAGCCCAGCTTATTTCATCCCTGACCCGACGAAGGCAAGGAACAAGGTAGGCCACCGTTGGACACGGAGGATTCGCAATGATATGGACGAATCCGAGGCCGGCGTTAGTACTCAACGTTGCAGTAAGTGTGGAGAGGATGGACATACCTACAAAAAGTGCACGAAAGACGCCGAGGCCCCAAGTGCAGCAGAAGTTCCTATGGAAGGATCAGGCGCCGACGGAAGGCGGCCAACTGGGGAAGGCACCACTGATAGGCAGCGTCATCGCAGGCGTCCTCGTGCACCTTCGGGTTATGTTGTGTAGTATAGCCGCTGGTTGCTGATGTAATGTCCCTGTAATGTGTACCAATATGCATGTATTGCTATCTGATTTTTGTTTTAGTATGGGCCTTTTAAAGGTACTTTGCTGTCTGTTAATTTTCTGACTGTAATGCACTATGTTTAATTGAGCTAATCCGTTCCGCTTCTTTTTCCTTGCAGGTATGGAGTACCAGACGCTTGAGTTGCTGGATCACGCCACCGATCAGTCCCATCGGTCGTTTCTCTCGACGGTGCAGAACCTCGAGCTCGGTACCTTACATCCTCGACCTTCTAGGCAACTCATTCCCGTGGACAACAAGTTCACGACTAGGTACGTACGAACGTTGTAATGTGAAGCTGTATATGTCAACTTACTAACTTGCTTTGTTTTGATTGTCAGGTTACGGGAGGCAGGCCTTCTGCTACTGTGTAGGCTGGTAGCAGCCGCAGCGGACCCGACTGACCCGGCGAAGAAGTGGGGTATCGACCGGTCGTTGATCACAGCTCTTGTGGACTGGCGGAGACCAGAGATGCACACCTTCCACCTCCCATGCGGTGAGATGGCCCCCACGCTGCAGGACGTCAGCCTCCTCCTTGGGCTGCCTCTAGCCGGTAATGCGGTGGGCCTAGTTGACGGGCTCCAGGCGTGGAGAGATGACATCCTGCAGCGGTTCGCCCCGATTCACCGTGCTCCGGGGCTTCCCCTCGTTGGCGAGATCTCCCCGTACACGCATGCAGGCCCCCCTCAGGCTTGGGTACTGAGCTACACGGTAAGAATGCTTTCTTGTTGTTTTATGTTCATCCTTTAGTCCGTACTAGAATTACAGTGTTAACTTCTTTATATGTTACTGCAGTCTGATCAGCTAGACCCAGAGGCCAACACGTACTCACTGCAGAGGAGCCTAGAGGCGTACCTGTTGTGGCTGTTCGGGTGGGTGATGTTCACCAACTCGCACGGCCACGCAGTCGACAAGGGCTTGATCCCTTATGCGAGGGAGATAGCCGACGTCGAGGACGGTGTTGTTCCCCAGTACAGTTGGGGATCGGCAGTCCTTGCCGCCACGTACAGGGGTCCGTGCGACGGCTGCAGGAAGACCAACCTAGAAGCGGTCTTCACGGGTTGTCCACTCCTCCTACAGCTCTGGGTGGCAGAGCGGTTCGCGATCGGCCGCCCCGTGGTGGACCACAGTCCGTACGAGTCGACCCTGTACGTGGATGTCCCACCGGAGGACTATCCGACGATGGGGACGGTGTGGTGTCATCATGAGGTATGTTCGGTGTTAGAACCGTCTCGGTTTTTTATGTTACTTGGACTAACGAGAACTCTTTTCTTGTTTGTAGCGTCGGTACGCTCACGTGCAGGTGCAGAAGTCGTACCCAGACTTCGTCATGGAGTTCGACAGGATCATGGACGACGACGTTGTCTGGGAGCCGTACAGCGCCGAGGCGGTGAACGCGCGTGCGCCACTTGGGCTGTCGTCCCTCTGCAACAGGGACCAGGCATACTGGCTGACGATGACGCCGATGCTGTTCGACATTTTTGTCGAGCCGCACTGCCCGCAGCATGTGATGCGGCAGTTCGGTATGCGACAGACCTTCGGCCATCCACAACGCCAGGGCGTACCGCAACACGTTCACAGGTATATGTGGAAATGAATATTCCGTATTGTTATGCATTGTGTCACCGGTTGTGCTCTGCAGGTTAATCGGCGTGGCTAGGCCACCGGTAAGTTGTGAAGACCCACCGTCATCGAGTACATCAACGACTGGCTCATAGCCACGGAGGACGTCATCACGGAGATGCACCCCTACACAGCCGCCAGGTACGAGCAGTACCTTTCCTGGTACCAGCCCTGTACCAGACTACAGGTGACGTTCACTCCCGAGGCTTCACTGGCGCACGTCGCGGGGGTGCGAGACGCATACCCAACACACCGCGACCAGGACTACTTCCGCGCGGTGAGTCAATGGTTTTCATACTATTTTCAACGGTAGTTACCACGCGCAACTAACCACGCATGTCCTGCTGAACAGGCGGACGATGCTAGGCAGGTCCATACGGAGCTCGGCCTACTGCGGCAGCGCCTCGAGGCTGGCATCCCTCTCACGCAGCTGTTGACGCCGAAAACCGCCGGGTGTGCCGAAAAGCTTGCTGACGATCTGGTTCGGCGCCTGGTGACACGCGAAGGCCTGGGAGATCTGCTTAGCTCCAGTGCAGGTCCTAAAATATTTGAGGTTCGCGGGCGTGCCAGTCAATTTGACCTCGCAATTGACAAGGAGATGAAGAAATTAGATTACTGATCCAATCGGCCAGTAAGCCGATACGGATCCCTTCCAGCCGATCGCCGCTATGCTCGTGCCCGGGTCCCCGCCTGTACTCGCGCCCGGGTCTCGCTCGTAGTCGGATCCTTGCCCGTGTCCGAGTCTTTGCTCGTGCTCGCGTCCGACTGCCAGCAGCAACTGCACATCGGCTATCGGCCGATACGGGCTGATGTAGGCTCCTTGTAGCCGATGGCCGATGGCACCTGTGTATCGGCTAGGAAACCGATAGCGCTATGAGCAAATAGACAAGATGTCAGTATAATATGTGCATCGGCTAGGAGCCGATGATAAAATAGATAAGCAAGATAGTAAGCCAGCCGACTGCCGAGGAAACACATATGCATCGGCTAGAAAACCGATGATAATATAGATGACCAAAACAGTAAGAATAATACAGTCGGCTTTATAAAAAGATAACCTATCGGCTAAGCACTCCGATAGAACGTCGCATATACACCGATCAGCCCGACAAGGATAAATCTATTATTATCGATCTAGTAGTTCAAACCTAACTGATGCAGCACAGATCGATAATAGTAAAGGAACCTCAACGAACCGATAGACCTAATGCAACTGTGATGAAAATAACTTACCGGCTATACATTCCGATAAGACGCTTGCGCAAAAACCATCAGCCTAGCAGGAACGATTTATCGCTGGCAGTTCAGTAGTCGGACCCAACCGATGCAGCACGAACTGATGATAAATCGCCCCCAGTAACTGATAAATCTACGCACGCGTGATGTGATATACCTGACCAGCCTAAGAGGTCGGACCGAACCGATGCAGCCGTAGACAGATCCGATACACCGTGGTAAGCCGACTACCATAGACCGACTAGAATATCGGACCTAACCGAGAAAGTCCTAGCCGATTGGTAGTCGGGGTAACGAGACTTACCCTCTCGCAGGAGTTCGGACCTAACCAATGCAGCCCCGCTCGAGAAGCAAGAACCCGTTGGTAAAGGGTGGCGATGCGCCGAAGTTGATTGATCGATTGATTATTTACAAGGTACCCGGGCATACGTATATATACCCCGAGTTGGTACAGTCCTAATAGGACACGAAACAGAAGTTTCCTAATTATAAAAGGAAAAAACTAACAAACCCCGATCAGATACGAGATCAGGTTTCCTAAAAATTATCAAAACTACCTAATTAGTAGATAAGGTAATTGACTGCCATGTCGTGGTCCCCACGATTCCTTCCTGAATCTGGCTTCTTCTGATTAGCTTCCAACGGCTGATATATCTTCTTTCCTTAACCAAATCCAATGTGAACCGTGCCAAATTTTGGCGTTAACACATGCCCCCCAATTTCGGAGTTTGTTATCAAACTTCGAAATTCTCCTTCTGTTTGGGCCTCATCATTCCCTCCTGGCCTCTTGAAATCGGCTTTCATGAGCCGATACCTTTTGTACTAGGTGTGCTAGGCTCTTGAAGTCTTCTGATGAAAATCTTTCCTTGATCGGAGCCATCAAACCTTGGAATGCTAACTCGGCCAGCTGTGCATCGTCCAGACTTAAACTATAACATCGGTTTCTAACATCACGAAACCGCTGGATATATTCTGAGACTGATTCCTCTGGCTTCTGTATTACTGATGTTAAGTCTATCAAACTCATCTCCTGACTCCCCATAAAGAAATACTTGTGGAATTGCTTTTCCAGATCGGCCCAACCTCGAACTGAGTTAGTTGGCAATGAAGAAAACCATGTAAAGGCCGATCCGGATAATGATAACGGGAAGAGTCTAACTCTCAAAGCTTCTACAGCCGATGCTTCTCCGCATTGCGCCAGGAATCGGCTGACATGCTCCACTGTAGACACATCATCTTGCCCTGAGAATTTGGAGAAGTCTGGTACTCTGTATCGGCGTGGCAACGGAGCTCTATCAAACCAATCTGGATATGGAGGCCGATACATAAATGTTTCCTTCTTCGGTCTTAAACCGAATTGTTCTCTCATCACCTCCGTGATTCTTGCTGTCAAATCTTCTTCTCTTGGATTTTCATCGTGATAACGCAGAGGTGGAGTTTGTAGCCGATTCTGATTCTGATACTCCCTCTGATAATTGTACTCAGGAACAGCTTCTGAATAACTCTGTTGATGCCCCCCATAGTACGCAGTTTGATATCCTTGAGGAATCCCATCTTGTTGCCCCCCGGGTATTTGAATCGGCTCCACTGCCTTCTTGATCAAGTTCTGTAATATATTCACCAATATCCCAGATTGATCGGTCAACGCATGATGAACTGCTTCATTAAACATGTCTTGGATCGGCTTCTGTGAACTTGCAGGCGATATATGGCTCGATTCGTCAACAAGAACAGGCTTTGGAAATTGTGACTTCTGAATCGGCCCTTGATCTGTCATACCGAAGGATTGTAGACAAAGCTTCTGAAACTCCACGATGTTCTGCTCCACTTGTTGTCTCTGTTCTTCGGTCAAGTCTTCCATTGTGACTGGGTTTGCATCATCTTTGCTAACCTCTTTTCCAGCCATGTTGAAGTTCTGTGTCCCACCAGGTCAAAAACGTGTTGATTCAGCCGATAGGATATACTGTGATAATATGAAGATCGTGTCCCACTGGGCGTGCCAAAAACGTGTTGACGCCGAAAACCGCCGGGTGTGCCGAAAAGCTTGCTGACGATCTGGTTCGGCGCCTGGTGACACGCGAAGGCCTGGGAGATCTGCTTAGCTCCAGTGCAGGTCCTAAAATATTTGAGGTTCGCGGGCGTGCCAGTCAATTTGACCTCGCAATTGACAAGGAGATGAAGAAATTAGATTACTGATCCAATCGGCCAGTAAGCCGATACGGATCCCTTCCAGCCGATCGCCGCTATGCTCGTGCCCGGGTCCCCGCCTGTACTCGCGCCCGGGTCTCGCTCGTAGTCGGATCCTTGCTCGTGTCCGAGTCTTTGCTCGTGCTCGCGTCCGACTGCCAGCAGCAACTGCACATCGGCTATCGGCCGATACGGGCTGATGTAGGCTCCTTGTAGCCGATGGCCGATGGCACCTGTGTATCGGCTAGGAAACCGATAGCGCTATGAGCAAATAGACAAGATGTCAGTATAATATGTGCATCGGCTAGGAGCCGATGATAAAATAGATAAGCAAGATAGTAAGCCAGCCGACTGCCGAGGAAACACATATGCATCGGCTAGAAAACCGATGATAATATAGATGACCAAAACAGTAAGAATAATACAGTCGGCTTTATAAAAAGATAACCTATCGGCTAAGCACTCCGATAGAACGTCGCATATACACCGATCAGCCCGACAAGGATAAATCTATTATTATCGATCTAGTAGTTCAAACCTAACTGATGCAGCACAGATCGATAATAGTAAAGGAACCTCAACGAACCGATAGACCTAATGCAACTGTGATGAAAATAACTTACCGGCTATACATTCCGATAAGACGCTTGCGCAAAAACCATCAGCCTAGCAGGAACGATTTATCGCTGGCAGTTCAGTAGGTCGGACCCAACCGATGCAGCACGAACTGATGATAAATCGCCCCCAGTAAACTGATAAGATCTACGCACGCGTGATGTGATATACCTGACCAGCCTAAGAGGTCGGACCGAACCGATGCAGCCGTAGACAGATCCGATACACCGTGGTAAGCCGACTACCATAGACCGACTAGAATATCGGACCTAACCGAGAAAGTCCTAGCCGATTGGTAGTCGGGGTAACGAGACTTACCCTCTCGCAGGAGTTCGGACCTAACCGATGCAGCCCCGCTCGAGAAGCAAGAACCCGTTGGTAAAGGGTGGCGATGCGCCGAAGTTGATTGATCGATTGATTATTTACAAGGTACCCGGGCATACGTATATATACCCCGAGTTGGTACAGTCCTAATAGGACACGAAACAGAAGTTTCCTAATTATAAAAGGAAAAAACTAACAAACCCCGATCAGATACGAGATCAGGTTTCCTAAAAATTATCAAAACTACCTAATTAGTAGATAAGGTAATTGACTGCCATGTCGTGGTCCCCACGATTCCTTCCTGAATCTGGCTTCTTCTGATTAGCTTCCAACGGCTGATATATCTTCTTTCCTTAACCAAATCCAATGTGAACCGTGCCAAATTTTGGCGTTAACAGCAGCAGGAGCAGACGATCACGTTCGGCCGGATGTGCAACACGATGCGCTCGATCGTCCGTGCTCTGACTTGTCGCCGTTCCGATGCAGCCCCACCGATGCAGATACATATGCGAGGTCCCCATGGTGAAGGGACATCGGCAGGAGCGGCGGGTTCTGTAGGGGCCAATACGTCGTGGGGAGGAGGTCCTTCTGGTACCGCCGGAGGATCGAGGTTGGCAGGCTCCATGATCGGGCGAGGATTGTCAGGTACGTCAGGTTTGAACCTATTCTCCATAACTAACTGCACTTTTTATTCAGCTGACGCGAACTTTTCTTTACTAGACCCACGCGGCGGATATCACCACCACCTGGGGGACACTGGGCGGGGATCTGCCCCGAGCACCTCTGCTTGGATCTCTACCGAGGACGACCTCCTTCCGGAGCAGGACGTGATCGGGTCGTCACAGCTCGGAGGTGCACTGCACACACAGCCGCATGACGCTGGTGCTTCCCCTGCTGCTCAGGCGGTCCGAGCCACCCGTGGGGTACCGGCGGACCGCCTGACGTACTCGCGCGGGCACGTGCGAGCGCAGCCTAGGAGGACGAGGAGGCGTATGACCTAGGGGCTATTGTTGTATTTTTTTTATTTATATGTCTCGCATAACTTGTTTAAATTTTTCATGTCCATATTCACCCCCTCTAGGCTCGATCCCACCCTTCAGATCTGACCTTTCATAAATTTTTACAACGGTACTCCGTCCTGTATGTACCATTTTAAAAGGAGAAACCACTTTCGGCGCATACCATGCGCGAGTACGGACCACCTTTACTTGCATAATATAGGCCGCGCGTGCGCCACATTGCGACAAGCGACCTTTCGGCGCGTCGCTTTAGTCATGCGTTGTCACGGGCATTCTGAATACATGGTCGGCCACTTCAACCGCTTTTTGCATATACATGTCCCTTATATTTTGACCTATACGTCTCATAGGGAAATAGACGCACGACAACCTATATAAAAGCACCATCATAGTAGCAGAGGGCCTTCACCCAGGCCCTCGGGCAAACTTCGCACCGTTTATGAACTACGGCCACTACCTGCCTCACTAGTTTCCTTTTCTTCTTGTAGCAGCATCGAACAATGTCTCCTACACCTCTTTTCATGGAGGATTGCAACTGGCGATATTTAGGTTTCGCTTTGGTACTGCCACCTTGGGCTGAACGCTCGATATGCCTTTGTGGTGACCGTTGCCGGCTACGCGTATCTCATCAGGAGGAGACTTACGGCTGGAGATACTTCGAGTGCGTGCACCAGAGTCCCCAGGTACGTGTTTCAGTCAAGTCTTTATCATATTCGTTTTTACGCCCACGACTCTTATACCAGGATATTTACCTTAACAGACCGAGGGAAGATATTGCGGCTTCATCGAGTGGATTGACAACGGTAACCCGGAATATGACTATCTCCCATTAGACGAAAGCATGGCGCAATACATGGCTAGGAGGGCGGAGCACGAACAACGTCTAGAGCTAGAAGGGGCAGACTGGAGAAATCGACCTCTCGGACTACCGCGATGGGAGGACCGTCCAACGTGCGCTTGTGGTGATCGTGCCAGGTCGTCAGGTCGAGAAGGCCAGGAACTCTGTGACGCAGAAGCTTTGTTTGTCCGAACATTCTTGACAACGATATCGATGTAAGTTCAAGCCACACCTTACTTCCTGCAGATAGTTTACCTTCACCAAACGTGACGAATTTACTAATCAAACTCGTCCCACAGGATCCTCCAAGGAGGTGTCAATTTAGATAATGGATTGACAATTTCACGCCATCATATCTATCACGGCACTGGAACATGTAACCAGAATCACCAACCGACTACAGCCTGTCTAGATCGTACCATGAACGAATCGCCCGCTTTTCTAGGAACCGATGACTAGAACGAGCGGATACATTGTACTGCAAACAATGTAGTATCCCTTGTTGTATTTCGTACTATGGGTGTCGCATTCATCATGCCGCAATGCGAATGGCTCGCATCTAGCTAATATCACTATGCTATTGTACGTGCACTGCGTTAAGTATCGACCGAGTGGATGACGAATAATACAATATATCGTCTTTCAATGTCGAATTAAAAATCATTCAGTACGTACATTTTTGGGGTTAAAAATTAGCAACAAAATTTTTAAATTTGGTAATTTGCAAATGGCTCCAGGGAGCCGAGGCCTGGGCTGGGCAATGGTCCGATCGGGAGGGGACAACGGTCCGATCGGGGGTATTCGGACGGTCCGATCTCTAGACGGACGGTCCGATCTGGGGCAATGGTTAGTCCAATCAATGGTCCAATCCGGGGGCAACGGTCCGATCGTGTGCATTCCGATGGCCCGATCCCTGGGCGGATGGTCTGATCTTGGGCAATGGTCAGTCCGATCAACGGTTCGATTCGAGGGGCAACGGTCCGATACCTAAGCGGACGGTCCAATCCGACGGGCAATGGTCCGATCCCCGGATCGGACGGTCCGTTCGCTATGCATTCGCCGCCGTCCCCCAGGGCGGCAATGCCACGTGGCCCCCCCGGCTAACGGCGGCCTGCGCCATGAGGCCCGCCTGACGGGGAGGCCATTCGCCGCCCTGGGCCACGGCGGTTTTTAAATACTGCCGTGGCCCACGGCGGCAAGAGACTATTTCTGCAAAATAACCAAATCAAAAATTAGTTTTGTAAATTAAAAAAAAATTAAATTAGTAACAGTAAAAATCCCTCGCCCGCGGCAGGCCTCGGCCTACTGCCGCCCGTGCGCGGCCCAGCCAGTCCACACGGCGTCGTCGTCTTCCTCCAGTCGCTGCCGACTACGACCGCCGAAAGCAGAAACCCTAGCGCCGCCGCCCCATCGATTCATCTCCTCCAGATGAGTTTCCACCAAATTGATTAGGGGAAATCAATCCCCATTCCTCTCTCATCACTTCCCCCATGCATCCCTCTTCTTTTCGTTTAAAATCATCATGAATTGCAGGTCTTTATTCCGGCCGTTTCTCCGTCCGCCATGGATGCCGGCCGAGCTCCCCATGGCCGTTCCCCTACCTGGCAGCCTATAAAAATGGGGCCGTGTCCTCCTCCTCCATCCTTTTTCCATCCTCTCGAGCTCCCTCGCCCTCCGACCATCTTCCCGCGTCTCTTTCTCTCTCCACCGTACCGGAGGAGCTCCGGCAGCCCCTTCCTCCGTGCTAGAGCGCCGCCCGACCTCGGCAACACCGCCATCGGCCCTGCGACGTCATCCTCCGCCTCGGCCTGGCCTCATCTTCGCTAGTCGCTGTCCGGAGCCGCTCCCTCGTCATCAACCCGAAGATCATTGCCGTCTTCTAACTTCGGCCGTCTCTTCCGCCTCACCGGAGCGCCGTTCCACCACGCCGTCACCACCCTCGACTCTGCAGCAACGACCTCGACCTCGGCCACGCCCTTTCCTGCCTGAAGCCCGCAGGAGACGCCTCGCCACCGACATCCCGAAGCAACATTGCCGCCCGTGCACGTCGCCCAGAGTCACCGACATCCTCTCGCCGTGCCGCCCTAGCCGGTGAGTTTCCTGTGGCGCCCTGCCTGCATTACGCCCCTCGCCGTCCTCTGCCGTGCCGTCGTGCGCTGGCGACCTTCGGGTCCCGTGCCGCCGGCGTCGGACTCCTGTGGCTGTTTGGTTAGCCGGCTGTGCTGACGTGTCCCACCCACGTAGTGGTCGCGTCAGCAGGCTCACCCGCGCGTCACTCATGTGGCGGCCACGTGCGCTAGCTGGCGTGGCACAGCGTGGGGCCGTGTGTCAGCCTCTTTGATCAGATGACACGTGGGGTCCATGTCTGTAGACCCTTGGACTGCTTATACGCACCCGGTTCACAGTGGTCCGTTAGCTGACGTGTAGGTCCCGCATATCAGCAACAGACGTCATAAACATGATTTTATAATATAATAATTCCACAAAATTGTAAATTTTCATTTAAATTGTATGTAAACTTCGGATGGCCATACATTGGTCATACGGACTTTAAATTGACCCGTTCAAGTCTCTAAATTTTTGTTAAATCACCGAGAATCCAAATATATACTTTTCATGTACTATTTTTGCTTCTTAAATAGTGTTTTAGCCTCGTTTTACGTGTCTTGCGTAGTTCCGTCAAATCAAAGGATCCAGAAGTACAGATCAAGACATCGGAACACCATTTTTTTTAACAGGGCAAGTCATGCTCTCCTTGAGCATATTGAGACCTAGTTTATGAAAATTATTTTTGATTTAAATTATTGCATTTCGCTTTATCAAATTACCTCGTTTACAACTATTTTACTTAGCTGTACCTATATTCCTTGTTATAGCCTTATTATTGGTATAATATTCTTTGACAACCATAGTGATAGCATTATTGGTCCCGATCTTTCGGTGGAGACATGTAACTCGATTGGGGATGGAGGCAACGTTCACGACTCGACTACAACCGTCCGAAGAGGCTGCGCCTTGGTGACCGATACACCAACTCCAAGGGTTGCTCGCGATCTTGTGGGGCGCGAATAACTCAGCCACGAGGGTACTCGTCCTGTAAGCAATCGAAGAACAAGCAAGAACAAGTAGAACAAGCACTGAATTGCTAGATTGATATGAAGGTTTCGATCATAAACACGACATGATGAGGTTCTGAAATCAAGCGAACGGGTGATCTAATCGACACGCACGCTGCAACTCGAAGTAGCGACAGCTTACTTGGAATCAACAAAACCTAATTGTTCCTGGCGGCTCTAAGCCTTATTAATAGAAGGGAGAAGGACCACAGGGGTGCCATTGGGCCAAAATAGGGTGATGTAGCACTGTGGACATAATAGGTCTCCATATTAAAATGACGATTGCGGCCGACTCTGATTAGATATGGACATGAGGCCGGATCCGTTTGGAAGTAGTCTTGATAAGCTTTCCACGAAGTATTTGCATACCTGAATCGGAGTCCGAATGAAGTTGTGGTGACCGTCATAAGTTGGTGTTGTCCTGCAGTCCAAATTCAGCCCGCGTGACTCCTCTTCCCTGTTGATCCTCGCCATCGTTCCTAAGCAAAAGAAGAGTGCACATGTTTCCATGGTCTAAATAAGTTGGACACAAACCTAAGAATGAACTCACCTGATAGTTGAGTTGACGTGCACGAGCACGAGTAATTGGCCCAATAATTGGCCCAGTAATCTGTACTTGTGGAGGTGTGGATGTATCGATGGTATTGATGTCCTCATCATTGTCATACCCCGAGTTTTCCCTTAAATATAGCCACACAAAATATACCTAAGAAATGTCCCAAGAAAACAATTTAAATTAGCCAAATGAATTAATTAAATGTGAAAATACAAAATAATAAATTATCATAGCTGGGAATATTTTTCTTATATTTCTCTTGCCAAAATATATTAACAGGATTTTTATTGGAATTTTTACAGCACTGGAAGTATTTTTAATAAATCAAAAACTCTTATCGGGATTAAAAGAGCACTGGAAATCCTTTTTCTTTTTCTTTTCCTTCTCTTTTTCCTTTTTCTTTTCTTTTCCCTCCCGCATGGCCGCCGGCCCAGTATTGTGCCAGCCTGCTTGTGCAGCCTGCACGCCCGCGCGTCCCTCACCCCTCTCGCTGACACGTGGGCCCAAGGCCCCACATGTCAGTTTCGTCCTCAACCTCCGGCCGACTCGGCCGGAGGGGATCGAGATGCCCCGTCCGTCGGATTTTGCCCGTTCCCGCTCCAGTTGCACGTCGCCATCACTACAGCCGTCGCCGACTACCGCGATCGCGCTTGCTAGCTTCGCCGCACCCCGCTGCGCCTTGTCTGGCAGTCAGCCATCTCGGATTCCTGCCGGAACTCCATTCTCTCTGTCGCCCCGTTCGGTAAGCCTCTCCGCCAGCAGTCGGCCGCGGATTCCCATCGACCCACTCGGTCTTTTTCCCTCCTAACATGTTCAACACCTTCGTCAGGTCCTCCCGTACCTCGTTCGTGTCTCCGTCCTCGTGTTGCGTCGCCGAAACCCCGTCGCCGTCGATATCCTGAACCTCAGCCGCCGCCAACTCCCTCTGTTCACCGTCATTCACTGCACTCTGGTCGCCGCAAGCCCTCGGTGAGCACTCGGCCACAATCCTCATCTCCTCCGTCGCTTGCTATTGCACTCCGCTGCGCCGGATGGTCGCCGGCGGTGACCATCAGGCCGCGTGCGCCATTGCCGCGCCGTTGCCGCGCCAGTGGGTCTTGTTCCTGACTAGGTCTGAGTCGTCCGATCTATCTCGGCAGATTGGGGCCGCACGTGTACCTATGTCCGTGGTCGCCGCATGTGTGTGGAATGTGTCCACCGTGCGCCGTCCTCTTTTGCGCCACTGACCTGTGGGTCCCGCCTACCGTCGCTGGCTACTCGTGGTCCGCTGATGCATTAATTCCTTTAATTGCGCAATAAATCGTTTAATAATTATGTTTGTATAGGAAATCACAGTAAAACTTCTAAAATTCATAACTAATTCATTCAGGCTTCTATTAATTCCATTTAAATTTCATCAAATCCAGAAAAATGCCAAGAATTGATTAAAAATACTTTTAGCTCTTGTTTGACTGCCCACATGTACTATTTTTAATTGTTTGTGTGTTGTTTGCTTTAGAATCCAACGTCGTCGATTCTCCCGTGTGCTACGAGGTCATAGCCCAGTACATCGAGCCAGAGCAAGGCAAGTCACACTGTAATCTTGATTATTTTGTACCTACTTTTTACTAAAATGTTTTGTTTATTTAAATAAACATGCATGCTTTTATTATTTCATGTGATATGGGTTATGACCTTTATAAAGATAAAAATATGCCTTAGTTGTTGAACTTTGTTCCTTGTCACCTAGGTAACAACATGATTAGAATATTATGCTTAGGAAGCTTAGCCATGCTTAGAAACTATTAGTTCATCTAGGAATTAAATATTATCATTTACAGTCATGGTTCGACTCTATGTCGGGAAATGTAACATTGGACATATTACTATTAAATTAATAAAATTTGACCCAAATGGTGGACTGTGGGTGCATGATTTTGTTGGTCACATCCATGGCAATTAAGGACCGGTTCACAGGAACCCCTTGAGCAAATACTCGTACTTTCCACAAGCTAGCGTGAGCAACAGCTAGGCTTGTAGCATCTCTTCTCCCTCTCCTAGGCACCAATGGTGAGGATGGGTGTGATGGAGTTGGGTCGGCCCGGGGTAGGGTTGATCGGCTTCCGGATCCATTGTGGCACAAGGGGGGTAGCCTGGCCGATATGGGGTGTCCTATTGGCACGTGCAACCTCAGCGTGATGTGGATGGTTTGGGAGAGGTTGTGTGATGTTGGCATGTCACAGCCTCTCACGAGGTGTCGTGGTGATATGCCGGCACACGGGAATATATGTGGGGCTGTGTCTTGTGGGTACAGTTATACACCTCTGATCAGAAAAAATTTATTTGTGGAGGCCATGGGCCCCGGGTACCTCATGACAAGCATATGGGCCACTCGGATAGATGATGGGCCTAGCCTTGTAATTAGAGATATGGTGGAACCCGGCAGACTTTGCCTTGTACGATAAGGAATATACAGTCCTAGTCGGGTAGATTATATCTCTAACAGGAGATCCCTTGGCTGTTATCCGGCTAGGACTCCTACCTTGTACCCCTGTCCCCCAGTATATAAGGGGAGGCAGGGCGCCCCTTGAGGGCATAAGCTCACAGAAGCAAACACACATCCTCAAAGGAATACACCACAACTGGACGTAGGGTATTACCTCACATTGAGGGCCTGAACCAGTATAAACCTTCCCGTGTTCTTTTGCAATCCACCGAGTTTCGATCTGCTGAATAGCCCTATAATCATATTGCCGATGTAAAACATCGACAGTTGGCACGCCAGGTAGGGGCATCGGCGAGATTTACATCTACAAGCTCGATGGATCTAGTAACCGGAGTCGATGGCGGCAAATTCTACACAATAACTTTCGAAAGCCTCAACTTCATCGCCGATCTGATCGGCAATCTCATCTTGGCCGACGTAGACCTGATCCAACCGGCCGAGGAACAAGCCAACTCTGTGCCAGTCGACCCACAAGACGCTGCAGCCACCAATCTGCTGCAGTGATCTACCACCTATCCGGGTCTCGGGACAACTCTCTCCTTTGGCGTCTGACTCGCGCTTGGCCTCGAGCCGGCCCGGGTCGGGCTAGGAGGGGGAGAGATCGTCAATCTCCCTTGCAGACCCGGCAACGCCGCAAATCTACATTCTACGCGGCTGACCCGATCCTCTATGCTTTAGTTTGGACACGGCCCAGAGCCGTTCCAGATTGGATCTAGGGAGGTCGGAGTTGTCCTTACCCCAATCAACTACTCGGATTCCGACTCCAAGTCGGACAATGGTTCAAACACCAGTTTGGTCACCAGTCTGGCGAGTTTCCTTCTGCCCCGAGAGATCTTCATGGCTTCAACCTCTCCACCGGAGGTGCGCCGACTACAAGAGGAGCAACAAGAGGAGGCACGCCGACTATGGCAACAGGAGGAGGCCGAGCGCGAGGCTCCCAACAATGAGCTACGCAGGGCTGAGCGAACCGCTCAGCAACAAATCCTCCAGACTAGAGTCGGCGACCATGACGTCTTCGTCACGCCTCAGCAGAACGTCGTGGCCGCTGCAACCCTGCTGGACACACTCCAGCTTGGGCCTGACCATCAGGACACCCCAACAATAGCCAAGATCAAGGCGATGATTACAGCTGCTGCCTGTCAGCAGCACCAGCAGTCGAGCGACGCACTTCTACCGACCAACTAGTCGGGCTCTCTAGCGGCAATCTCGTCTACATCAGCACGACGCCGAGCGGCTGGCTCAAGTCAGCCGCATGCAGAGTCACGCCAGACATCACTCGGCAACACAAACAACAACAATCGGCGGCGCCCCCAGAATGATCGCCTATTCAACCAAGACCTTCGAGTCCATCTACAACACAATCTCCGCCAAGAGATTAATGCTTGACGCCGTCAACGTGAAGATGACGAGCAACGCCGACTAAAGGACGAGCACAAGCGTTTCGGTCTTTACCACGAGCGGTTTAACCGTCATGGCTAGAACCGGAGCCCTCACGAAGATGAAGGCGTACCAGCCTTCACCCGGGAGATACAAGCCGTCAACTGGCCGTCGGGCTTCAAGCCTACGGGAATCGAGAAATACGACGGTAAGACCAATCCCGAGTCCTGGCTCACCATATATACTCTAGCGATCCGAGCTGCCGGAGGTGATCATAAAGCCATGGCTAACTACCTCCCGGTCACCCTGGCCGACTCAGCGAGGACATGGCTAACAGGGCTCCCAACTTCCAGGGGACTTACAAGCGGCCGTCTTCCAAGCATGATCTCTATCAGTTGCACCAGAAGAAGAACGAGTCTCTCTGTGAGTTCATCAAAAGGTTCTCCAAGAAGCGCAATTCCATCCTGATGATCAAGGACGAGGTCGTCATCGCTGCCTTCCGCAAGGGAGTCAAGGATGCCCCGTTCATCGCAAAATTCACTTGGAAGCCGCCAACCTCCGTCAGGGCCCTCTTCGATATGGCGAATAAATACGCCGTTTCGGCCGAAGCGGTCGCAGAGGCCCTTGTCGAGAAGAAAGAGTCCCGACAGAAGGACCAAAAGGCCAAAGACGACAATGAGCCATCACAGAACAAATCTGGTAGCCACAAGCGGAAGTCGGAAAACGAGGTGGCCAACATGGAGCGGACCCGGTCGCGACCCCCAAGGAACAACGAGTACCAGAAGGTTATGAACGGGCCTTGCCCCTTCCACCCTAAGGGCAAGCACGCGGCCAAGGATTGCTTCATGCTCAAGAAGTTTGCTTTCGAGCAGGCTTCATCATCTGGCGCCGACAAGGACAAAGACAAGCCAGATTCGAGCCCAGCTGACGATTTTCACGATCCCCAGGCCAAGCTCAACCACATCTTCGGAGGGCCATTTGCGTATGAGTCCAAGCGAAAGCAGAAGCTAACAACACCCGACGTCAACACGGTCTCTACAGCAGATGCCCCCCAGTATTTGCGCTGGTTAGAGATGTCCATCACATTCAACCGCACATATCATCTAGATCGGGTTTCACACCCAGGACGCTACCCACTCGTCCTGGACCCAGTCGTCAAAAATATCAAGCTGAAGAAGGTCCTCATAGATGGAGGTAGCACGCTCAACATTCTGTTTGCCAAGACTCTGGATGAGATGACGATCCCTCGATCAGAATTGCGGCCGAGTACGGCGCCCTTCCACGGGATAATTCCTGGCCTATCTTTAACCCCTCTCGGACAGATAACCTTGCCAGTCACCTTCGGCATGCGGGATAACTTCCGCATAGAAAACATTTGCTTCGAGGTCGCCGACTTTGAGAGCACATACCACGCGATACTCAGACGACCGGTGCTCGCCAAATTCATGGCGATACCACACTATACCTACATGGTGCTCAAGATGCCTGGGCCAGCCAGAGTTCTCTCCCTCCGCAGCGATGTCAAGCAAGCCTTCACCTGTGACAAGGAGAGCTGCGAGTTGGCTCAATCACAAGAGGCGGTAGTCGGACGCAACAGCATTCGGCAAGCCATCACAACTGAAGTCGAGGATGACCAAGTTCCAGCAAAAAAAGCAGCAAAGTCGGGAATTTCAGCGGACCCTGACACGAAAAAAATCCCCCTGGACCCTTCCGACCCCTCCAAGACTGCTCTAGTCGGGACCAAACTCGACCCCAAATAGGAAGATGCACTCGTCACCTTCCTTCAAGCCAACAAAGATATCTTCGCATGGAAACTGTCCGACATGCCAGGCATACTAAGGGAGGTGATCGAGCATGCCCTCAAAGTCAAGACAAACGCGAAGCCAGTCAAGGAACGGCTACGGCGCTTCGCACAGGACCGAAACGATGCTATTTGGGAGGAGATCACCAAACTCCTCACAGCCGGGTTCATCAAAGAGGTTTACCACCCGGACTGGCTGGCAAACCCAGTTCTAGTCCGGAAGAAAATGGTAAATGGCGCATGTGCGTCGACTACACCGATCTAAACAAGGCATGCCCCAAGGATCCATTTGGTCTACCGAGAATAGATCAGGTGGTGAATTCAACCGCGGGGTGCGAACTTCTCATCTTTCTCGACTGTTACTCAGGATACCACCAAATCAGTCTGAAGGAGGAGGACTGCCTAAAGACGTCTTTCATCACGCCGTTTGGCGCATACTGCTACATCACTATGCTGTTCGGTTTGAAAAACACTGGAGCAACGTATCAACAAGTAATTCAGCAATATCTACACACTCAGATCGGGCGCAACGTGGAAGCCTATGTCGATGATGTGGTGATCAAGACCAAGTCCAAAGAAGACCTCATCACTGACCTGGAAAAAACCTTCCAAAATCTTCGAAGATTCAAGATGAAGTTGAACCCAGAAAAGTGCGCCTTTAGTGTGCCATCCGGCAAGCTACTCGGCTTCATCGTATCGCATCGCGGAATCGAGGCCAACCCGGAGAAAGTCAATGCAATTATGAATATGGCACTCCCAAGTAGCCAGAAGGACGTCCAGAAGCTAACAGGCTACATGGCGGCACTTAGCCGATTTATTTCCTGACTAGGCGAATGGGGCATGCCCTTTTTCAAGCTACTGAAGAAAGCAGACAACTTCCAATGGACTCCCGAAGCCCAGCAAGCCTTCGAAGACTTCAAGAAATTTCTCACATCACCACCCGTGTTGGCGTCACCTATGCCCCAAGAGCCATTAATGCTATATCTGGCGGCAACTACTGAGGTAGTCAGCACGGTATTGGTGGTTGAGTGATCCGAACCAGGTCACATACAGAAGATACAATGGCCAGTTTACTTTGTCAGTGAGGTCCTTGCCGATTCCAAGATGAGATATCCGCAGGTCCAGAAGCTACTCTACGGCCTACTTATTACTGTCCGAAAGCTGGTGCACTATTTCCAATTGCATCAAGTCATGGTGGTCACATCATATCCACTCGGGGATGTCCTGCATAACCGCGAGGCCACCGGCTGAATCGATAAATGGGTGCTCGAGTTGATGGCGTTCGACATCACCTTTCAGCCACAGACAACAATCAAATCACAAGCTCTAGCTGACTTCGTGGCCAAGTGGACAAAAGTTCAGATGCCTACACCAACAGCGAAGCTAGAGTACTAGACAATGTACTTTGACGGTTCTTTAAGGATCGGCGGCGCCGGGGCCAACATCGTGCTGACGTCCCCCACCGGCGAAAAACTCAAGTTTGTCCTCCAAATCCACTTCCCGGCTTCCCACAACGTCACCGAGTATGAGGCACTCATCCACGGGCTCTGCATCGCTATATCACTCGGCATCCGTCGACTGGTTGTGCGTGGAGATTCCCAACTCGTGGTCAACCAAGTCATGAAAGACTGGATATGTCTCGACGATACCATGGCGGCGTACTGTCAGGAGATCCGAAAGTTGGAAAACAAGTTCGACGGGCTGGAGATAACACATGTCCTATGACAATACAACGATACTGCTGATGAATTGGCAAACATGGGATCCAAGTGAAAAGTGGTCCCGACTGGGATCTTTGTCGAGCAACTCATGGAGCCATCAGTCAAGAAGAAACTAGTGCCAGAGCAGTCAGGAGGCGAACCTACCCTGGCAACAGATGAAGTACTGATCATATCCAACGATTGGCGGACTCCTGTTCTCAGATTCCTCCTGGACGATGAACTCCCAGAAGATCGTAGCAAAGCCGAACAAATCAAACGTCGAAGCAAAAGTTTCCTAGTAGTCGGAGAAGTCCTGTACTGAAGAAGTGCATCCAGTGTCCTCATGCGCTACGTCACAACCGAGGAGGGCAAGCAGATTCTGCAATCGATCCACTCGGGCATATGTGGCAACCATGCCGCATCCAGGACATTAGTCGGAAAGGCTTACCGGCAGGGATTTTTCTGGCCAATAGCAGTAACAGATGCAAAGGACATAGTTCGCACATGCGAGGGTTGCTAGTTCTATGCACGGCAAACAAATCTCCCAGCCCAAGAACATCAAACAATCCTAATCTCTTGGCCCTTTGCAGTATGGGGGCTCGACATGGTCAGGCCTTTCAAGAAAGCGCCAGGAGGGTTCACACACTTGTTCATCACAGTGGATAAATTCACCAAGTAGATTGAGGCAAAACCCGTTGCTACCATAACAGCGGCAAGAGCAAAGTACTTTATCATGAGTATATTATACTGATTCAGGGTTCCTAACCGCATCATAACGGACAACGGTACTCAGTTCACGGGCGGCGTCTTTCAAGATTTCTATGACGACTTCGGCATCAAGATCTATTATGCATATGTGGCGCACCTGCAGAGTAATGGGCAGGTTGAGCGTGCCCATGGCATGGTCTTACAAGGCATCAAGACAAGGATATTCGACTGACTACAACCATATGCGGTGGGTACAAGAACTCCCATCTGTTCTCTGGTCTTTAAGAACCATGGTTAGTCGGGCAACAGGGCAATCCCCTTTCTTTCTGGTCTATGATGCCGAGGCTGTGCTACCAACCGAGTTAGAGTTTGGCTCTTCGCGAGTTCGGGCTTACTCAGAAGACAAATCCAACAATACCCGATTGGTCGAGCTAGATCAGTTGGAAGAAGTGAGGGACATCGCAATAATCCAGTCGGCAAGGTATCTTCAAGGCCTACGTCATTATCACAGTCGCAATGTCTGTGGCCGCGCCTTTTTGGTCGGAGATCTCGTCTTGAGAAAAATACAAACCACCAAAGACAGGCATAAACTGTCCCCAATATGGGAAGGGCCGTTCATTATAGCCGAGGTTACACAGCCAGGCGCCTACCGACTGAAGACCGAAGACGGTGCCCTCGTTAGCAACTCATGGAATATAGAACAGCTACGTCCTTTCTATACCTGAGTTTTGTACCTTTTCACATACATATTTATACAGTTTTTCTCTGACTCACTACGCTGTTTGTTCCAACCAAGTAGTGAGTCGGGGCTGCATGTATTATATGTGCTTTGCCAATAATATACAAGCCTGTTTTACCCAAGTTGTGAAGTTTTGCAATGACTTTGTTATGTTTGCCCGAGTACAGCTCTCTGCAGTGAACGATTTTATTAAGTTCCTATAGACTAACTCGGCATAAACTATTTAGTCGGGTAAAGCTAATGACAACTAAGTAAAAACATAGAGCTTGGCGGCATTGCACATATATTTACACATGTCCTTACAAAAATTTATACACACCGACTGCATGATGGCTTGTTCTTACATACCCAGGTCTCGAGTGATCACCTCAGCAGTCGGCCTCGCCTGGGTTATCAGCTCTAGCGCCTCCTCAGGTGTCATCTCCTCAGCGAATCACTCTCCGATGGCCTCAAGATCTGCCTTGGGGTAGATCGACTTGGTCATCGCCAAGGTTTGGGCCACGCCGACAACAACATGCTCATCTGAGTACCTCTTCAGGATACTTGGAGCTTCGTTAAGGCGCGCCTGCACCTGGGAGATCATGTTGGAGCTAGTTCCCATGTAGTGAGGGTCCATTACGTCAAGGAGCCCTTTCATGGACTCGGCAAGGATCTCCCGTGACTCCTTGACGACTTTTATCTCCTCTGCAAAAGCTTGAAACTGGATTTGGGCATTGGCTCGAGCGGCTACCCGGGTTCATCGACAAGTAAACTTGTTAGGCAAAATTGCAGACAGAGTACTTAATGGATTGGTTAAGATTATTGTCAGAGCAGAGACTTACTTTTGTAGTCGGCCTCCCATTTGGCTTTGGCCTTCTCTAGTTCAACCATTTCTCTCTCGAGCTTGGCGTTGGCCTTCTCCAGGTCAGCCTTGTCCTTCTCGAGCTCAGCTTTGGCCCTCTCAGCCTCCTTCATCTTGGATTCCCCCTCTGTTCGGGTCTTCACCTTAGCTTCGAGGGCTGCACATCAGAATGGTCAAGAACCCAAGATTGCAGTTAGGACACAACGGGCAGTCGGGAAACAACAAAGTTGGAGAAATATGCATGGGATTTAGTCAAGAAGACAAATACGGAAGACTTATTTCCGATTTTCTTGGCCAGAGCCTAGTTCTCATCTCTGAGCTTGTCAATGGCTCCCCTCAGCCAAGTCTCCCTCTCCTGGCTCAACCGCTCCAATTTGGCCTTCAAGGTCTGGAGCTGGCCTAATTGCTGGAGTTGGGGGGCAAGCTGGGTCAGGACCTTGTTCATCCTCTCCGAGCGGTCTACAATCTTCTGCTCGGGAAAAAACAGAGCAAAGCAGAGTCAGTCGGCGGAACACTAGAGACAAAGGAAATAGTCAGGGACTCAACATTGCAAGACTCGCTACATACTTGGACCCCCCGGGATGCGGCAATTGTGGCACGGAGTAGCATCTCACGCTCCATCTCCGCCACCACTTCGTCGTGTTCATAACTCTTCGCAATCCCCTCGGGAGTCACCCAGTGGAAGGGTCTCGGGAACTTGCAGGGAGGGGCTTCAACCCTAGGGAGGTCTGCTTCCTCTGAAGATGACGACGACACGGACGGCGACAATGTCCCGGCCCCCGACTCAGCAGCTGCTGGGGCTTCGAGGATCTCCTCGGGGGCTAGGGCAATGGCTTCTTTATCCGCCCCTTGGTTAGCCGGTGTTAGCGGCCCTGCAGTCGAGACAGCCTCGGTCTTAGCGACTGGAGTGGTCACTGGCTCGGTAGATGCACTTGTTCGCGCTGGCTCAGCTGGGGCTGGGGCTGGCTCTATAATGGGAGCAGCCGGCGTGGTCTCCTTGAGATCGATGTTGGCGCGCTTCCTGCACGATGAGTCAGACATCAACACACCACAATGCTGAACAGGACTTTCGAAAGACTCAAAGTCACATACCTCTTGGAGAATTTGAGCCTGCACCCGGGGGCTCCTGATGTTGGTGGTGGACTACTGCCGGTTGTCGGGCTGGACGGCGTGGCAGTCGGCAGCGACGTTTTTGTCCTGGTTGGCCCCGCTCCTGGCGCGGCCGGCTGGGACGCTCGGGTACTCGGCGGTGCCATCCTTGGGCTCGATGTTGCTGAGCCCGGCGGCGCTTGACCCGACCTTGTACTCAGCGGCACTCTTCTTGGGCTCGATGATGCTGAGCCTAATTGCACTGGTCCGGTCTAGGACTCGGCGGCCTAGGAGCTGTGCTGGCGGTGTCTTTTATCTTCAGACTCCTAGCTGTGGCACTCGGCCTGATAATCTTCTTCTTGCCCTGGTCTTCAACAGGCTTCCTCCCCGCTCTCTTGGAGTCGGGCTGGGCAGCAGAAGGACTTAACGGCCTCTTCTTCTTTGACTTCATGGCCGATAAGGTTTGGGAGTCCTCATCAAACTCCTCACATGACTGCAAGCAGTTCAACAACACATGTTACACATTGCGGAGCAATCCTGGGCATATATCTACAAGCACTCATCACAGATGGATAACTGGTTAATATTAGAGAAAGTTGCCTTTGGGCGCGGCCTCTTCAGGCTGTAGGCCACCACGGACCTTTCTGAGTCTTCGGTTTCGACCACCCCGCTAGCGAAGAAATCTAGCAGGACGTCGGTCACCTTGTGCTTGTCCATCAGGTCGGGATACTCCCGGCTGGGATCACCTCTACCCTTATAGTCCCAACTGAAGTGACACCTCAACTTCAGCGGCCTGATGCACCGAGTCAAGAAACGTCTAGCCACCCATGGACCAGTCAGCCCGGCGCTCTTCAGCTTGTCAATCCTTTCAATCAGTATATGCACTTAGCCCATCTCATTAAAGGTGGGCGCAGATGACCAGTTGGGCACAACCACCGGGGGCAAACCCATAAAAGGGGAAGGCTTGGTTCAAGATCAGAACAGTAAAACCACTCCCTATGCCAGCCTTTGAGAGAAGATTTCAAGGGCATATGAATATAGATTTTCTTCATCTCACTCCGAAGCTGGATGCTGGCCTCCCCAATCACTTGGATTTTGCTCTTGGAGGGCTAGGGCTTGATGTGGAACAAATGTCTAAAAAGATTCAAATGGGGTTCCACACCCAGGAAGCACTCACAAAGAATCACGAATATAGAAATTTTCAAGATCGAGTTGGCATTCAGATTCACCAACTTGAGTTCATAGAAGGCAAGAAGCTGGCGGAGGAACTCGGAAGATGGAAGAGAAAGACCCTGGTTGAAAAAGGAGGTGAAAACAACAGTCTCACCGGTCTGGGGCTCTGGAACCGATTCACCTTCAGCTGGATGCCAATTGATGACATCGTGGCTTTGCAATCTCAGCTGCTTCTCTAGAAGCTTTAGCTTAGCTGATCTGCAATCCGAAGTCGGCCAGACCTCATCCAACCCATCCAAAAAGATTTGGGGGAAATGTTGTTGGAGGTTTGGAATGGACATGGAGAAGCGGGATCGCTTGAGTTTCAATGGGAAAGAGCAAGCAATGGCAAACCCTAGTGAGGCGGGAGGCGAAATTTCAGCGTGGAGGTTGGAAGATGAAACGATTGGTGGATTGGAGAAGATGAAGGAATCTTGTCTCTCTCTCCCTGCCTTTTATAGAGCCTGTACCGATTCGTGGGCTTGGGCTTACAGAATCGGTACTGGGTCATCAAGATATGAGTTTCTACAGTAGCACACTCAATGTGGGCCGCTCACTGGCTGTGTTAAAATCACGGTGCTGGTGCTAACAACAGGAACCGATGAGGTAAACAGATATGCTTCATGAAGGCCTAATTGCTGAACACATGTGTTCGGATATCTGTCTTATCCACCAGGTATTGAAGATATATCCTTACAAGGGTCACAAGCTGGTCTTCATCAAAATTGGGGATGCTGGTATCTCTCAAGTACACCTAGCCACATGATGGATTAAATTTCACAAAGTGGTACTCGGCCTACATGCTTGGCCAACAGTTGCCATGTGCAAATATTTTTCCAGCCGACATGACGCTGAGGAGTCTAACTTCCGAGTAGTGCACTACTCGGGAGAGACTATAAATGTTTCTTCCAGCTGACATGAAGCTAAGGAGTCTAACTTCCGAGTGGGATGCCTCTTGCACTTGGGGTTATTTTAGGAAAAGTGGGAATTTGCTCTCGGATTGGGATAAAATCTTGACCTTTTATTTGGCTGATGTTTTTGAGTCAGGTCAAGTTTAGGGTGAAAATTTTATTCAAGGGTTATGGCATAGGTGTCCAAATTTTGGGAAAACATTGGTTAATCGGGGGATGTATAATTTAAGGCATGCATAAAATATTTCTATTGGCCTTGCATTTATTATTTAAAATTTATTCGGTACTATTGGGTTCTGTTGTATTATTCTGTCAGTCTCAAGTTTACATACAAAATTATTTCATGCGTAAAATCATTGTTTATTTCCAAATTATTTACTATTCACTTATGTGGATCTAAGCATACATTGATTCTCCCTCCTTGCCTTCTCTAGATGGACAGTCTCCCCAACCAACGTGGTGCAGACATGGGCGGATTTGTCGAAGAGCTTTGTATGATGAGCTTCATGTTGGGGTACAGCCATGCCCCGGAGTACACAGCCATGGAGCCCATGGAGGGTGAGCTCCCACACCGTGTTCGCTTGGAGCTGCCAGGCGAACTATACCTTCTACCAGCCATGGAGGTCAAGATCGGCAGGCGTACCTACGACCATGCTTGCCAGGAGGCAGCTTTCTATCTGATTGGAGAGCTACGCCGGAGGCACCACTCTACCCTCCACACCACCGCCTACCGCTACCTCCCAAGCCGGACTCACTACTAGGTCTATAGCACCTTCCAGTCGGCTGACCATGAGAACGACACCACCATCGTCCACATGAGGCGGACGATGTGGGCTATGGACTACATGTATGCCAACTGGGTGCGTGCAGCCCACGACCAGGTGGACACCAACAGGATGACCATCATTGGTCTCCAGAACCAGATCGACCGCCTGAAGAAGGAGGTCGTGGAGTTGAAGGGACAGCCACCACCCGGTGGGGCCAGGATTCGTCTGACCCTGAGGAAGAGGACCCTTCCTCTGGTGCGGGTTCAGTTGGCCCCCAGGAATGGGCCACACACACCGCCACCGCCACCAGCTCCAGCTCTAGCACTAGCAGCGCTAGCTCCACCAGCACCGGCACCATCACCAACGGGCGGCATGATCAGCGCGTTGTTCGAGCGACGGCAGCTCTCTGAGAGCACCAGCATCCATGGGGCTTCACTTCCACCGACAACAGCAGCTCCTTCAGTGGATCTTGCACCCGTAGCGAGGCCAGTTCCTCGGCTCACGGTAGTGAGGACTATGTGAGCGGATCCAGGAGCCGCACCAACGACGAGGTGGGTGACAAGCAGGAGCCGGAGTACAACTCGGATGACCGCAGGAGCCGTTCAGAGCACTAGGCACGCCATCCTTAGTTTTCATAGTTTTTCTTAGTTTGATTTCATGATTAGTTGTAATGTTAGGATGTTTGCTTAGGGTTAGTTGGTGGCATACCGTTTGTTGTGGTATGGCTGCCTCAGTTAAGAGTTGAATTGATTTTGTTATGTTTCCAACTATGAATTTCAGTTAATTTAATCCAGGAACTTAATTACCACTCCCGTTTCTGAGCCACCTGTTTTTCTCCTTTCCTCCCATTTCCATCTCCCCCTTCAGATGGTGAACACAAGGAATGGTAACTGTGCTGCCAGTGATGCCAGCGTTACCAACCAGCAGGGTGGAGCACCCCAGAACCCTGGAGCTCCCAATCACATGCCACCTCTGCTACCGGAAAAACCTGACGCTTGCACAGGTTCTGGCCAACCAGAACCAGATGTTGGCAATCATGATGTAGCAGATGCAGCACAACAACCTGCAGCAGCAGCAGCACCAGCAACCTCACAGCCTGGCCATCGCCCCTTTGTCAAAGCTGCCGGAGTTCTTGAGGGTCAAGCCGCCAACCTTCTCTAGCACCACCAACCCCATGGATGCCAACGACTGGCTGTTGGCGATAGAGAAGAAGCTCAATCTCCTCCAATGCAATGACCAGGAAAGGTCGCATTCGCCACGCATTAGCTCTAGGGTCCCACCTCAGCTTGGTGGGATAACTTCCTCGTGACCCGCACCGCCACAACGGAGGTCACCTGGGCAGAATTCTACCACAACTTCCGGAAGTCTCAGATACCGGCCGACATTGTGGCACAGAAGAAGAGGGAGTTTAGGGAATTGGTGCAGGAAAATAGGACAGTCATGGAGTACCTCCATGACTTCAACCGTTTGGCACGCTACGCGCCCAAGGATGTCCACACCGATGCGAAGAGACAGGAGAAGTTCTTGGATGGATTGGACGACGAGCTGACCAACCAGCTCCTCTCAAGTGGCAATCCAGACTTTGAGAAGCTGGTGGATAAGGCAATCTGCCAAGAAGATCAGCGTAACAAGATGGACCGCAAGAGGAAAGCGGCCCAGTTCTGAGCTCACCAGGGACAGCACCAGAGGCCTCGGGTGATGTTGGGGCATCAGGGTGGACCTTCCACCATGATCGTCCGCCAGGAGCATCCGTTCCCACCAGGGCACTTCGGAGGCAACAGCAGCAACAGTGGGCAGTACAACCATCATCTCGCTGCATGCCCACCAATGGCACTAGCATAGCAGAGTCAGCCACAGAAAAACAGCGGGGGCAAGACCCTCGCCTGCTTCAACTCCAATGAACCGGGCCACTTCGTCGACAAGTGCCCAAAGCCAAAGCGCATGGGACCTAGGCCTGCAGCTCCCCAGAACCCCAACGCCAACCAGCAAATGATAAAGGGGCGTGTTAACCACGTCTCCACACAAGAGGCACAGGCTGCATTGGAAGTAGTACTGGGTACGTTCCTCGTAAACTCAATACCTGCAACTGTACTTTTTGATTTTGGTGCTACGCATTCTTTCATATCCAAGAAATTTGTGGGAACACATAGGATTAAAGTAGTGGAACTTAAGATCCCCATGCAGGTTCACACACCTGGGAACCGCATGACCACAGCTCACTATAGCCCTTCAGTGAGCCTAGAAATCCAAGGATCACCCTTTCTGGCCAATCTCATCCTCCTAGAATCCAAAGACCTAGATGTCATCCTAGGAATGGATTGGTTGACCCGACACAAAGGAGTGATCAACTGCACCAATCGCACCGTAACAGTAACCAGTCCGGAAGGAAAGGCGGTAATCTTCAAATTGCCAGTGCCACAGAGGCAGGAAGCGAGCTTGAATCTGGTCGCAGCCGAACCACTAGCTAAAAGTGAAATGGAGCCAGAACGGAAAATAAAGGACATTCTGATAGTGAGAGAATACCTGGATGTGTTCTCGGAAGACCTACCGAGGATGCCACCCGAACGGGAAATCGAGTTCAGAATAGATTTGGCACCAGGAATGGTGCCAATATACAAAAGGCCATACAAAATGGCACCAAATAAGATGGTAGAAGTCAAGAAGCAAGTCGACGACCTGCTACAGAAGGGTTACATCTGACCAAGCACATCGCCTTGGGGTGCACCAGTCATCTTCGTGGAAAAGAAAGACAAAACAAAGTGGATGTGCATGGACTATTGTGCACTAAATGATGTCACCATCAAGAACAAGTATCCTTTGCCAAGGATTGATGATCTTTTCGATCAATTGGAGGGTGCCACCGTCTTTTCCAAGATAGACCTGCGATCAGGCTATCATCAGCTGAGGATCCGGGAAGAGGATATATCGAAGACAGCTTTCACCACTTGGTATGGGTTGTATGAGTGCACTGTTATCTCATTTTGATTGACAAATGCACCGGCCTTCTTTATGAATCTGATGAACAAGGTGTTCATGGAGTTCCTGGACAAGTTTGTGGTGGTTTTCATCGACGACATCCTTATCTACTCGAAATCAACAGAAGAGCATGAGCAACATCTCCGTTTGGTTCTTGAGAAGTTGAGAGAGCACCAGTTATACGCCAAGTTTAGCAAATGGGACTTCTAGCTGAGAGAAATGCAGTTCCTCGGACACATCATCACCACCCAGGGGGTTGCTGTGGACCCAACGAATATGGAGTCTGTTACCAATTGGAAACCGCCCAAAACAGTGACACAAGTGCGAAGTTTTCTTGGAATTGCGGGCTATTACCGCTGGTTCATCGAGAACTTCTTGAAGATTGCAAGACCCATGACGCAATTATTAAAGAAAGATGTGAAGTTTGTTTGGACGACTGAGTGCAATCACAGCTTTGAGGAGCTAAAAAGGAAGTTAGTCTCGGCACGGGTCCTGATCTTGCTAGATCCCAAGAAAGATTTCCAGGTGTACTGTGATGCATCTTACCAAGGGCTAGGATGCATGTTGATGCAAGAAGGTAGAGTGGTAGCCTACGCATCGCGCCAGTTATGCCCCCATGAGGGCAACTATCTGACACATGACTTGGAATTGGCTGCAGTGGTCCATGCTTTGAAGATTTGGTGGCATTACCTCATCGGTAACCACAGTGAGATTTACACAGACCACAAGAGCCTGAAATACATATTTACCCAGCCTGACCTGAACTTCCGTCAAAGAAGGTGGCTAGAATTAATTAAAGATTATGATGTGGGAATATACTACCACCCGGGTAAAGCCAACGTCGTGGCAGATGCTTTGAGCAGGAAAAGTTACTGCAACACTGCTCGAGCAGAGACATTGTGCAAGAAAATGCAGCAGGAATTCGAACACTTGAATCTGGGCATCGTTGACCCTGGATTCATGGCAGCCCTAGAGGCCTAGCCCACACTCTTCGATCAAGTTCGTGAGGCACAAGCGAATGATCCAGAGATTAAAGAACTCAAGAAGAACATGAGAGTTGGAAAAGCCCAGGGTTTTACGAAAGATGAATATGGGACAGTATGGATGGGTGAACATTTGCGCATCCTAGCAAATAAGGAGCTCAAAGACTTAATACTCCGGGAAGCTCATGAGACGCAGTACTCCATTCATCGTGGAAGCACTAAAATGTACCAAGACCTCAAAACAAAGTTATGGTGGGATAGTATAGGAGAGAAATCATAGAATTCATGGCACTTTGTGATGTGTGCCAGCGAGTCAAAGCAGAACACCAACGGCCTGCCGGACTTTTATAGCCGCTCAGAGTCCCAGAGTGGAAGTGGGAAGAGATCGGAATGGACTTCATCACCGGTTTGCTCTGCACATCTTCAGGATACGACTCAATTTGGGTGATCGTTGACTGACTCACCAAGGTTGCTCATTTCATCCCCGTGCATACAACATATTTGGGCAAGAAGCTGGCAGAACTTTACATGGCTTGTATAATGTGCCTACACGGAGTACCCAAGAGGATTGTATCCTACCGTGGTAGCCAGTTAACTTCCAAGTTTTAGCAGAAGTTATAGGCAGAATTGGGAACTTGACTAAACTTCAGCACAGCTTATCATCTACAAACCGATGGTCAGACTGAAAGAGTCAATCAGATATTGGAGGATATGCTAAGGGCTTGTGCGTTGGACTTTGGAGGGACATGGGATAAGAGCCTAACTATGCCAAGTTCTCGTACAACAACAGTTATCAAGCCAGCTTGCAGATGGCACCGTTCGAAGCCTAGTATGGCAGGAAGTGCCGTACCCCCCTATTCTAGGATCAGACAGGTGAACGCCAGGTATTCGGAACCGACGCACTCAAAGAGGCAGAAGAGAAGGTGGCCATATATGGGAGCGCTTAAAGACAGCTCAATCTAGACAGAAGAGTTACACCTACAACCGTCGCAGAGATCTAAGTTTCGAGGAAGGAGATTATGTGTATCTTCGCGTCACACCACTCCGTGGGGTATACAGGTTCCAAACCAAGGGGAAGCTAGCACCTCGTTTCATGGGACCCTAACAAGTGCTAGCTTGTAAAGGAGAAGTGGCATATCAGTTGGGCCTTCCAGCTTCAATGGCAGGTATACACGATGTGTTCCACGTGTCACAACTGAAGAATTGTCTGAGAATACCAGCAGAATAGGCTGATCCGGAGCAGATCGAAATCCAGGAAGACCTCACCTATGTGGAAAAGCCAATTCAGATCTTGGAGATCAGTGAAAGAAACACCCGAAGCCGGGTGATTAGATTCTGCAAGGTACAGTGGAGCCATCATTTAGAGGAAGAAGCCACATGGGAGCGAGAGGATGAACTGAAGTCCGCCTATCCGCACCTCTTCACCAGCACATCCGAATCTCGAGGACGAGATTCCGTTTAAGGGGGGTAGGTTTGTCACACCCCGAGTTTCCCCTTAAATATAGCCACACAAAATATCCTAAGAAATGTCCCAAGAAAACAATTTAAATTGGCCAACTAAATTAATTAAATGTGAAAATGCAAAATAATAAATTATCATGGTTGGGAATATTTTTCTTGTATTCCTCTTGCCAAAATATATTAACAGGATTTTTATTGGAATTTTTAGAGCACTGGAATTATTTTTAATAAATCAAAAACTCCTATTGGGATTAAAAGAGCACTAGAAATCCTTTTCCTTTTCTTTTCCTTCTCTTTTTCCTTTTTCTTTTCTTTTCCCTCCCGCTGGGCCGCCGGCCTAGTATTGTGCCGGCCTGCTTGTGCGGCCTACACGCCCGCGCGTCCCTCACCCCTCTCGCTGACATGTGGGCCCGGGGCCCCACAGGTCAGTTTCGTCCTCAACCTCTAGCCGACTCAGCCGGAGGGGATCGAGATGCCCCGTCCGTCGGATTCCACCCGTTCCCACTCCCCACGCCTCGGCCCTTGATTCAAACTGCGCGGACCGAGTCCCCACCCGTTTCCCCCTACCTTCTCCACCCCTCTCGCCCACAACCGCGGTTGAATTGCGCCCACGAGCCACCGTGGCCGCCCACCTCAATCCCGTGAATTTGGGCCAACTCGGCCACGATGTCTCCAGCCCGAGTCCTTAAAAACCTTCGCCGTCCTCCCCTCTCACTTTCCCCTCAGTTGCCCACACCTGCCAAGTAGCCAAACCACCTCTGTGCCAAGCTCCCGAATTGCTGCCACGTCGCACGTCGCCGTCGCTACAGCTGTCGCCGACTACCGCGATCGCGCTCGCTAGCTTCGCCGCACCCTGTTGCGTCTTGTCCGGCAGTCGGCTGCCTCGGATTCCTGCCGAAACTCCATTCTCTCCATCGCCCCGTTCAGTAAGCCTCTCCACCAGCAGTCGGCCACGAATTCCCATCGATCCACTCGGTCTTTTTCCCTCCTAACACATTCAACACCTTCGCCAAGTCCTCCCGCACCTCGTTCGTGTCTCTGTCCTCGTGTTGCGCCACCGAAACCCTATCGCCGTTGACATCCCGAACCTCAGCTGCTGCCAGCTCCCTCTGTTCGCCGTCATTCGCCGCACTCCGGTTGCCGCGAGCCCTCGGTGAGCAGTCGGCCGCAATCCTCATCTCCTCCACCGCTTGCCGTTGCACTCCGCCACGCCGGATGGTTGCCGGCGGTGACCTTCGGGCCGCGTGCGCCATTGCCGCGCCGTGCGCCAGCGGGTCTCATTCCTGACTAGGTCTGAGTTGTCTGATCTGTCTCGGCTGATCAGGGCTACTCGTGTACCTATGGCCATGGTCGCCACACGTGCGTGGACTGCGCCCACCGTGCGCCGTCCTCTTTTGCGCCACTGGCCTGTGGGTCCCACCTGTCGGCGCCGACTCCTCGTGGTCCGCTGACGCATTAATTCCTTTAATTGCGCAATAAATCGTTTAATAATTAAGTTTGTATAAAAAATCACAGTAAAACTTCTAAGATTCATAACTAATTCATTCGGGCTTCAATTAATTCCATTCAAATTTCATCAAATCCAGAAAAATGCCAAGAATTTATTAAAAATACTTTTAGCTCTTGTTTGACTACCCGCATGTACTGTTTTTAATTGTTTGTGTGTTGTTTGCTTTAGAATCCGACGCCGTCGATTCTTCCGTGTACTACGAGGTCGTAGCCCAGTACGTCGAGCCGGAGCAAGGCAAGTCACACTGTAATCTTGATCATTTTGTACCTACTTTTTGCTAAAATGTTTTGTTTATTTAAATAAACATGCATGCTTTTATTATTTCATGTGGTATGGGTTATGACCTTTATAAAGATAAAAATATGCCTTAGTTGTTGAACCTTGTTCCTTGTCACCTGGGTAACAACATGTTTAGAATATTATGCTTAGGATGCTTAGCCATACTTAGAAACTATTAGTTCATCTGGGAATTAAATATTATTATTTACAGTCATGGTTCGACTCTATGTTGGGAAATGTAATATTGGACATATTACTATTAAATTAATAAAATTTGACCCAAATGGTGGACTGTGGGTGCATGGTTTTGTTGGTCGCACCCATGACAATTAAGGACTGGTTCGCAGGAACCCCTTGAGCAAATACTTGTATTTTCCACAAGCCAGCGTGGGCAACGGCTGGGCTTGTAGCATCTCTTCTCCCTCTCCTAGGCACCGATGGTGAGGATGGGCGTGATGGAGTTGGGTCGGCCCGGGGTAGGGTTGATCAGCTTCCGAATCCATTGTGGCATAAGGGGGGTAGCCTGGCCGATATGGGGTGTCCTATTGGCAGGTGCAACCTCAGCATTGTGTGGATGGTTTGGGAGAGGTTGTGTAAATGGTCCTGTCATAGCCTCTCACGGGGTGTCGTGGTGATACACCGGCACACGGGAATGTGTGTGGGGCTGTGTCTTGTGGGTACAGTTGTACACCTCTGATAAGAGAAAACCTATTCGAATAGCCGCACCCGCGGATATGGGTGATTGGTCAAGACTCACCGTGATTAGTCTCATCTTTACTTAATTAACTTGACTTAATGGAACTGGTATAGTTCAAATGGATGGTTGGGCCTGGTTAATGTGGTGTAACATTAATCAGTGAAGAATTTATATTGTTCAATTAATCAACCTTTTACTATTTGCGAACCACTCTTTGAAACTGCTTTTACGCAAATAAACCCTGAGCCTATCTTTGTCTCCCGTGCATTGTGCATATTTGTGGGTGTGGTTTGTTGAGTACTGTGGGTAGTACTCAGTTTTGCTCCTTTTTCCCCCTCTCAGTGGTGGAATACGCGTCCAACAAGGATCAACAAGAGGACTAGGTTGGCTCCGCCGTCAAGATGCCTATGGAATGGAAGCCTCCGCTTGGCAAGCTATATATAGGCTTTGTTTATCTTTACCGCTTCATTTTTATAAGACTATTTTATTCTGTTTGTAAGACGTACTCTATATGGCAACTTGGTTTTGTGCACCCTGGCTTTCCTGGACATGGATATAATAGATATGAACGTTTAGAATTTCGGTGGTAAAATTCCGGGTGTGACAATCATCCCCTCCTTCTGGCATTTGAGTCGTCCTCGGCTCAAGCTCATCTTTTTCGCCCAAATATGGCTTCAAATATGCAATGTTAAAAGTGGGGCTAACCCCAAAATCTGCAGGCAGATCTAGCTTGTATGCATTCTCATTAATTTTCTCTAACACTTGGAAAGGTCCATCCGCTCTAGGCATTAACTTAAACTTTCTCAATTCGGGAAATCTATCCTTTCTCAAATGCAACCAAACCAAGTCTCCAGGTTCAAAATTCAATTGCCTTGTACCTTTGTCACTAGCAATCTTATATTTAGCATTCATGCGTTGTATGTTTTCTTTAGTGGCTTCATGCAGTTTTAACATAAACTCAGCACATTGCTTAGCATCAAAATTCAATCTTTCAGAAGATGGCAAAGGCAATAAATCAATAGGAGCACGAGGCACTAAACCGTAAACAATCTCAAATGGGCACATTTTTGTAGTAGAATGCAGCGAGCGATTATAAGCAAATTCAATATGAGGAAGGCATTCTTCCCACATTTTAATTTTCTTCTTTAAAACAGCCCTTAACATAGTGGACAAAGTTCTATTCACAACTTCAGTTTGACTATCAGTTTGGGGATGACAAGTAGTAGAGAATAAAAGCTTAGTCCCCAATTTAGCCCATAAAGTTCTCCAAAAGTGGCTAAGAAATTTAGTGTCACAATCATAAACAATTGTTTTTGGCACACCATGTAATCGAACAATCTCCCGAAAGAATAAATCAGCAATATGAGTAGCATCATCAGTTTTATGACATGATATGAAATGTGCCATTTTAGAAAATCTATCGACGACAACAAAAATGCTATCACGTCTCCTCTTAGTCCTAGGTAAACCCAACACAAAATCCATAGAAATATCTTCCTATGGAATGCTAGGAACAGGAAGAGGCATATACAAACCATGTGGATTGAGTCGTGACTTAGCCTTTTGACACGTAGTGTAGCGAGAAACAAATCTCTCCACATCTCTTCTCATCTTTGGCCAAAAGAAATGACCAGCAAGTATGTCCTCTGTCTTCTTTGTGCCAAAATGCCTCATCAACCCACTGCCATGTGCTTCTTGTAACAACAACAGGCGAACGGAGCTAGCTGGAATGCATAGCTTGTTAGCTCTAAACAAAAACCCATCATTTAAGATGAATTTGTTCCGTGTCTTTCCATCTTTGCAATGCAGCAACACATCTTTAAAATCATCATCATGCATATATTGGTCTTTAATCGTTTCTAATCCAAATATTTTATAATCAAGTTGTGTGAGCAAAGTATATCTTCGAGACAATGCATTAGCAATGATATTCTCCTTTTCTTTCTTGTGTTTGATAAGATAAGGAAATGATTCAATGAATTCAACCCATTTTTCATGTCTACGGTTCAATTTTCCTTGACTACGATATGTTTTAAAGATTCATGATCAAAATGTATGACAAATTCTTTGGGCCACAAATAATGCTCCCATGTTTCTAAAGTTCTTACTAGAGCATATAATTCCTTATCATAAGTAGAATAATTCAAAATAGGCCCACTCAATTTCTCACTAAAATATGCCACGGGTTTTCCTTCTTGCAGCAAAACACCACCCAAGCCAATTCCACTAGCATCACACTCAAGCTCAAAAGTCTTATTAAAATTAGGAAGTTGTAGAAGAGGTGCATGTGTCAACTTATCTTTTAGCATGTGGAAGGCGTTCTCTTGTGCCATGCTCCAAGAAAAAGGCACTCCCTTCTTTGTGAGCTCATTCAATGGTGCAACAATGGTGCTGAAATCCTTCACGAAGCGGTGATAGAATCCAGCAAGACCTAAAAAACTTCGCACCTGTGTGATAATCTTTGGAATAGGCCATCCTTGTATTGCTTCGACCTTAGCCTGATCAACCTCAATTCCCTGTGGAGTGACAACATAGCCAAGAAAAGAAACGCGATTGGTGCAAAAGGTGCACTTGTCAAAGTTACCAAACAAACGTGCATCACGTAAAGCATTAAAAACAGCACGTAAGTGATCAATATGCTCATCCATAGACTTACTGTAAATCAATATATCATCAAAATACACTACCACAAATTTACCAATGAAAGCACGCAAAACCTCATTCATTAATTCTCATGAAAGTACTAGGTGCATTAGTTAACCCAAAAGGTATGACTAACCACTCATATAAACCGAACTTAGTTTTGAAAGCAGTTTTCCATTCACCTCCCAATTTCATACAGATCTGGTGGTATCCACTACGCAAATCAATTTTTGAAAACGCAACAGCACCACTCAATTCATCAAGCACATCATCTAATCGTGGAATGGGATGACGATATCGAATGGTGATATTGTTAATTGCTCTACAATCCACACACATACGCCATGTTCCATCTTTCTTAGGCACTAAAATAACCGGAACAGCACAAGGACTAAGAGATTCACGCACATAACCTTTGTCGAGTAGTTCTTGTACTTGGAGCTGAATCTCCTTAGTTTCCTCTGGGTTTGTCCTGTATGGCGCACGATTGGGTAATGAAGCACTAGGAATGAGATCAATCTAGTGGTCAATCCCTCGAATGGGTGGCAGCCCAGGTGGTATCTCACTTGGAAATACATCAGAAAACTCCTGCAAAACATTAGACACAGCAGGGGGCAAAGAATGTTGCATATCGTGAAGTGAAATCAAAGCATCTTTGCATACTAAAGCATAGCAAACAGAAGTGGAAGCAATCAATTCATTAACATCAGAACGGGTAGCAAGCAAGCATGTTCCTTTGAAGGTTATCTCATTTTTCTTGGGGCAAATAAATTTTTTTTGTTTCTTATCATTCCTTACAAGATCCTTTGCAACAATGTGGTTCTCACTTTTAGCATGGTCTTGTAATTTAAGTTTTTGGGCTCTAGCAACATCATCTTGCACAATAGCCTTTGGAGACATAGGATGTAGCACAATTTTCTTATCATGGTGCAGAAAAGAATACTGATTTGATCTACCATGATGCATTGAATCTCTATCAAATTGCCACAGTCTACCTAGCAGAATAGCACATGCTTGCATAGGCACAACATCACATTCAACAACATCACGATATGATCCAATAGAGAAATTAATTCGCACCAGTCTAGTTACCTTTGCCTTACCGCTGTTATTAAGCCATTGGATGTGATATGGATGTGGATGCGGTTTGGTACTAAGTGCAAGTTTCTCAACCATGTCACTGCTGGCCAAGTTGTTGTAGCTACCTCCATCAATAATCATGCGGTAAGAACGCTCTTTGGTGACACACTTTGTTTGAAACAATGTGTGCCACTGATTTTGCTCCACCTTCTCCATTTGCACACTAAGCACACGCTGCACAATGAGACTCTCATAACGCTCGGCATCATCAACACCAATATGCTCTTTGGATGCTCCATCATAACCTACATGGTCAGTTGCAAGCATAGCATGTATATCTTCATCGAAATCACTAGCAGATGAATACTCACCATCGTCTTTAACAACCAACACATGCTTGCTAGGACAGTCACCCTGCACATGTCCAAAGCCCTTACATCGGTGACATTGAACATCTCTAGTTCTTCCTGTAGATGCCATAGAAGAAGTGCTCTCAATGGGCGCTTGGGCAGCCTTTGATGCTGTAGGCACTCGACTTGCTGAATTAGTAGGAGGAACACGTGACTTACTATAGTTGCTAGATGAAGAAGGTGCTGCCTAACTCGGGGAGGAAGACGGTGGTGGAGCACGTCCAGCGAGAAAAGTAGTCATGCGTACTTGCCATGAGTTAATTTTTCCTGCAGAAACATTAGTCCTGGAACTTGCATGACGTCCCTGCACTTCTCTTTCAGCTTTACAAGCAAGGTGAAACAGATGAGTAACATTATTATAATCTTTGTAAGCTAGGATGTCTTGAATTTCACAATTTAAACCACCCAAAAATCTAGCCATAGCAAGTTCCTCAGTCTCCTCTAAGTTACAACGCAACATGCCCATTTGTAGTTCCTGATAATATTCTTCTACGTTTCTATTTTCCTGCCTCAATTGTTGCATTTTATGTAATAGATCATGTTCATAGTAAGAAGGAACAAATCTAGCCCGCATGACCCGTTTCAAAGCATCCCAAGTTTGTGGTATGTTATTCGGATTTTTCTTGCCATGTTCTTTCCACCAAACAGAAGCAAAATCAATGAACTCACTAGTTGCAACCCTAACCCTTCTATTCTCAGGAAATTCATGACATGCAAATTTTTGATCGACAGCAATCTCCCAAGTAATATATGCATCAGGATCGCATTTACCAGCAAAACGCGGTATCTTAAATTTAATCCTACCAAAAGCATCATCATTGTTGCGTACCTCACGTCGGCGACCCATCCCTGCACGATTGCGATGTAGCCGTCTATGAAGACAAGCTTCTCGATCATCATGTTCAGTATCAGCAGAGTACTCATCTTCCATGTCATTCTCATCATGTACACCATCATCAACGTTGTCATCCTCATGTCGCGGGATCCCCGCATCAGCACGGATGTTATCAAGACGTCGCAACATAGCAGCTAAGTTGGTGTTGATTCCAGCAACTGAAATTTCTAGAGCAGCAAGCTTGGTATTGGTTTCAATCCGGGTGGTCTCCAATTGACCAAGCTTGTCATTCGCCACCTACAAGTCTGCATCAAGCCCCTCCATGTGCCTCTTTACCTGCCGCTCGAAATGCTGTATAATTCACGCCATGGCCATCCTCCGAAGCTGACATCACTTAAAAGAACAAAGACAAGAAAACAATGAAACGAAAACAAAATCCCTAATGCTACTAGGATGTGGCTACAGCAAGGTGCTCACTCTCAACCCGTTCACATAAGCTCTTACCAATTCTTACCTAGCTCAATAGGAGGGAACGGCCACCAACAAGTCGGCAATCCTTAAAAGAGAGTGTATCGGTGCTGTAGCAACAACACTTGTCAAGCTATAGTCGGATATGTGGAGCTGTAGGTGGGCTGAAAGTAGTGCACAAGGAAGTACTAGTACCACGTTAGTTACAAAAGCAAGCTGAGAAATCGTTCAACAGTGGTACCATGCTGGTCCTAGGCTAGACTGTGCTAGAGACGTGAGCCTAAACACAAGCGTTGTTGTAATGCCCAGAAATTCACCACCAAAATTCTGAACATTCATGTGTATTAAATCCTTGTCCAAGAAAATCAGGGTACACAAATCCAAGTTGCCATACAGAGTGCGTCTTACAAACAGAGTAAAATTATATTACATTAATGCAGCAGAAGAAAGGAAATAAAGTCTATAAACATCTGGCCAAGCAGCAGCTTCCATCCCACAAGCACTTGACGGCGGAGCCAGCCTATTCTCTCAGGACGATCCTCGTGGACGTTGTACTCCACCACTGAGAGGGAAAAGGGAGCAAGGCTGACTACCAACATACTCAACAAATCACACCCACAAAATGCATAATGCAGGTGACAAAGGCAAAACTAGAGTGTTTTTGTAAACAGTCGTAAACAGTAGTAGTTCACAAACGATAAAAGGTTAATTAATTAACCCATATAAAGCATCCATTGATTAATGTTACACCACGTTAACCAATATAAAGCCCCCACTGATTAACGTTACACCACGTTAACTAGGCCCAACCACCTATCTGAACTATACTAGTTCCATTGAGTCAAATTAATTAAGTAAGGTGAGACTAATCACGGTGAGTCTTGACCAATATGCCCATAACCACGGGCACGACTATTTGAATAGATTTAACTCTAATCAGAGGTGATATAACTTACCCACAAGACACCAGCCCCCACACACTTCCCGTGTGCCAGCGTCACCACGACACCCCTCGCAGAGTTGTGACAGGCTATTCACGCAACCCTCTCCCTAACCATCCACAACATGCTGAGGTTGAACCTACCCACCAGATACTCCACATCGGCCAGCTACACCCCTTGCCCACAATGATCCGGAAGCCAATCAACCCTACCCCGGGCCGACCCAACTCTATCACGCCCATCCTCATCTTCGGTGCCTAGTAAAGGGAGAAGAGACGCTACAAGCCGCCATTTTGCCCACGCTGGCTGGGAAAGTACGATATCTACCCAAGGCGTTCCGTGACTGATCCTAATTCCATGATGCGAACCAACAAAACCATTGCACCCACAGCCCACCATTTTAGGTCAAATTTAGTAGTATAACATTAAACATATCCAAAGTTCTATTTTCCGACATCGAGTCGAACCAAATAATGTAAATGATAATAATATTTAATACCCAGATGAAACTAAGTTGCTAAGCATGGCTAAGCATCCTAAAGCATAGTATTCTAATCATGTATTACCCAGTGACAAGAATCAGGTTTAAAAACTAAGGCATATCCTATCAATAAAAAGGTTACAACCCCTCCATATGAAATAATGAAATAATGTAGATTTATTTAAATAAACAAAGCATTTAGCGAAAAAAATGGTACAAAAATCTCAAGATTACAATGTGAGTTGCCTTGCTCCGGCTCGATTTTACTCAGCTACAACCTCGTAGTACACGGAAGAGTCACCGGTGTCGGATTCTATAACAGACAATGCACAAACAATTAAAAACAGTATATGTGGGCAATCAAACATGAGCTGAAAATATTTTTAATAAATTCTTGCATCGCCACCTTTCTGGATTTGTGGGTGTGCCCAATGCACTCCTCTCCGTGATTTGAATGACCAGCCGTCCAATCGGAGGCTCCGTTAATGAATCCGGATAGTCCTATTAATGGGCTCCAACCTTAAATTTGCCCAACTACTATTTCCTTGTTTGAGTCCAATGCAAAATAATTATATTAACTGATTTATTGTGCAATTGTCTTCTAAGAGAATATTTTTCCCGATTTATTGCGTCACCGGACCCGGATCAGTCTTTTTCTTTGCCGACAGGTAGCCCCCACAGGTCAGTGGCACAAAGTGTAAGGAACCCAATTTTGAGCTAACCGAAAATCATAATAAAAATATGAGAATTAATAAAACACCCCACTGCATGTGCAACTTTTATTTTTATTGTTTCTCTCCCTTGTTTTTGGATTTTTGCATATGCATATTAGCCATATGCATTAAACTCGCCTCTAGAATTTAAAGAGAAATTTGCTCAATATAAAATTATAAAAAAACTTCACTAAAATACTACACATCATCAGGGCCGCCTGAATTTTGGCAAATTTGCCGCAAGACCTGTTGCATTATCCCGTATAACGAATTTTTCCATGCCCTGGGAAAATCTGAAAAGTAGACAGATTTTTCCCCTGATTTTCCACTAACACCATTTCCAACCTTATGTTTTGTAACCCATGATTTCTGAGGTAGGATTGTAGCCATATCACCCTCTACCACCTGGTAAAATTCACAGCCTAACTCCAAAGTTTTCGCGGCATGAAATACAGGCACAATAGTGCTGCTCTGATTAACTTCTGCAGATCCTGATTAAACCCTGACTTTGGCATTTCTTTAGGACAGACCATAGCTCATCTAGCCTTGCAACTTCTTGTCAGTAAACAGGTCCATACCTAACACTGTCCAGAAATTTTGGCTCGAATTGATTCCCTTCCCTAGCTATTTAAACCAAGCACCAAAGTCAGCCCATCTTACACCAACCCGGGACTTAAACTCCTGGGTGCTTCCTAGCCGTTTGGTCGCTGCCATTGAGGGCCCTGCCAGTCGTGGGACCCCACCTGGAAGTTCCCACACACATGCTCCCAGCTAGCCACGCCCGACCACAGCAGAACGCGCACCACGCGCCGCCATGCGCCTAGCTCGCCTCACAACCCGAACGCCACTTCCTCTCTCGACGTCATCACTCTCCTTTGTTCTCTCACTCGCTCACTCTCCTCTGCAAGTTCCCCACCTTGAATACTCCTCTCTCACTGCTCCACATTGCCCGCAGGGCCATCGATTCCTCCAGTGGCAAGAAAACTTCACCCACCCGGCGCATTGTCTCTCCAGTGAGCTTTTTCTCTCCCTAACCATGGGAACGTCATGTACTTTCCATGCCCTCACTAACCCCACCGGTGCCGTTCCATTCCGTGTAGCCATCTCTCGGGAACGCGAACCTCGCCACTGCTTCCGTGGCCGCGCACTGGCGCCAACCGTCAATGTCGACCACACGTTCCACTCGCACAAGACAGATCCGGTCGAGGAGCTTTACAAGAAGCATCGCAACCTTTCCAGGAACCCTCAGCCCGAGCACGTGAAGCCGAAGTGCCCCGAAGCTTGAGAACGCCATCATTTTCCTCCTCTTTGGCCATCCCTTCTCATCGTCGATTCCGCTTTCTCTGGTGAGTTAGGGGTCGATTCCTCCACCTATAGTTCCTAAGGCCCTACTAATCTTGTAGACATGCATGCACAGCCTCTCGTTGCCCGGGGAATCACGCCACCGTGAAGCCGAGCTGAACGCCGTCGCCCGAGTCAATCCACAATCCCTCGCTGCCATCCAGACCTTGCCGGACCTCGCAGGACCCGGTGAGCAACCTAGTACCTCATACGATACATTGCATTACTGCATTGGCCAGATTTGAGCCCGAGCTTGACATGCAAGCATTCCGAAAAGTTCTCACCTCGAGCCGTTTGCTGCGCCTAGCCCGAGTCACTCCAAGCCGTTCCGCTGCCACCATTAGATGCGCGTGGACCCCCTCTTACAACTTTTGTTTTCCACTACCCCATCCGGCCACCGTTCGCGCGGTGAGCCAAAACCGAGCTAGGTCATGGCTGCCCTGTTCTCCCACGCGAGGACTTGATTTCTAGAATTAGAAAAATCTGAGGTACTGATTGAAAAGAATGTATTGGACTGCCATGTGGGCCAAGGAGCCATATAGTAATAACCCTAAACTTCAAGGACTCTTAACGAATTGCGTTTTTGCACGTGATTAGGAGTGCGGTATTCTTGGAAATCCCAAGCCTTTCTGCATATTTGCACTCACTGACCAGTGACCCAGCCATTTAAAATCTCAGAAAAATTTAAGAAAAAGGCTAAAAGAGGATATTCTTGTTAACTGAAAATAGAATAAATTGTTAAAATCCATAACTAATTCATTTTAACTCCAAATTGAATGAATCAAATTTTCCTAGAATCAAAAATTATGAAATTTATTTCTGTTTCTTGAAATCTGGAAGGACCAGTACCCAAAAATTTCTCAAAAAATAATGTAAATAATACAACACATAACTCATATGCAAATTTAGTTATTTCATCTTTACCTTAAAATTAAGGTTTGGTAAATTCATAAATATTGATCTTTACTGCAGTAAACTAAAACCCAATTCATTTATATGAAAGACACTTATATAAAACTTGTAATAGGTAAATACATAAATTAGAATACATAGATATATATATTGACTTCCAAAATTCATAGGAAATTCAATTAGCTCCAAATAATATGAAACCAATTTGTAAATTTAAAAAAATTTTCTCCTCATTTCTGAAAAACAGAGTATTAGCTAAAATATTTACATAAAAACATCTTATGATTATACAAAGTATAAATGTTTCGTTATAGAATATAAAAAGTAAAATAATTGCTAAAAATATAAATAAACTCCATTTCAACTCTAAATGAGTTACACCCAAATCAATAAGTTCACAGCACATCCTTCCCTAAATATATAAAGTTATATTTCATAGAAACATAGTCCTAAAACACATGTATATTAAAGTATATGTATAATACCGTATAGAAGCTTAAAACTTATATAAAATTAATATCTCCAAATTGCAAAAATAATAAAATACTACTTCCTTCACTAAAAATCATAGCGAAGTCAGTACCAAACCACTGTGTGAATTTCACACATATTAAATAACTTCAAATTTTTACCTTATATTGGACTCGGACGTATTTTCGTATAGAACTCGTAAAATCATAACTCCCAAACCATAAATGATAAAATAGAAATTCTTTCACCTAAATTCACTTATAACAGTAGCAACCTTAAGTATAAAATCTCATGCATATTAGAGCATTTTAGATTTTCGCATTATTTCTATTTATACGATTGTACGTTATTTTTTTCTAGAAGACGAATTCGGTATCGATGAAGAAATGAGATATATTGGTATCCGAGTACTCAAGAGTAAGGCAAGTTTCTCCCCTCCTCCTTGAACAAATTGAATCCTATGTTTTGGGAATGAAATGTGTTGTTTTGTAAATTGCGATGCGTATTTGTGAATAACGGTATTTGAATTTGGTAAATGGTAGTTATAACCTATTAGTCGCATGACCACCTTTAAAACATTGTATTCCTTGCTATTTGTAACCCTAGGCTTGGTTATAGTACTTGATTTGTACCCATGGGGTCTATGTTAAATTAATACACTTGCTTATGCTTAGCCATGCTCAGTAATGTGCTAAATACCATCAGTGATCACTAATAGATACCTTTGAAAATGGGAATTTTATAACTTCTGGACAAGAGGTAAGCCTCTGGTATTTGTGAACTAAAAAAATGGTGAAAAACCTGATTTTAGACTCGGCGGCAAGTGCTGTGTGCATATATATTAGGGAGTAGTAATTCTGCACACAGAAATGTTCACCGATAGGGGATGTTCGCCTGGGTCAATTAAGACGCAAACTTCATACCACCTGTCATTTCTCATGTTAAGAATATACAATCACATCTAGTATGGGATGGCCATAGTGATGATAAGTTACTTGATATGTTTAGCCATTGCATTTTGTAGCTTGAGAGTATGGCAGTTGCCTATACGACTGTCGGCTGTCTTAGAGGAGCTACCTATGGAACCATGAGACAGTGTGAGTCACCTCATACTTAGGCGTCTAATTTGTCCAATTACAACTTGTTCCCTGGGTAGCCGGTAGCAGATCTCCACGCCTGGCTAATGCGTGCCCGCCACCCACGCATCGGGATAGCGCCCCGATGTGAGAACACACCTCGTGCTAGTGCAAGGCTAAATTAGTAATGTAAAAAGCTATGTTGTGACTCTAGACCCATTCAATGTGCAGATGTGGTGGTACCAACGGTACCGGACAAACTAGAGCAATCACATCATTGGGTAAAGTTTACAAACTCTGCAGAGTCAAAACAATCGGTTATCCGTGCTCACGTCATGAGCGGCATGTTGTGTCCATTGATATAGATTTACGCTTTTAAATGTGTTTATGAAATGGGATGAGATTGTGATTATTGAGAATTATGATGCTTATGAACAATGCTTATGTGACTTGTTGCTGAGAACAGCAAATAAGGAAAACTTATTATGTTGATCACTTCTTACTTATTATATACGCTTTCCAATGTTTTATAAATACCCGTTTGCAAAGATTGTGAACTAAAATTAGCTTTATGCAAAACTTGAACCCACAAATAGCTATCTCCTTCATTTAAGAGGCTCGGCTGTAGCATATAGATTGTCCTTGCTAGTACATTATTTCGGTGTGTACTGACTCTTGCCTGTATGATTATAATCCTTCTGTAGAGGTGAGTGCTACGGGAATTCATGCTTCTTCAGGATTGATTCTTTAAGGGTGTACCCTAGTCGGATTGCCTGTGTATGGTAGTACAATCTTCCGCTGAATCATATTATTCGGATCATTCGACCTATGTAACTCAATGTAGTAAATGTAGTTTACTTACTTGTACAACCATTTATGTATACCATTCTAAGATGAAAGTTGACTAGCAATTTTCCTGGGGCTAGTCTGCATGAGTACAGACTTAGAACAATTAGATACATGGAGGATAGTTCAACCGTAGACCATGTCCTCAGAGATATGTATCGTGTTTGGTCACCACCTTCGTTGGTTTGACGGCATATCTCGCCGTATGCGGACTGGTAAACTATTCTTCCAAATATCCCTTGTGTTCTTAGTTTGGCGTTCGGTTGTTTTACATTATAATTGGTGGTTTGTATGACAAGGCTGCGATGAGGTTGGATGGTTACTGCACTTATTTGGTTTTTATTTGAGATCCATCCAACTAGATATTTCGCGTTGTCGTACTAATTACCTCTTATAGTGCAGAATACCGGGTGCGCACACAAAGGAGGGCGGCGCACGGTGGACTGAGTCCACCGTGGCCCTAGTGGGAGGTGGCCACGTGGCTAGGGGTGAAAATGGGCCAGGTATTTCCCGCCCGCCCACCCACCTATATTTCAACGGGACAAATTCAGGTCATATATTCGGGTCCCTGGGTGATTATTCGGATATCGGATCCGAATACGAGTATTTTTATACGGATATGGGTTTAGGTTTGGGAAAACGGTATCCGACAGATACGGATTATCCGGGTATAAAAATGGATATTACCCGGTAAGAAAACCTAATCCAACCTTTGATTGGCTCACTGCATCTGTTCCTCAGATCAGATCTCATGCAGTCACGCCTCACGCAGCCGTCGCCGCTGCACTGCCCGCCTGCTCCGCCGGCCGACCCCCACGACCCCGCCCTCCTCGCGCTCGTCTCCGGCGGTCGGCACCTCCTTCGCCACACTGTGCTGCTGGCTGACTGGACCCTGCGACCCCGCCCCTCTTTGCGCTCATCTACTCCTTGTCTCCTCACGTCCTCCGCTGAGCTGTGCCACTGCCCCCATGGCCCCGCTGGTCTCAGCACCAGCACGTCGCCCCCGTGCTCATCCGCGCCGACATTGCCCCCAAGCCTATCTGCTCCTCCGTCGCGCCACACCCGCACAGCTGCGCCTGTGCTAACTGGTAAGAGTTTGTCTGAGACTGTACATTGCAATCTCTATTTGGACACTGAATCACCGAATGATGAACTCCACTGCAGCCTGTTGGGATTTATCCTCAAACAAAGACCTTGGTGTTGGTGGTACACTTCTAGCGGCCATTGGGAATTTGGTTCGGTTTCAAACCTTGAAACTCTGTAAGTTTCAAAAATTTTCCATAATAGACAAGGCAGTGTCCTTCTCCTAACTTCTTGTGAAATATGCAATCCTCTATTTCCACCAGAAATCCATAATTACTTGCTTACCATCTGTTGTGACTTGTGAGCTTTTAAAAGTTTTAGAAATGTGTCCCTGTTATTCGATCTCAATGTGGTTTCCTGAATTGTTTTATGTAGGAGTGTAGGTAACTGAGTATATATTTGCTCATTTGAATTTTGCTTTTCGATTGTAGGAAAAACTTAAGATGGGTAGTGGTGATGCAAGTTTAAGTGCTTGTGCTAGCACAGGGGCATCTCCGGTTGGTACCTCAACAGCAGCTGGTATAGGTCACTCGGTGTTGGCACCAAATGCATTGGTACCACATGAGACAACCACAACCACTGGAGGTGGAGGTACAGAACCTGTCATCATTGTTGATGAAGACGATGGGGCATGCACAGGAGAAGTTGAACTTGCAGCCAAGAGGTAGAAGAAGTGTACCTCTGAGGTTTGGAAGCATTTCAGCAAGTACACTGAGAAGGTTAAGAACAAAGATACTGGTGTGATTGAGAAGCAATTTAAAGTAAAATGCAACAAATATGGTAGAGTGTTTGGTGCGGAGACAAACAATGGCACAAAGCACTTATGGAATCATTTGAACCGTATTTACTCATTGAAACGAGGTCAACAGGAACTTGAGTTGAAGCATGGAGAGGTTCAAACTTTTAGGTATGATCCTAAAGAAAGCTTGCAAAAGTTCTATACAGCTGTTATCATGCATGAATATCCATTTTCTATGGTTGAGCACGAGTATTTTGTTGATTTCATCAAGTCACTTAGACCTAGCTTTGCATTCAAGTGCTGCATTACCAGTAGGAAAGAGATACTAGAGATGTTTGAAGCTAAAAAGAAAGTGATGTATGATGAATTGAAATCAGTATCTACTAGAATTTCTACAACTATGGATATGTGGACATCAAATCAGAACAAAGCTTATATGTGCATCACTGCTCATTGGATTGATGAAAATTGGCTAATGCAAAAGAGAATACTTAGGTTCATTCATATTAAAGGGCAGCATACAGGAACTAGGCTAGCAAGTGCATTTGTCAAGGGAGTAATGTCTATGAATATTGAGAAAAAAATTATTTGCTCTCACACTAGACAATGCTTCGTCAAATGATAAATGTGCTAGAGAAGTCGTGACAGAGCTTAATAAGCTTTACAGTATTACTAAGGTCTCTCCATTGATATGTGATGGTGCTTTCTTTCATGTGAGATGTCTATATCACATATTAAATCTTGTTGCTTAAGATGGATTGAAAATAATTGCATCTACAGTTAAGAATATTAGAGCTACTATTGGTATTGTGAAGAATTCTACATTACAATGGGAGGAATTTCAAAAATGTGCAGCAGAATGTGACTTGAATAACAACTCTAGCCTTCCATTTGATGTGCCTACAAGGTGGAACTCCACATATGACATGTTAAAACAAGCTATTTACTATAGAAGGGCTTTTGATAGGCTTTTGTTCTTACATGACGATAAATATGGACATTGTGCTCCTAGTGTTGAAGAATGGGATATGGCTGAATCATTAAGCAAGTGTTTGGAGAAATTCAATGATGCCACCCTGTTATTCTCTGGTTGTCTATATCCAACAGCAAACTTATTTTGGTGGAAGTTTTGTGAGATTAAGTTAGCACTTGCAGAATGGTGTCAAAGTGCTGATGTCTCCATTGATTCTATGGCCGTGGCCATGCAAAATAGATACGACAAATATTGGGACAAGTCCAACCTAGCTCTTGCTGTTGCCTGCTTTTTGGATCTTAGGTACAAGCATAAGTTAGTGCAATATTTTCTAAATAAGATCTATCTTGAAAAGTTTGATGATGAATTTAATCGTGTCTTGGATGCTGTCAAAACATTGTTCCAAGTTTACAAGAGTTGTGTTGCAACTAAATCTCCGAAAGATAGTGCTGTAGGACCAAGTGAGAATTTATAGCCACATGGTAATACTGATTTGGGTGTTAATGACATTGAGGAATTTTTATATGATGATGGAGGTGTGACCAAAGAAATGGATACAAATGAATTGGAGGTCCACATGAGGGAGAACCCAATTCGTTAGGTTGATCCAACAGGTCAAGGTGCAAAATTTGATATCTTGTCATGGTGGAAGAGCAACTAAGTGACTTTTCCTATCCTCTCCACACTTGCTCGTGGTGTATTGGCTATTCAAGTCTCTACCGTTGCTTCAGAGTCAACTTTTAGTGCTGGTGGTCGTGTTGTTGGACCTTTTCGTAGTTCTCTAGATCCTGAGATTATTGAGGCTTTAATTTGCACTAAGGACTGGGTAAGATCATCTAGGAAAGGTAACCATTTTTGGAGTATTTTTGGAGCTTCACTTCTTCAATTATATAATCTCTCCTTTGGTTGCTAATTTTTCAATTTTAATTTCAGGACAATTTAAGGACAAGATAGCAACAATTCTTGATGAGATTAATATAACACTAGAGGATAAAGATTGTGCTAATATAGACATGGATGAAGAGGTTAAGTTAAAATTTCTTTCCTGTATAAGCTAGATGCAATATATGAGTGACATATCAAGTATTGCATTAATCTAAATATTGTGTTATTTTCAGGATGGTGCAGGGAATGGTGATTGAAGATCAAAGCAACTGATGCTTGGAGTTGGTGATATAAAGATGATTTGGTCATATGTTTAGCCGCATTTTTTTTGCTGGTTTGATTTTAATGGCAGAGAACAGGGGCATTGAAAATTCTCAATTGCTGTGTGTTACTAAAAGGATTAGTTAGTAGGGGTATATTTCAGTGGTCAAAATTATCTAGTGCAGTACAGTGCAACGTAGCTGGTGGATGCTGGTTGTTTCCTTCTGATTCTCACAATTTGTTTGGAGCAATTCTCCTTTTGGATGGTCTGATGCTAGTGCTACAAGCATAAGTTATAGATGGTTTCGATTTTCAGCTATAAAGAGAAACAAGACAGCTGTCTCTATCCGTCTGTGATAAATATTTCTTTTATTCTTTTGCCTTTACTGTATGTTTTTACCTCTAATTTGAATATGGTTATGTGATTTTACAAGTACTATGCCGTTATACCCTAAGCCTCTAATATACTTGCATTATGGATGTATAGAATGGTTGAATTGCTATTATCTATGTGGTATTAAATGGTTGTTGCATTGACTTGATATCCGAATAAATATTTGTATCCGATATTGTCCGTATCCGTCTCGGTACGTATTTGTTCCATATTTATATCCAACATTATCTATTTTTTATCCGTATTCGACAATATCCGTATCCGACCCGGTTCCAAATAGAAAATATGGGCTAGGATATGGAAAGGGTGAGATCCGATTGTATCCGACCCGTTTTCACACCTACACGTGGCTGTCACGCGGTAGCCACGGTGGGCCGAGAAGCTGACACGGCGCCCCAGGTGGCGCCGACGTGGCGGGGGAAAGAGGCGCCCGCGGGGACGCCACGCGGCAGGTCCAGATCTGCCGCGAGGCAGATCAGACGGCCCAGGATGAATGGGACTCGCCCTCGCCGGTGCGGCCGCGCCGTGGCGGTGCGAGCGGCCCGATGGTCACCGCCGGCCCCCGGAGGACGGCGGCAAGCTGCGGTATGAAGAGAGGAAGACGAGGGAGAGCTCACCAAGGGGCTGCGACAGCCAGGAGGCAGTGAACGGCGGTGAACCGAGAAGAATTATGGCGGCGGAGGTATGGGACGATGGCGAGGACGGTGTTCCAACGAGGATCCCCGGCAATAGACGAACGACCGAGGTTGAGGGGGTCTGAGGAGTGTGGCGGCAAGATCGGCCTCTGGCGGTGTAGAGGCTCACGGACGTGGTGGCCGGACTTTGCACGGGTGCGGCGGAGCTAGCGGTGGCGAGCTTGCGGTCTAGCGGTGGCTACAGCGGCGGCGGCGAGTGGCCAGAGGAGACGGAGCATGGCGGCGGCTCTGGATTACGCGGCGCGGGGTGCTAGGGAGCTCGGGAGGCGTCGGGGTTTGAGGGGAAAGGAAGAGGAGAGGACGGTGAAGGTTTTTATGCGCTCGGGTGGGCGAGATCGAGGCCGTAATGGCTCAATTGCTCACTGGATTGAGGGCGGCGGCAGCGGGTCGTGCACGCGATTCTCACGTGAGAGGGGGCGACTACGCCGGAGAATGTGCGGGAGTAGGTGTGGACCTGGTCCACCCTCGTTTGAACTAGGAGCGGGTGCACAAGGAGACAGGACAAGGTGTCGATCGGACGGCGGAGGGGAATTTCTCCTCCGCCCGATTCGGACGGAGGAGGAAGAAAGGGCTGACAGGTGGGCCCGGTCTGTCAGCGGGAGGGTGAGGCGGCCTAACAGATGGGCCTCACTAGACAGCGAGAAGGAGAGACGGCGCGCGGCCGACAGGTGGGCCCACGGGGAGGCGCGGGCGTGGGCCGCGCGGAGGCTGGCGGCACAGTGTTGGGCCACGGCCCAGCGGGAGGGGGAGAGTAAAGAAAAACAAAAAGAGAAAGAAAGGAAAAGAGAAAATGGTTTCTAGAGCAAATTTAATTCTGACAATCATTTTTGATTTATTAAAAATAGTTCCTATGCTCTAAAAATTCAGGCAAAAATCCTGTTAATATATTTTGGCATGAGGAATATAAGAAAAATATTCCCAGCCCAGATAATTTATTATTTTGCATTTTTACCTTAAGTTACTTCTTTTGTCCATTTTAATTTATTTATATATATATTTTAGTTTCTTTGGTATTATTTTTGTGTGGCTAATTTTAGGGTGTGACAAACCTACCCCCCTTAAACGGAATCTCATCCTTGAGATTTGGGCGTGCTGGTGAAGAGGTGGGGATAGGCGGACTTTCGTTCATGTTCTCGCTCCCAAGCGGCTTCTTCCTCTGAGTGGTGACTCCACTGTACCTTGCAGAACCTAATCACCCGACTTCGAGTGTTTCTTTCACTGATCTCCAAGATCTGAATTGGTTTTTCCACATAGGTGAGGTCTTCCTGGACCTCGATCTGTTCCGGATCGGCCTGTTCTGCTGGTATCCTTAAACATTTATTCAGTTGTGACACGTGGAACACATCGTGTATACCTGCCATTGAAGCTGGGAGGCTCAACTGATATGCCACTTCGTCTTTACAGGCTAGTACTCAGTAGGGTCCCACAAAACGAGGCGCTAACTTTTCCTTGGTTTGGAACCTATGCACCCCGCGGAGTGGTGTGACACGAAGATACACATAGTCTCCTTCCTCGAAGCTTAGGTCTCTTCGATGGTTGTCGGCGTAACTCTTCTGTCTGGATTGAGCTGTCTTTAGGCGCTCCCGTATTATGGCCACCTTCTCTTCTACCTCTTTGAGTGCGTCGGTTCCGAATACCTGGCGTTCACCCGTCTGATCCTAGAAAAGGGGTGTACGGCACTTCCTGCCATACAGAGCTTCAAACGGTGCCATATGTAAGCTGGCTTGGTAGCTGTTGTTGTACAAGAACTCGACATAGGGTAGGCTCTTATCCCATGTCCCTCCGAAGTCCAACGCACACGCCCTTAGCATATCTTCCAATATCTGATTGACTCTTTTAGTCTAACCTTCAGTTTGTGGATGATAAGCTGTGCTAAAATTCAGACGAGTTCCCAGTTCTGCTTCTAACTTCTGCCAAAACTTGGAAGTGAACTGGCTACCACGGTCAGATAGAATCCTCTTGGGTACTCCGTGTAGACAAATGATCTGGGCCATGTACAGTTCAGCCAGTCTTTTACCCGAATATGTTGTATGCACGGGGATGAAATGAGCGACCTTGGTGAGTCGGTCAACGATCACCCAAATTAAGTCATATCTTGAAGATGTGCGGGGCAAGCCAGTGATGAGGTCCATCCCGATCTCTTCCCACTTCCACTCTAGAACTCTGAGTGGCTGTAAAAGTCTGACAGGCCGTTGGTGTTCTGCTTTGACTCGCTGACACACATCACAAAGCGCTACAAATTCTGCGATTTCCCTTCTCATGCTGGCCCACCAAAACTTTGTTTTGAGGTCTTGGTACATCTTTGTGTTTTCGGGGTGAATGGAGTACTGCGTCTCATGGGCTTCCCGGAGTATTAAGTCTTTATGTTTCTTGTTCTCTGGGACGCACAATCATTCTCCCATCCAGACGGTACCATTTTCGTCTTCAATGAATCCTTGGGCTTTTCCAACTCTCATGTTCTTCTTAAGTTCTTTAATCTCTGGATCATTTGTTTGTGCCTCGCGAACTTGCTCGAAGAGTGTGGGTTGGGCCTCTAGGGCTGCCACGAATCCAGGGTCGACGATGCCCAAATTCAAGTGTTCAAATTCCTGCAGCATTTCCTTGCACAATGCCTCTGCTCAAGCAGTGTTGTAGTAACTTTTCCTGCTCAAAGCGTCTGCCATGACATTGGCTTTTCCCGGGTGGTAATGTATTCCCACATCATAATCTTTAATCAATTCCAGCCACCTTCTTTGACGGAGGTTCAAGTCAGGCTGGGTGAATATGTATTTCAAGCTCTTGTGGTCCGTGTAGATCTCGCTGCGGTTTCCGATGAGGCAATGCTGCCAAATTTTCAAGGCATGGACCACTGTGGCCAATTCCAGGTCATGGGTCGGATAGTTGCCCTCATGGGGGCGTAACTGGCGCGATGCGTAGGCTTCAACTCTACCTTCTTACATCAACATTGCCGATGTTTTACACCGGTAATATGAATATAGGGCTACTCGTCGGATCGAAACTTGGTGGATTGCAAAGGAACACGGGGAGATTTATACTGGGTCAGGCCCTCGATGTGAGGTAATACCCTACGTCCAGTTGAGCTGTATTCCTTTGAGGATGTATGATGGTGATTCTGATGAACCTCCGTCAACTTGCCCTCAGGGGGCGCCCTGCCTCCCCTTATATACTAGGGGACAAGGTTACAAGGTAGGAGTCCCAGCCGGATTACGGCCAAGGAATCTCCTCTTAGAGATATAACGCACCCAACTAGGACTGTGTTTTCCTTATCATACAAGGTTAAGTCTGCCGGGTCTAGCCATATCTCTAATTACAAGGCTAGGCCCATCCTCTGTCCGAGTGGCCTATATGCTTGTCATGAGGTACCCGGGGCCCATGGCCTCCACAGCAGCCCCTGAGATCTTCATAGTTGAGTCACAGCTGATGCTGAGTGCTCATCCTCCACGGTGAAGATTGCCCGAGTGCATTGCTCCCAAGTACTCTTTGTCCGAGTGCTTCTTCTTCCCGAGTTGTTCTTCATGTCAGCTGGCAGCGAGGCTATGAAGGGCTCCATGTAGATGTATGAATAGTGTGCACTGAATAGGCGCACCTATTAGGTGTAGCCCCCGACTTTGTGCTTAATTGTGAAAACAATTAAACATAAAGTCAAAGATCTTTAACCTTGTAGTCTTTCCCGAGTAGTATACTACAGGTATATGAGACTCTTCAGCTTCATGTCAGCTGGAAGGGGTGTTTATAGTCTTTCCTGAGTGGCGTTCCACTCAGAAGTTAGACTCCTCAGCGTCATATCGGCTGGGAAAAAATATTTATAGTCTTTCCCGAGTAGTGCACTACTCGGAAGCTAGACTCTTCAGCGTCATGTCGGCTGGAATAATATTGCTCATGGCAACTGTTGGCCGTGCATGTAGGCCGAGTACCACTTTATGAAATTAAATCCATTGCGTGGTCAGGTGTGCTTGAGAGATACCTACATCCCCAATTTTAATGAAGACCAGTTTATGACCCTTATAAGGATATATCCTCAATACCTAGTGGATAAGACAGATACCCAAACACATGTGTTTAGCAATTAGGCCTTCATGAAGCATATCTGTTTACCTCATCGGCTCCTGTTGATAGCACCAGCGCTATAATTTCAACTTAGCCTGCGGGCGGCCCACATGGAGCATGCTACTGTAGGAACTCATATCTTGGTGGCTGCTACCAAATAAGCCGGCCTGAGCCGACCTACCCAGCATAGCTCTATAGAAGTAGCATCCATCGCATGTCAGGATGAGTACTCCAGCATTGGTAATTGCAATCGGCCAGAAGAATCCTTGTCTGCAAGCCTTTCTAACTTATGTTCTGGATGCAGCCTGGTTGCCACAGATGCCTGAGTAGGTATATCGCAAGATCTGCTTGCCCTCCTCAGGTGTGACGCAGTGCATGAGAACTCCGGATGCGCTTTGACGATGTAAGTCTTCTCTAGCTTCAGGAGAGCCGAGCAGGGTACCCGAACCTTGCATTAGCATAGGATTCGGCTAGCGACCCTCATGGGGCATACCCTACCCAACAGAGCCATAGCCAAATAAGGTACCCGAACCTTGCATTAGCATAGGATTCGGCTGGCGACCCTCATGGGGCATACCCGATCTGACAGAGTTGTGACTAAATAAGGTACCCGAACCTAGCATTAGTGTCGATGTTTTACACCGGCAATAAATATATGGGGCTACTCGGCGGATGGAAACTCGGTGGATTGCAAAGGAACACAAGGAGATTTTATACTGGTTCAGGCCCTCGATGTGAGGTAATACCCTACGTCCAGTTTGTATGTATTCCTTTGAGGATATACGGTGGTAGTTCTGATGAACTTGTGTGCACCTGCCCTCATGGGGCGCCCTGCCTCCCCTTATATACTGGGGGACAGGGTTACAAGGTAGGAGTCCCAACCGGATACGGCCAAGGGATCTCCTCTTAGAGATATAATGCACCCGACTAGGACTGTATATTCCTTTCTATACAAGGCAAAGTCTGCCGAATCTAGCTATATCTCTAATTACAAGGCCAGGCCCATCCTCTATCCGAGTGGCCCATATGCTTGTCATGAGGTACCCGGGGCCCATGGCACCCACAATAGCCCCTGAGACCTTCATAGTTGAGTCACAGCGGATGCCGAGTGCTCATCCTCCACGGTGAAGTCTTCCCGAGTGCATTGCTCCCGAGTACTCTTTGTCTGAGTGCTGCTTCTCCCGAGTCCTGCTTCATGTCAGCTGGCAGCGAGGCTATGAAGGGCTTCATGTAGATGTATGAATAGTGTGCGCCGAATAGGCGCACCTATTAGGTGTAGCCCCCGACTTTGTGCTTAATTGTGAAGACAATTAAACATAAAGTCAAAGATCTTTAACCTGGAAGTCTTTCCCGAGTAGATTACTACTGGTATATGAGACTCTTCGGTATCATGTCAACCGGAATATGATTTATAGTCTTGCCGAGCAGGGAACTACTCGTATGTGGGACTCTTCGACTTCATGTCAGTCGGAATGTGTGTTTGTAGTCTTGCCGAGTAGGATGCTACTCGTATATGAGACTCTTCAACGTCATGTCAGCTGGAAAGGGGGTGTTTATAGTCTTTCCTGAGTAGTATATTACTCGAAAATCAGACTCGTCGGCATCATGTCAGCCGGGATGATTATTTATAGTCTTTCCCAAGTAATATATTACTCGAAAATTAGACTCGTCAGCTTCATGTCAGCTGGAAAAGGTGTTTATAGTCTTTCCCGAGCGGCGTCCCTTTCGGAAGTTAGACTCTTCAGCTCGTTAGCTGGAAGAACATTTATAGTCTTTCCCGAGTAGTATACTACTCGAAAGTTAGACTCCTCCGCATCATGTTAGCGGGAATGAGAAATTTATAGTCTCTCCCGAGTAGTGCACTACTCGAAAGTTAGACTCTTCCACATCATATCAGTGGGAATAATGTTGCTCATGGCAACTGATGGCCACGCATGTAGGCCGAGTACCACTTTATGAAAATAAATCCACGGCGTGGTCAGGTGTACCCAAGAAAGATACCTGCATCCCCAATTTTAATGAAGACCAGCTTGTGATCCTTGTAAGGATATATCCTCGAGACCTGGTGGATAAAACAGATACCCAAACATATATGTTTAGCAATAAGGCTCTCATGAAGCATGTCTGTTTACCTCATCGGCTCCTGTTGGTAGCACCAGCGCTATAATTTCAACTCAGCCTGCGGGCGGCCCACATGGAGCATGCTACTGTAGGAACTCATATCTTGGTAGCCCGTTACCGAGTACGCCGGTCTAAACCGACCCACCCAATGTAGGCTCTATAAAATCACCATCCCTCGCATGTCAGGATGAGTTTTTGGTGTCGGTAACCGCAATCAGCCAGAGAAATCCTTATTCGCAAGCCTTTCTGACTTACGTTCCGAATGCAACCTGGTTGCCACAGAAGTCTGAGTAGGTATATTGCAGGATCTGCTTGCCCTCCTCAAGTGTGACGCGGTGCATGAGAACTCCGGATGCGCTTTGACGATGTAAGTCTTCTCTGACTTCAGGAGAGCCGAGCAGGGTACCCGAACCTTGCATTAGCATAGGATTCGGCTAGCGACCCTCATGGGGCATACCCTACCCAACAGAGTTATAGCCAAGCGAGGTACCCGAACCTTGCATTAGCATAAGATTCGGCTAGTGACCCTCATGGGGCGTACCTCACCCAGCCGAGTGATATACGACCCCCAACTAGTGCCGGAAGTCGGTTGTCAGCTCACATGGAGCGTAGCCGAGGAAGATGACGTCCCGACTGGCGCAAGTACTTGGTAAGTAGCCCTCATGGAGCATCCCAAGTGTATTTTGGCAGACTTGTCCAGCCCCCGAGCGTAGGAGATAGTCTCGCAGCCCTGAGTTCCTGTCACGCGTATCCGGAGCTGGGCCTGCAATATAAAGATATCGGATGAGTAGCATCTGATGATGGAAATAATCACCCGAATAAAATGTATTTTACAATATATGTAAATACATGTTCTTCCTCTTATTGATATTAATTTCCCCGAGTAGTTGACCCCTTACGTTTAAGCACTCTGCCCGACTAGTCATAGCCCCCTAGCGTCGGGAGTTGGCTCATGGCTCTTTCCTAGACACGCGTTTTGGCTGACTTGAGTTCGTCTTTCATGGAGCAAAGTTTCATGGATCAGGATTTATGCTACTCGAGTACTTTTGCAATCATTTAAGAGCAAAAACAGAGAAGAGTGCAGCTTGTGCACCTATTACGTGTAAGCGGCATTGGCAAGGCCGAGTGAAGAAATATTTATCAGGAAGCGACTTAGCTGTTTGGTATTTCGGAGTGGGGATGCCATCCTTTCGTTTGAGCTTGTGAGCCCCCGAGCATGTCACTTGTTGTTCTGATAATCTTCAGTTGTTGAAAGTCGAAGACGATTGTGACCGACTGCCACAATGAAGCCGTCTGACTTGCGTATGCGATTCCCGGCTTTAGTCGGGACCGCGTCATTGGTGCCCTCCCGCTTCTTCTGTCAGGATTCCTTTTTATCTTCAAGGGCCTCAGCAACAGCGTGGGCTGAGTCGGCGTATTTGTTCGCCATGTCGAATAAAGCCTTGACAGAGTTGGGAGGCTTCCGTGTGAATTTGTCGATGAACGAGGTGTCTTTGACTCCTTTACGAAAGGCGGCGATGACGACCTCATCCTTGACGTTAGGGATTGAGTTCTTCTTCTCAGAAAACCTCTTAATGAAGTCACGAAGAGACTCGTTCTTGCTTTGATGCAACTGATATAAGTCGTACTCGGAAGATGGCCTCTCGTATGTCCCCTGGAAGTTGGCAATGAAGCGTTCTCGGAGTTCTCCCCAGGAGCTGATTGATTGCTTGGGAAGTCCTGTTAGCCACGTCCTCGCTGAGTCGGCTAAAGCGACCGGGAGGTAGTTAGCCATGACTTTGTGATTTCCTCCAGCTGCTCGGATCGCCAGAGTGTAGACCGTGAGCCAGGACTCGGGATTGGTCTTGCCGTCATATTTGTCGATGCCTGTAGGCTTGAAACCTGACGGCCAGTCGACCTGTTGTAGCTCCTGGGTGAAGGCCGGTACTCCATCTTCATGAGGACTCCGACCCCAACTACGGCGGCGAAACCGCTCGTGGTGGAAGCCGAAGCACTCGTTCCTGTCTTCCAGTCGGCGTTGCTCGTCATCTTCTTGTTCGCGGTGCCGAGCGTTGGTGTCTTGCTGAAGGTTATGCCGTGGTTGGCCTCGGAGCCGCCAATTGTTGTTGGGGGTCCTGAGTAACGTTTGGCTTGACCCCGTGTGCAGCCGACTAGAGCCGGCCGCTCGGCGTCGCTTTGAGGTGGACAAGACTGCCGCTGGGGAAGCTGACCGACTGGTCGGTATGAGTGTGTTGCCCGACTGTTGGTGCTACTGGCATGCAGCAGCGGTAAGCATGGCTTTTATCCTTGCGATCGTCAGGGTGGCCTAGTGATCAAGCCCAAGTTGGACCGTGTCCAGTAGGGTTGCGGCGGCCACGATGTTCTGTTGTGGTGTGACGAAGACGTCGTGGTCGCCGACTTTTGTTTGCAGGGTTTGTTGCTGAGCGGTTCGCCCAGCCCTGCGTAGGCCGTCGTTGTGGGCGTGCAGGCGTCTTGGTTCTTCCTCCTGTTGTTCTCGCAGTCGGCAGGCTTCCTCCTCTTGTTGCTCATGTAGTCGGCGTGATTCCTGAGTAGGAGTAGAGCCTCTGGATGCCATGAAGATTTCTCGTGGTGGGGAGAAGCTTGCTAAACTGCTGTCCGACTTAGAGTCGGAATCTGACTGGGAGTCGTAGTCCGACTGAGAGTCGTAGTCGGAATAGTTGATGGGGGTGATTACAACTCCGACCTCCCTAGATCCGATCTCGAGCGGCTCGGGGCCGTATCCGAGTCGAACTCCAGAGGATCGAGTTTGCCATGTCAGATGTAGATTGTAGATATCCGCGGCGTCGCCGAGTCCGAACGGGAAGTTGACGATCTCTTCCTTTTTTGGCCCGATCTCGGCCGGGTCAAAACCGAGTCTGAGTCGAACACCGAAAGAAAGAGTTGTCCCTGGGCTCGAGCGTACTGGAGATTGCCGCAGCATGTCGTGAAAGATTGCTGCAGCATCGTGTAGGCCGACTGGCGCGGAGTCGGCTGGTTCCCTGGCAGATCGGATCGAGTCCGAGTCGGCCAAGGTGAGATTGCCGATCTGGTCGGCGACAAAGTCGAGGCTTCTGAATGCAATTGTATCTCTGGGGGAGAGTTTGCCGCCGTCGACTTCGGTTTCTGGATCCATCGAGCTTGTAGATGTAGATCGCGCCGGTGCTCCTACCTGGCGTGCCAACTGTCGATGTTTTACACTGGCAATAAATATATGAGGCTACTCGGCGGATGGAAACTCGGTGGATTGCAAAGGAACACAAGGAGATTTTATACTGGTTCAGGCCCTCGATGTGAGGTAATACCCTACGTCCAGTTTGTATGTATTCCTTTGAGGATATACGGTGGTAGTTCTAATGAACTTGTGTGCACCTACCCTCATGGGGCGCCCTGCCTCCCCTTATATACTGGGGGACAGGGTTACAAGGTAGGAGTCCCAACCGGATACGGCCAAGGGATCTCCTCTTAGAGATATAACGCACCCGACTAGGACTGTATATTCCTTTCTATACAAGGCAAAGTCTACTGAATCTAGCTATATCTCTAATTACAAGGCCAGGCCCATCCTCTATCCGAGTGGCCCATATGCTTGTCATGAGGTACCCGGGGCCCATGGCACCCACAATTAGCATAGGATTCGGCTGGCGACCCTCATGGGGCATACCCTACTTAGCCGAGTTGCGACCGAATAAGGTACCCGAACCTAGCGTTAGCGTAGGATTCGGCTGGAGACCCTCATGGGGCGTACCTCACCCAGTCGAGTAGTATACGACCCCCAACTAGCGCCGGAGGTCGGTCGTCAGCTCACATGGAGCGTAGCCGGGGAAGATGTCGTCCCGACTGGTGCAAGTACTCGGTCATTAGCCTTCGTGGAGCATCCTGAGTGTATTTTGGTAGACATGTCCAGCCCCTGAGTGTAGGAGATAGGCTCGCAGCCCTGAGTTCCTATCATGCGTATCCGGAGCTGGCCCTGCGCTATAAAGATACCGAATGAGTAGCATCTGATGATGAAAACAATCACCCGAATAAAATGTATTTTACAATATATGTAAATACGTGTTCTTCCTCTTACTGATATTAATTTCTCCGAGTAGTTGACCCCTTACGTTTAAGCACTCTGCCCGACAAATCATAGCCCCCTAGCGTCGGGAGTTGGCTCATGGCTCTTTCCCAGACACGCGTTTTGGGTGACTTGAGTTTGTGTTTCATGGAGCAAAGTTTCACAGATCAGGATTTTTGCTACTCAAATACTTTTGCAATCATTTAAGAGAAAAACAGAAAAAAGTACAGCTTGTACACCTATTAGGTGTAAGCGGCTATGGCATTGGCGAGAACAAGTGAGGAAATATTTATCAGAAAGCGACTGAGCTGTTCGTTATTTGGGAGTGGGGATGCCATCCTTGCGTTCAGGCTTTTGAGCCCCCGAGCATGTCACTTGTTGTTTTGAAAATCTCTAGTTGTTGGAAGTTGAAGACGGTTGTGACCGACTTCCACAATGAAGCTGTCTGACTTGCGTTTGCGATTCCCAGCTTTAGTCGGGACCGCGTCATTGGTGCCCTTCTGCTTCTTCTGTTAGGGTGCCTTGTTGTCATCGAGGGCCTCAGCAACAGCATGGGCCAAGTTGGCGTATTTGTTCGCCATGTCGAATAAAGCCTGGACAGAGTTGGGAGGCTTCCGAGTGAATTTGTTGATAAATGAGGTGTCTTTGACTCCTTTTCGAAAGGCAGCGATGACGACCTCGTCCTTGATCTTCGGGATTGAGTTCTTCTTCTCAGAAAACCTCTTGATGAAGTCACGAAGAGACTCGTTCTTCCTTTGATACAACTGATGTAGGTCGTGCTCAGAAGATGGCCTCTCGTATGTCCCCTGGAAGTTGTCGATGAAGCATTCCCGGAGTTCTCCCCAGGAGCCGATTGATTGCTTGGAAAGTCCTGTTAGCCATGTCCTCACTGAGTCGGCTAAAGCGACTGGGAGGTAGTTAGCCATGACTATGTGATTTCCTCTAGCTGCTCGGATCGCTAGAGTGTAAACTGTGAGTCAGGACTCGGGGTTGGTCTTGCCGTCGTATTTTTCGATTCCTGTAGGCTTGAAACCTCACGGCCAGTCGACCTGTTGTAGCTCTTGGGTGAAGGCCGGTATGCCTTCATCGCCATGAGGGCTCTGACTCCGAATACGGCGGTGAAACCGCTCGTGTTGGAGGCTGAAGCGATCGTTCTCGTCTTCCAGTTGGCCTTGCTCGTCTTCCTCTCGATGGCTGCGGCGAGCGTTGATGTCTTGCCGAAGGTCATGCCATGGTTGGCCTCGGAGCCTCCAGTTGTTGTTGGGGTTGCCGAGTGACGTTTGGCGTGACTCTGTGTGCTGCCAACTAGAGTTGGCCGCTCGGCGTCACTTTGAGGCGGATGAGACTGTTGTTGGGGAAGCCGACTAACTGGTCGGTATGAGGGTATCGCCCGACTGTTGGTGCTGCTGACATGCAGCAGCGGTAAGCATGGCTTTTATCCTTGCAATTGTCGGAGTGGCCTGGTGATCAGGTCCGAACTGGAGTGTATCCAGTAGAGTTGCAACGGCCACGATGTTCTGTTGGGGTGTAATGAAGATGTCGTGGTCGCCGACTCGTGTTTGGAGGATTTGTTGCTGAGCAGTCTGCCCAGCCCTGCGTAGGTCGTCGTTGCGGGCGGCAGGCGTCTTGCTTCTTCCTCCTGTTGTTCTCACAGTCGGTAGGCCTCCTCCTCTTGTTGCTCATGTAGTCGGCGTGATTCCTGAGTAGGAGTAGGGCCTTTGAATGCCATGAAGATTTCTCGTGGTGGGGAGAAGTTTGCCGAACTGCTATCCGACTTAGAGTCGGAATCTGACTGAGAGTCGTAGTCCGACTGAGAGTTGTAGTCAGAATAATTGATGGGGGTGATTATAACTCCAACCTCCCTAGGTCCGATCTCGAGCGGCAATGGGCTTATCCGAGTCGAATTCCAGGGGATCGGGTTTGCCGCGTCGGATGTTGTCTAAAGATATCCACGGCGTTGCCGAGTCTATACGGGAGATTGACGATCTCTTCCCTTCTTAGCTCGATCTTGGTTGGCTCAAGGCCGAGTCTGAGTCGAACACCGAAGGAAAGAGTTGTCCCGAGACCCGAACAAGATGAAGATTGCCACAGCAAGTCGACGAGGGTTACTACAGCGTCGTGTGGACCGACTGGCGTGGAGTCGGCTGATTCCCTGGTAGATCGGATTGAGTCCGAGTCGGCCAAGGTGAGGTTGCTGAAGTCGTCGGCGATGAAGTCGAGGCTTCCGAATGAAATTGTATCTCTGGGGGAGAATTTGCCGCCGTCGACTCCGGTTACTGGATCCATCGAGCCTGTAGATGTAGATCTCGCCAAAGCCCCTACCTGGCGTGCCAATTGTCGATGTTTTACACCGGCAATATGAATATGGGGTTACTCGGCGGATGGAAACTCGGTGGATTGCAAAGGAACACAGATGGATTTTATACTAGTTCAGGCCCTCGATGTGAGGTAACACCCTATGTCCAGTTGTGGTGGTATTCCTTTGAGAATGTATGGTGGTGATTCTGGTGGTGAACCAACTCAACCCGTCCTCATGGGGCGCCCTGCCTCCCCTTATATACTGGGGGACAGGGTTGCAAGGTAGGAGTCCCAACCGGATTACGGCCAAGGGATCTCCTCTTAGAGATATAACGCACCCGACTAGGACTGTATATTCCTTTCTATACAAGGCAAAGTCTGCCGAATCTAGCTATATCTCTAATTACAAGGCTAGGCCCATCCTCTATTCGAGTGGCCCATACGCTTGTCATGAGGTACATAGGGCCCATGGCACCCACAGGTACTCGGCATACATGCTTGGCCAACAGTTGCCATGAGCAATATTATTCCAGCCGACATGACGCTGAAGAGTCTAGCTTCCGAGTAGTGCACTACTCGGGAAAGACTATAAATATTTTTTCCCAGCTGAGATGACGCTGAGGAGTCTAACTTCCGAGTGGGACGCCACTCGGGGAAGACTATAAACACCCCTTCCAGCTGACATGAAGCTGAAGAGTCTCATATACCAGTAGTATACTACTCGGGAAAGACTACAAGGTTAAACATCTTTGACTTTATGTTTAATTGTTTTCACAATTAAGCACAAAGTCGGGGGCTACACCTAATAGGTGCACCTATTCAGTGTATACTATTCATATATCTACATGGGGCCCTTCATAGCCTCGCTGCCAGCTAACATGAAGCAGGACTCGGGAAGAAGAAGCACTCGGACAAAGAGTGCTCAGGAGCAATGCACTCGGGCAATCTTCACCGTGGAGGATGAGCACTCGGCATCAGCTGTGACTCAACTATAAAGGTCTCAGGGGCTGCTATGGAGGCCATGGGCCCCGGGTACCTCATGACAAGCATATGGGCCACTTGGACAGAGGATGGGCCTAGCCTTGTAATTAGCGATATGGCTAGGCCTACAAGGCTAGGCCTGGAAGACTTAACCTTGTACGATAAGAAAAACACAGTCCTAGTTGGGTGCGTTATATCTCTAAGATCAGATCCCTTGGCCGTAATCCGGCTAGGACTCCTACCTTGTAACCCTATCCCCCAGTATATATGGGGAGACAGGGCGCCCCCTGAGGGCATGTTGATGGAGGTTCATCAGGATCACCATCATACATCCTCAAAGGAATACACCACAATTGGACGTAGGGTATTACCTCACATCGAGGGCCTGAACCAGTATAAACCTCCCCGTGTTCCTTTGCAATCCACCAAGTTTTGATCCGACGAGTAGCCCTATATTCATATTGTCGGTGTAAAACATCGACAAACACGCACCCTAGCCCTTGGCGGGATGCATCACAGTACACCTGGAAATCTTTCTTGGGATCTGGTAAGATCAGAACTGGTGCTGAAACCAACTTCCTTTAGAGTTCTTCGAAACTGCGGTTATACTCGGCTGTCCAGACAAACTTCACATCTTTCTTCAACAATTGAGTCATTGGTCTCGCAATCTTTGAGAAATTCTCGATGAACCGGCGGTAATACCCCGCAAGTCCGAGGAAACTCCGCACTTGTGTCACTTTTTTAGGCGGTTTCCAATTAGTAATAGACTCCACGTTCGTTGGATCTACAGCAACTCCCTGGGCGGTGATGATGTGTCCTAGGAACTGCACTTCTCTCAGCCAGAAGTCGCACATGCTAAACTTGGCATATAACCGGTGCTCCCTCAATTTCTCAAGAACCAAACGGAAATGTTGCTCATGCTCTTCTGTTGATTTTGAGTAGATCAGAATATCATCGATGAAAACCACCACAAACTTGTCTAGAAACTCCATGAACACCTTGTTCATTAGATTCATGAAAACGGTAGGTGCATTTGTCAGTCCAAAGGACATAACGGTGCACTCGTACAACCCATATCGAGTGGTGAAAGCTGTCTTCGATATATCCTCTTCCCGGATCCTCAGCTGATGATAGCCTTATCGCAGGTCTATCTTGGAGCAGACGGTGGCACCCTCCAATTGATCGAAGAGATCATCAATCCTTGGCAGGGGATACTTGTTCTTGATGGTGACGTCATTTAGTGCGCAATAGTCCACACACATCCGCTTTGTTTTGTCTTTCTTTTCTACGAAGATGACTGGTGCACCCCAAGGCGATGTACTTGGTTGGATGTAACCCTTCCGTAGCAGATCGTCGACTTGTTTCTTGACTTCTGCCATCTCATTTGGTGCCATTCTATATGGCCTCTTGTATATTGGCGCGGTTCCTAATGCCAAATCAATCCTGAACTCGATTTCCCTTTTTGGTGGCATCCCTGGTAGATCGTCCGGGAACACATCCAGGTATTCCTTTACTATTGGAATGTCCTCTACTTTCCTTTCTAGTTTTGTTCCACCTTCCAATGGTTGCTCTGCTGTGACCTAATTCAAGCTTACTTCCTGACACTGTGGCACTGATGACTGGAAGGTAACTGCCTCTCCTTCTGTGGAGGCCTTGGGCCCTGGGTACCTCATCACAAGCATATGGGCCACTCGGATAGAGGATGGGCCGAGACTTGTAATTAGAGATATAGTAGCACTCGGCAGATTTTGCCTTATACAAAAAGGAATATACAGTCCTAGTCGGGTAAGATGTATCTCTAAGAAGGAAATCCCTTAGCCGTGTCCGGCTAGGATTCCTACCTTATACCCCTGTCCCCCGGTATATAAGGGGAGGCAGGGCACCCCGTGAGGGCAGATCATCAAGAGTTTGTCAGAACCACCACCATAATCCTCAAAGCCAACTGGACGTAGGGTATTACCTCGCATTGAGGGCCTGAACCAGTATAAAATCTCTTCGTGTTTCTTTGCAATACACCGAGTTTCCATCCGTCGAGTAGCCCTATATTCATATTGCTGGTGTAAAACATCGACAGTTGGCACGCCAGTAGGGGCTTCGGCGAGATCTACACCAACAATCTCGATGGGTCCTACATCAGGAGTCGACGGCAACAAATTCTCCCCTAGAGACACAATAACCTTCAGGAGCCTCGACTTCATCGTCGACTAGATCGGTAATCTCACCTTGGCCGACGCAGATCCAATCCAACCGGCCGAGGAACCAGCCAACTCCACGCCAGTCGGCCCACAAGACGCTGCAACAACCATCATCAATCTGACGCAGCAATCTTCTACTTCGCCAAGCCACGTGACAACTCTATCCTTCCGTGTCCAACTCGCGCTAGGCCTTGAGCCAGCCTGAGTTGGGCTAGGAAGGGGAGATATCGTCAATTTCCCACGTAGATTCGGCGACACCCCAGATCTACATCTTACGTGGCAAACCCAATCTCCTACAATTCAGTTTGGACACGGCCAAGCACCGTTTTAGATTGGATCTAGGGAGGTCGGAGTCGTTCTCACTCTAATGAATTACTTGGATTCCGACTCCAAGTCGGACAACGGTTCGAACACTGGTTCGAACTCCAGTCTGGCGAGTTTTCTCCTACCCCGCGAGATCTTCATGGCTTCAACACCACCATTGGAGGTGCGCCGACTACAAGAGGAGCAGCAGGAGGAGGCATGCTGATTACGACAATAGGAGGAAGCCGACCGCGAGGCTCGCAACAACGGGCTACGCAAGGCTGGGCGAACCGCTCACCAACAGATCCTCCAGACAAAAGTCGGTGACCACGACGTCTTCGTCACGCCATCATGGCCGCCACAACCCTGCTGGACACGCTCTAGCTCGGGCCTGATCACCTGGCCACCCTGACTATCGCCAAGATCAAGGCGATGATTATAGCTACTGCCTATCAGCAGCAACAACAGTCGGGCAACACTCTTGTACCGACCAATCGGTCGGGTTCTCCGGCAGCAGGCTCATCTACATCAGCTCAACGCCGGGTGGCTGGCTCAAGTCGGCCACATGAAGAGTCGTGCCAAACGTCACTCGGCGACATCAACAACAACAATCGGCGGTGTCACCAGTATGATCGCCGGTTCAACCAAGACCTCCGAGTTCGTCTACAACGCAACCTCCAATACGACATCAATGCCTGGCACCACCAACACGAAGAGGACGAGCGCCGCCGACTAGAGGACGAGAACGAGTGTTTTGGTCTTCACCACGAGCGGTTTAACCACCACGGTCGGAGCCGGAGCCCTCACGAAGACGAAGGCATACCAGCTTTCACCCACGAGCTACAGGAAGTTGACTGGCCATTGGGCTTCAAGCCTATAGGGATCGAGAAATACGACGGCAAAACCAACACCGAGTCCTGGCTCACCGTATACACCCTGGCAATTCGAGCTACCGGAGGTGATCATAAAGCCATGGCTAACTACCTCCCAATCGCACTAGCCGACTCGGCGAGGACATGGCTAACAGGGCTCCCGAGGCGGTCGATCGGTTCCTGGGGAGAACTCAGGGAGTGGTTCATCGCTAACTTTCAGGGAACCTACAAGAGGCCGTCTTCTGAGCATGATCTATACCAACTACACCAGAAGAAGAAGAAGTCTCTACGCGAATTTATCAAGAGGTTCTCTGAGAAGCGCAACAAGATCCCAATGATCAAGGATGAGGCCGTCATCGCTGCCTTCCGCAAGGGAGTAAAGGACGCCCCGTTCATCGCGAAGTTCACTCGGAAGCCACCATCCTCCGTCCGGGCTCTCTTTGACATGGCGAACAAATACGCCGACTCGGCTGAAGCAGTCGCCGAGGCCCTCGACGAGAAGAAGGAGTCCCGGCAGAAGGACCAAAAGGCGAAAGCCGACAACGAGTCATCGCAAAACAAGACCAGCAACCGCAAGCGGAAGTCAGACAACGAGGTGGCCAACATGGAATGAACTCGGTCGCGGCCCCAACGGAACAACGACTACCAGAAGGTCATGAACGGGCCATGCCCCTTCCACCCCAAGGGCAAGCACGCGGCCAAAGACTGCTTCATGCTCAAGAAGTTTGCTTCCAAGCAGGCTTCATCATCTAGTGACGACAAGGACAAAGACAAGCCAGACCAAGGCTCGGCCAATGATTTTCAAGATCCCCAGGCCGAGCTCAACCACATCGTTGGAGGGCCGTCTGCGTACGAGTCCAAGCGGAAGTAGAAGCTCACAGCACGTGACGTCAACTCAATCTCTACAGCAGACACCCCCTAGTATTTGCGCTGGTCAAAGACGCCCATCACGTTCACCCGTGCAGATCACCCAGATCGGGTTTCGCACCCGGGATGTTATCCACTCGTCCTGGACCCGGTCATCAAGAACATCAAGTTGAAGAAGGTTCTCATTGACGGAGGCAGTGCGCTCAACATCCTCTTCGCCAAGACCTTGGACGAGATGAAGATTCCTCGTTCAGATCTGCGGCCGAGTATGTGCCCTTCCATGGGATAATTCTCGGCCTCTCTTCAACTCCACTCGGGCAGATAAACTTGCCGGTCACCTTCGGTACGCGGGATAACTTCCACACGGAAAACATCTGCTTTGAGGTCACCGACTTCAAGACCGCGTACCACGTGATACTCGGACAACCGGCGCTCGCCAAGTTCATGGCGATACTGCACTATACATACATGGTGCTCAAGATGCCAGGGCCAGCAGGAGTCCTCTCCCTCCGCAGCGATGTCAAGCAAGCCTTCACCTGCGACAAGGAGAGTTGCGAATTGGCTCAGTCACAAGAGGCAGCAGTCGGGCGCAACAGCATTCGGCAAGCCGTCACAACAGAAGTCGAGGAAGACCCAATTTTGGCCAAAAAAGCTGTGAAGTCGGGAATTTCAGCGGACTCGAACACGAAGAAGATCCCCCTGGACCCTTCCAACCCCTCCAAGACTGCTCTAGTTGGGACCGGACTCGACCCTAAATAGGAAGACGCGCTCGTCACCTTCCTCCAAGCCAACAAGGATATCTTTGTGTGGAAACCGTCCAACATGCCAGGCGTATCAAGGGAGGTGATCGAGCACGCCCTCAACGTGAAGACAGACACCAAGCCAGTCAAGCAACGGCTGTGGTGCTTCGCTCAAGACCGTAAAGATGCTATTCGGGAGGAGATAACCAAGCTTCTCGCAGCCAGGTTAATCAAAGGGGTCTATCACCCGGATTGGCTGGCAAACCCAGTTCTGGTCCGGAAGAAAAACGGTAAATAGCGCATGTGCATCGACTACACCGATCTCAACAAGGCGTGCCCCAAGGACCCATTTGGTTTACCAAGAATAGACCAGGTGGTGGATTCAACTGTGGGGTGCGAACTTCTCAGCTTTCTCGACTACTACTCGGGATACCATCAAATCAGCCTGAACGAGGAGGACTGCTTAAAAACGTCTTTCAACACACCGTTCGGAGCGTACTGCTACATCACTATGCCGTTTGGTCTGAAAAACACTGGAGCAACATATCAACGCGCAATTCAGTGGTGTTTGCACGCTCAGATAGGGTGCAACGTGGAAGCCTACATCAATGACGTGGTGATCAAGACCAAGTCCAAAGATGACCTCATCGCTGACCTGGAAGAAACCTTCCAAAATCTTCAAAGATTCAAGATGAAGTTGAATCTGGAAAAGTGCGCCTTTGGTGTGCCATCTGGCAAGTTACTCGGCTTCATACATCTAATAAGTGCGCCTATTTGGTGCATACTATTCATACATCTATATGAAGCCCTTCATAGCCTCGCTGCCAGCTGACATGAATAGGACTCAGGAAGTAGACGCACTCGGACAAAGAGTACTCGGGAGCAATGCACTTGGGCAATCTTCACCATGGAGGATGAGCACTCGGCATCAGCTGTGACTCAACTATGAAGGTCTCAGGGGCTACTGTGGAGGCCATGGGCCCCGGGTACCTCATCACAAGCTTATGGGCCACTCGGATAGAGGATGGGCCGAGACTTGTAATTAGAGATATAGTAGCACCCGACAGACTTTGCCTTATACAAAAAGGAATATATAGTCCTAGTCGGTAAGATGTATCTCTAAGAAGGAAATCCCTTGGCCGTGTTCAGCTGGGATTCCTACCTTGTACCCCTGTCCCCCGGTATATAAGGGGAGGCAGGGCACCCCGTGAGGGTAGATCATCAAGAGTTCGTCAGAACCACCACCATAATTCTCAAAGGAATACATCCCAATTGGACGTAGGGTATTACCTCGCATTGAGGGCCTGAACCAGTATAAAATCTCTCTGTGTTCCTTTGCAATCCACCGAGTTTCCATCTGTGGAGTAGCCCCATATTCATATTGCTGGTGTAAAACATCGACACCTTCCGCATTGGTCACGGTAACAGTGTAAAAGTATGGTTGTAGGTATTGAGTTCACAGGAAACGTACCCAGTACTACCTCCGGTGCAGCCTGTGCCTCCTCTGCGGAGACGTGGTTAACATGTCCCTTTATCATCTGTTGATTGGCATTGGGGTTCTGGGGAGCGGCAGGCCTGGGTCCCATGCGTTTTGGCTTCGGGCACTTGTCAGCAAAGTGGCCCGGTTCATTGCAGTTGAAGCAGATGAGGGTCTTGCCCCCACTGTCCCTCCGTGGCTGACTCTGCTGCGCTGGCGCCATTGGCGGGCGTGGAGCGGGGTGACGGTTGTGTTGCCCACTCTTGCTGCTGTTGCCTCCAAAGTGCCCTGGGTGGAATGGACGCTGTTTGCGGATGATCATGGTGGAAGGTCCACGCTGATGCCCCAGCTTCACTCGTGGCCTCTGGTGCTGCCCCTGGTGAATCCGGAACTAGGCCGTTTTTCTCTTGTGGTCCACCTTGTTGCACTAACTTTCCTGGCGGATCGCTTTATCCACCAGCTTCTCGAAGTCTGGATAGTCACTTGAGAGGAGCTGATTGGTTAGCTCGTCATCCCGTCCGTCCAGGAACCTCTCCTGTCTCTCCGCATCGGTGTGGACATCCTCGGGCGCGTAGCGCGCCAAACGGTTGAAGTCGTGGAGATACTCCGTGACTGTCCGGTTTCCTTGGACCAAGTCCCTGAACTCCCTCTTCTTCTGTGCCACCACTCCTGCCGGAATTTGAGACTTCTGGAAGTTGTGGCAGAATTCTGCCTAGGTGACCTCCGTGGTAGCCGTACAGGTCACAAAGAAATTGTCCTACCTTGCTGAAGCGGGACCTTGGAGCTGGTGGGTTGCAAAGGCGACCTTCTCCTGATCGCTACACTGGAGGAGGTTGAGCTTCTTCTCGATTGCCAACAGCTAGTCATTCGCATCCATGGGGTTTGTGGTGATAGAGAAGGTTGGCAGCCTGACCCTTAAGAACTCGGGTAGCTTTGACTAGGGGGTGATGGCCGGGTTATGAGGTTGCTGGTGCTGCTGCTGCAGATTATTTTTCTGCATCTGCTGCATCATGATGGCTAACATCTTGTTCTGGTTGGCCAGAACCTATGCCAGCATCGGGTTTTCCGGTAGCGGAGGTGGCATGTGATTGGGTGCTCCGTGGTTCTGAGGTGCTCCTTCATGTTGGTTGGTAGCGCTGGCGTCACTGGCAGCACGGTTACCATTCCTTGTGTTCACCATCTGAAGGGGATAGGAGTGGAAGGGAAGGAGAAAAACAAGTGGCTCAGAAATAGGAGTGAGAATTAAGTGACTGAATTAAATTAACTGAAATTTATAGTTGTAAACATGACTAAAACAAGTTCAACTCCTAATTAAGGTGGACACACCACAACAGACGGTATGTCACCAACTAACCCCAAGCAAACACACTAACATTACAACTAATCAAGAAATCAAACTAAGAAAATGATAAACATCAAGGACGGCGCATCTACTGCTCTGAGCAGCTCTTGCGGTCATCCGAGTTGTATTCCGGCTCCTGCTCATCGCCCGCCTCATCGTCGGTGCGGCTCCTGGATCCGCTCATGTAATCCCCACTGCCGTGAGCCGAGGAACTAGCCTCATTGCGGGTGCGAGATCCACTAAAGGAGCTGCTGTCGTCGGTGGAAGTGACGCCCCCGTGGATGCTGGTGCCTCCCTGAGAGCTGTCGTCACTCGATGACTCGCTGATCATACCGCCCGTTGGTGCTGGAGCTGGAGCGGGCGTTGGCGCTGGAGCTGGAGTTGGTGCCGGTGGCCGTGTGTGTGGCCCGTTCCTAGGGGCCAACTGAACACGCACCGGAGGAAGTGTCCTCTTCCTCGGGGTCAAACAGATCCTGGCCCCACCGGGTGGCGGCTATCCCTTCAGTTCCGCGACCTCCTTCTTCAGGCGGTCGATCTAGTTTTGGAGACCAATGATGGTCATCCCGTTGGCGTCCTCCCGGTCGTGGGCTGCATGCACCGAATTGGCGTGCATGTAGTCCATGGCCCACATCGCCCGCCTCATGTGGACGATGGTGGTGTCATTCTTGTTGTCTGCCAGCTAGAAGGTACTGTAAACCTGGTAGTGCACCCGGCAGGGGAGGTAGCGGTAGGCGGTGGTGCGGAGGGTGGAGTGGTATCTTCGGCACAACTCTCCAATCAGGCGGAAAGCGGCCTCCTGGCAGGCGTGGTTAAAGGTGCGCCCGCTGATCTCGACCTCCATAGCTGGTAGGAGGTACAACTCGCCTGGCAGCTCCAAGCAAACTCGGTGTGGGAGCTCACCCTCTATGGGCTCCACTGCGGTGTACTCTAGGGCATGGCTGTACCCCAAAGTAAAGCTCATCATACGTAGCTCTTCAACAAATCCACCCATGTCCACGTCACGCTGGTTGGGGAGACCGTCCATCTATAGAAGGCAAGGAGGGAGAATCAATGTATGCTCATGTAACGCCCTGAAAATCGTCTTAATTAAAAATTATCGCGGGTAAATGGAAATGCAAGAATACACTAGAAAATTTTGGTTTGAGAAAAGAGTTTGAATAAAATTTTGAAATTTCCAATATTAAAAATCCCGAGTTTAAATCTTTAAATAAATACTTGGATGCTTTTATATTCCAGGGGTTTTGTCGGAGTATTTTAAGCGTTTGAGTATTTATAATAATAAATTCTTCGTGTTTCGTGGTGGTATTTACTTCTGGTAAATTCCCCATGATTTAATAAACTCTCTGAAATTTTCTTGGATATTTCGGAGCTACAGAATTAATTTTAATGCTATAAAGATCACTAAAGTAAGTAAATAAATATAAATAAATTCCTTTTCCTTTTCCCTGTTTGGGTCGTTTCTGGTTCAGTCCTTTGAAGTCTCCCCGTTCATTATGAACTCTGACTCCTTTTCCTCTAGGGTTTTGTGTCGTTTCCAGAACCCTAAAGTCGCCTTGAAAATCTAAATACGGAGTTACCGGATTTATTCATTGTTGAAACCCTAGAACTCTTTTGGACTCCCAATTCGAGATCCTATGTATTCGAAATATCTATATATCCCTTTGAGATAAATCCCAGATATTTCCTTAAACCCCTTTTCTATCAAAATAAATCCAAATCTCCAATCATCTGAGGTTTATCTAAATTCCTGTCCCAATAAAACACCCTCGTCAATTCCCTAATTCCGAAATATTTTATTCGGAATATTCCATTTCCTAGTTCCTAGAAAATCTCCTCTAGTTCCCAACCCGATGAATAATCCGATATTTTATTCCCCAAATATTCCTAGAATATTATGATATTCTATTCCTCAAATATTCCTCAGGAAAATATTCTTCACTCTCTGAATCCCATAATACATTCCGTCTCCCAAACCCCACTACATATATTCTTTTTCTATTTACTTCCAAATACTGTTCGATTCCCAATATATATATTTATACCTATGTATATATACGTATGTATATATGTATGAATGTATATATCCTCAATATTCAGAATAGTCGTTTCATCCTAAAACCGCTTGGTCTCCTCTATTCTAAATAAATATTCCGATTCTGAAAATGTCTCGTTAATCCCGAGTTCCAAAAATGGTCTAGAAAACCCTGCTCCTTTTTCCCTTTCCTCTTTTATTTTCCCTTTATCCTTTTTTTCCTTTTCCCTGTTTACCTTGTTGCTCCTTGCCTCCTCTTTCTTCTCGTCTCCTTCCTCTGTCTCTCTCAGCGTCTAGCCCGAGCTGGCCTGCTCCAACCCCGAGCCGCCCGGGCCAAGCGCCTCCTCGGCCGAGCTCCTCCAGGCCCGGCCTGCGCTCGGCCTACCACCGCCGCTCCCTTGGCCCGCCGCTGCCACCGCCGCCGCTCGGCCTAGGCCAGCGCCTGCGCCTCCGCCCCGCAACGGCCACCGCCGAACCCACTGCCGCCCCTATATATGTACCGCTGCCAGCCCTGTGCCCTAGCCGGCTCTGCTCCTCTCCACGCCGCTAGGCTGCCGCCGCCCCGAGGCAGAGCGCCGCCGCCACCCCATCGTGCCGCGTCGCCGTCTCCACCTGCCGCCGCGCCAGCGTCCTGCGCTGCCTCAGCCGCCGCCCTGCCGGCTGTCTCTGCCTTGCTGCCGACAGAGGTCGCCGTGGTCGTCGTCATCCCCGTCTACCGCCCGTCGCTGGTGAGCATCCACCCCATCGTCCCCAATGCCCCATTGTTGACGCCGAAAACCCGCCGGGGGCCGTCCGGCGTCGTGGCGACACGCGAAGGCCTGGGAGATTTGCTTCACTCCAGTGCAGGTCCTAAAGTCTGAGGTTCGTAGGCGTGCCAGTCAATTTGACCCTGTAATTGACAAGGAGGAAAATGTTAGATCAATGAGCCAATCGGCTAGAAGCCGATCTGGACTCGCATCATCGGCCGACAGCCGATACGTACTGTAGCACTTATACATCGGCTTGAAACCGATGATGGCAAAAATAATATCATAATAATAAACCAGTGATGCGCTAGCCGATCATCGAAAGGATATTCAAAAAATCGGCTATAACCTTGGTAAGGCAAGCAATTGTAATGCATAAATAAATAATCTCTAGCCGATCATAGTTTAGAATTACTGATGTCGTCATGAAAAATGCTACTCGTGTCCGTGCTCGGGCCCTTTGCTCGCATCAGCTCCCAAGATCTTCATCAGCTACCTATACTCATGCCCGGGTCCTTACCTGAGATCGTGCCCGGGGTCTTGGCTGAGGTCGTGCCCGGGTACCCGTTCATGCTTGCACTCGGATTGGCAGAGTAAGCTTATCGGCTAGTTCTTAGCCGATCATGACAATGTATGCAAGAATATGTGATAAGGCATGCAATAATATAAACAATAAATAATTGATGAACCAGCCGACTGCTGAACAGAGCGAGTATAGAATAAGACAATGAATAAATGTAGTCGGCCTTACCAGATAACTTATCGGCTAAGCACTCCGATAACACCATCGCACAACACCATCGGCTCATCAAGAGTAAAGCTATTATCGTCAGTCTAGTAGATCGGACCCAACCGTTGCATCACAGACCGACAATAATAACAATGCCTCAATAGGCCGATAGATATAATACGATCGTGATGAAGATAACTTATCGGCTATGCACTCCGATAAGACGCCTGCACACAAAGCATCGGCCTAGCAGGATCGACTTATCACGAGCAGTTCAGTAGGTCGGACTTAACCGATGCAGCACGAACTGACGATAAATCACTCCCAGTAAGTCGATACAGTCTACGCACGCATGATGTGATATACCTAATCAATCTATGAGATAAAACTGAACTGATGCAGCCATAGATAAAGTAAATATATCGTGGTAAGCCGACTACCATAAACCGACTAGAATATCGGACCTAACCGAGGAAGTCCTAGCCGATTGGTAGTCGGTGTGACGAGACTTACCCTCTCGCAAGAGTTCGGACCTAACCGATGCAGCCCGGCTCGAGAAGCAGGATCCCGTCGAAAGGGTGGCGATGCGCTGAATTTTGTATTGATCTGTAGTTGATAATTTACAAGGTCCCCGGGCATACGTATATATACCCCGAGTTACATGAGTCCTTATAGGACACGGTATATGATTTCCTATCTATAATAGAAAACGCTAACTAATCCTGACCGGACACGAGGTCAGGTTCCCTAAAAAAGATAAATCTTTCCCTAATAAATATAGTAATTAACTGCCACGCGCGGTCTTCACAGCTCTTTCTCGGACTCGGCCTGCTCCTTGAACCAATTTCTGTTAACCGACTGCAATCGTTCCCTTGACCGAATCTGATACAAGGCCTTACCAAATTTTGGCGTTAACACCCATCTTCTTTTCCTCCTTCGACGCCTCGGATCGGGAAGCCGCCTGTCGTCGTCGCGTCGTCCCTAGCGTCTCCGTCTAGCGTCGCCGTCGAGCTGCCGTCCTCCTCCAGCCGCCATCGCCGTTCCCTCTTCGTCGGCTTCGCCGCGTTGCCAGCGATGGTCTGCCGTCGCCTCTGCTTCGCCGCCGTCGTCTTCGATCCCCACCGCCGATGAGCATTCGGACTGAAGCCGCCCTTCTTTCGTTCATCGCTGCCATCGCTCTTTTCCAATCGGCATCGTCGCCCATCCTCCTCTGCCTCCTGTTCGTCGTCGCCGTTGCCAGGTAGTCGTCGTCGTCATCTATTGCCTATGCGCCGTTCTCTCCAGTGCCGACGTCGCTGCCTCTACCGCCCTCTGTCTTTCCCCATCTGCCACCGTCGCTTGGAGTCCGCCGCCTCGCCGTCTGCCTCGCACCGCTTCTGCTCCCCGCCCGGCATCGTCGCCGCCGTTTACAGCGACGCCCGTCGCGTCCTCATCTGCTTGCTGTGCGCCGACGGTTGGTCGCCGCGCCAGCGGCAAGGCCATCTCGCCGCACCCACCTTTGCTTCATCGTCGCCGGCATCTAAGCCTCCTCTCCGGCCTTGTTGCCCCAACGGCGCCTCCCCTCGTCGCCTCTGCCTCTTGCTCCTCATCGTTTTTCGCCAAGCGCCGCTACATCCCCCGCTGTCGTCGTGCCGGCCATCGCCCGCTCCCTCCTGGCCGTCCGCCGTCGCGTTGCCCGGGTCGCTGCTCCGTCGCCGGTCCGCCGCACCGCCTTCAGGCCGTCTTTTCCGCCATCCGGTGTCGTCGCCTGCCGTCGCCATTCCTGCTGTTGCCTGCAGCGCCACCATCGCTACGCCACCTCATCCCATCCCTGCTCTACTCCCCATCTGCTGTCGTCCCGGTCGACGAGCCATCATCGCCGTCTCTGTGATTCAGTGCCGCCGGTGAACCCGAAGTCTGTCGCCATCGCTGCGTCCCTCCGGCTCGTCTTGGCCACGCCGTCCCCGGTCCGTCTCCCTTGTTGCCTCTGTATGCCATGGGACACCGCCATCACATCGTCGGACATCCTCAGGAGTATTCTCCTTTGTGACCTCTGGGCCCGGTGTTTCTTCCAGCGCATGACTAGGGGACCCGAGGCACAGTGCCCCAATAAATCTCAATCGTCCGATAATCCGAAGTCGATCCGAGCCACCTTGGCCGTCTAACCCTTTTAATCGGTCAAAGCCATGTCAGCCCTAGCCACCTCAGCTGCCACTTTGTTTGCCACCTCATCCCCTTCGGCCACATGTTATCCACCTCAACATTCCATTCGCCCCTCCTATTTCTAAATCCATGAACCAAGTCCACTATACGTATGGTCACTGATCATGGACCCTATATCTCAGCATTTATCCAAAATGATTATTTTAATCCGAAAATCTAGAGAATATTCTCGAGAATATTCTTTTCCAATTCTTTTCGGATTTATTCCGAATTCAATATTCCGAAAGCCGTATCTTTTCTATCCGAACTCCGATTCGACCCATTCTTCTTTCTAAACTTATATAAAATCATAGTTTACTTGTTTATGTATTTTTATGTATTGTTTATTGGAGTTTCTTAGGATTATTATCGTTTTACGTGTAGTTGCATACAATCGTCGTTTCGGAAGATTGCGAAGTCTGCGAAAGAGTTCGGAAGATCATTTGAAGACTTTTGCGATTGCAAGGCAAGTCACACGACAATCTCCTTGAGCATATTGATCCTAGTTGTGAAACCTATTTTATTTTCATGTTATTGCATGAAATGTTTTCGAATGACATTATTGTGGGTATTTACTTATTATCCATATCCATTGATAATTATGGCCATTTTGATGTTGATATACTCCGGGTAATAATATTGACTAGCCAGATGTTTAATTATGTATCTGGCTAGATTATTTAGGATTTTGCTTAGCCATGCCTAGAAACTATAGTGTCATTTTATGTGGGTAATTAATGACTCATTTATGACTAATTATGGATTAATGGCTATATTTTCACGACAGTGAGTCGTGGTTGATTAATTAACTATGTCAACTAAAACTTGATTGACGGTGGGTTGTGAGCACCAGGTTGGAATGTTGCTAGCGGTGCTCATGACAGTTAAGGACCGGTTCGCGGACTACTTGTTGCGAAGCAACACTCGTGCTAACCACAAGCCAGCATGGGTAATGGTAGGATCCAATGTGTAGTACGTTCAACCGGGGTCCACCATGGTGTGTTGTGGCTGTGTCAATAAGACCACCATGCTGTGTCAATATCCATGTCTTGGGCGTTGGATCGTTTCCCTGTTGGGGGCCTGATCAGCTCCTGCGGAAACTGGTGGTCCAGCGGTGCTCCCTTGTTGTGCGGGTTACATGGAGGGTCTTATCACAATTCCTTCCAAGGTACCTGGTGGTATTAAGGCGCACAGTGATGTGTTGTGGAGTTGTGTCTTGTGGGTAAATTGGTACATCTCTGGCCAGAGTAAAACTATTCAAATAGCCGTGCTCGCGGTTAATGAGCGGCCTAGCAATGTTTCTGTGATTAGTCCCACACTATTTAATAATGATGATAATTGATGAAATATTGATAGCTCCTGTTTGGAGAGTTATGGTTTGGGCCTGAACTGCGTTGGAGCGTTGTTCAGTGGTTGATTCAATACTGATTAATAATTAAACTATAATGTTTTTAATGATTTCGAATGCAAATGTTTTAAATGCTGTTTTATGCAAATAAGCCATATTATGCCTTTCCTTTGGTATCCTGTTGCATTACATTGCATTCCCTAGTGTGGCTTGTTGAGTACGGTGGGTGGTACTCAGTCTTGCATTATTGCAATCTTTAGAGTGAAGCTTTGCGTGGAGGAGAAGATGGTGTTTGGCTTATACCCCAGTTGAGCTGCCTGTGGCTTGGTGCTGAAGCTACGCTAGTTGCCGTTCCACTGCTGTTTTCTCCTGTGTGAGGACTAAGTGCCTCTGTTGTAAGTATTTATCGTTATTTCGTATTTGGTTATGTTTATCAAATTGTCGATTTGTGTACCTCGGCTGATTCCTGGACGAGGATTTATTGCACAAATTCGCTTTGGAAATTCTGGTGAATTTCTGGGCGTGATAGCTCAGATCCAAATAAGTGAACAGTAAATAATTTAGAAATAACAATAATTTTATGCATGAAATAATTTTATATGTAAACTTGAGACTGACAAAACACTACAGCGAAACCAAATAGTACTGAATAAATTTTTAAATAATAATTGCAAAACAAGTAGAAATATTTTATGCATGCCGTAAATCATACATCACCATGATAACCAATGTTTTCCCAAAGTTTGGACTCCTATGCCATAACCCCTTGAATGAAATTCCCATCCTAAACTTGACCTGACTCAAAAATTTCAGTCAAATAAAAGATCAAGATTTTATCCCAATCCGAGAACAAATTCCCATTTTTCCTGAAATAACTCCAAGTGCAAGAAGCATATGCAAATGAAAATTTTAGAGGGCTCTTAGGGTTTCCATTTGGCTGGTCCTACGGTCAAGTTGGGCTCTGATACCAACTTGTAATGCCCAGAAATTAAATCCCTGTCCAGGAAAGCCAGGGTACACAAATTCAAGTTGCCATACAAAGTGTGTCTTACAAACAGAGTAAAATTATATTACATAAATGCAGCGGAAGAAAGGAAATAAAGTCTATAAACATCTGGCCAAGCAACAGCTTCCATCCCACAAGCACTTTGACAGTGGAGCTAGCCTATTCCTCAGGACGATCCTTGTCGGACGTGTACTCCACCACTGAGAGGGGGAAAAGGGAGCAAGGCTGAGTACCACCCATAGTACTCAACAAATCACACACACAAAGATGCATAATGCACGGGTGACAAAGGCAAACTTGAGGTGTATTTGTGTAAAAGCAGTTGTAAACAGTAGTAGTTCGCAAACGATAAAAGGTTGATTAATTAACCCATATAAAGCCTCCACTGATTAACGTTACACCATGTTCACCAATATAAAGCCCCCATTGATTAACGTTACACCATGTTAACCAAGCCCAACCACCCATCTGAACTATACCAGTTCCATTGAGTCAAATTAATTAAGTAAGGTGAGACTAATCACGGTGAGTCTTGACCAATATGCCCATAACCGCGGGCACGGCTATTTGAATAGATTTAACTCTGATCAGAGGTGTACAACTGTACCCACAAGACACAGCCCCACACATGTTCCCGTGTGCCGGGGTGTCACCACGACACCCCGCGAGAGGCTGTGACAGGGCCATTCACGCAACCTCTCCCTAACCATCCACACCACGCTGAGGTTGAACCTGCTGCCAGGATACCCCACATAGGCCAGGCTACCCCCCTTGCGCCACAATGGATCTGGAAGCCAATCAACCCTACCCCGGGCCGACCCAACTCCATCACGCCCATCCTCATCTTCGGTGCCTAGGAGAGGGAGAAGAGACGCTACAAGCCCAGCCGTTGCCCACGCTGGCTTGTGGAAAGTAGGAGTAATTGCCCAAGGGGTTCCCGTGAACCGGTCCTTAATTGCCATGGGTGCGACCAGCAAAACCATGCACCCACAGCCCACCATTTAGGTCAAATTTAGTAGTTTAACATTAACATATCCAAAGTTCTATTTTCCGACATCGAGTCGAACCAAATAATGTAAATGATAATAATATTTAATTCCCAGATGAACTAAGTTGCTAAGCATGGCTAAGAATCCTAAGAATAGTATTCTAATAATGTTGTTACCCAGGTGACAAGGAATCAGGTTTAAAAACTAAGGCATAGTCCTATCAATAAAAAGGTTACAACCCCTCCATATGAAATAATGAAATAATACAGTTTATTTAAATAAACAAAGCCTTTTAGCGAAAAATGGGTACAAAATGATCAAGATTACAGTGCGACTTGCCTTGCTCCGGCTCGATGTACTCAACTACAACCTCGTAGTACACAGAAGAGTCACCGGTGTCGGATTCTATAACAGATAATGCACAAACAATTAAAAACAGTATATGTGGGCAATTAAACATGAGCTGAAAATATTTTCAATGAATTCTTGGCATTTTTATGCATTTAATGCAATTTGAATGGACTTAATCGGAGCTCGTATGAATTAGTTATGAATTATTGAAGTTTTACTGTGTTTTCTAATGCAAAATTAATTATTAACTGATTTATTACGTAATTAACCAATTTATTGCGTCACCAGACCCATGAGCTGGCGCCGACAGGCGGGCCCCATAGGTCAGCAGCACAAAGGAGGGCAGCGCACGGTGGACCGAGTCCACCGCGGCCCTAGCGGGAGGCGGCCAAGTGGCTGCCACGCGGCAGCCACGGCGGGCCAAGGAGCGGACACAGCGCCCTAGTGCGCGACGTGCGGGGAAACGCGCCCGCGGGGACGCCACGCGGCCGGTCCAGATCTGCCCCGAGGCAGATCGAACGGCCCAGGACGAATGGGACTCACCCCCGCCGGCACAGCCGCACCGCGGCGGGGCGAGCGCCCGATGGTCGCCGCCGGCGGGCGGCGAGCTGTGTACGAAGCGAGGAAGATGAGGGAGAGCTCACTGAGGGCTGCGATGGCCGGGAGCGGTGAACGCGGCGAACTGGGAAGAATTGTGGCGGTGGAGGTACGGGATGACGGCGAGGACGGTGTTCCGGCGAGGATCCTTGGCAACAGACGAACGGCCGAGGTTGAAGGGGTCTGAGGAGTGTGGCGGTGAGATCAGCGTCCAGTGGCATAGAGGCTCACGGACGCGGTGGCCGGACTTCGCATGGGTGCAGCGGAAACTAGTGGTGGCGAGCTCGCGGTCTGGCGTGGCTACAGCGGCTGTAGCGAGTGCCGGAGAAGCGGAGCATGGCGTGGCTTGGATTACGTGGGTGGGGTGCTAGGGAGCTCGGGAGCATTGGGTTTGAGGGGAAAGGAATGAGAGACGACAAAGGTTTTTATGCGCTTGGTGTAACACCCAAAAATTCACCACCGAAGTTCTGAACATTCATGTGTATTAAATCCCTGCCCAGGAAAGCCAGGGTACATAATTCCAAGTTGCCATACAGAGTGTCTTACAAACAAAGTAAAATTATATTACATAAATGCAGCGAAAAATCAGAAAATAATGTCTATAAACACCGGGCCCAGCAGCAGCTTCCATCTCACAAGCTCCTTGACGGCGGAGCCAGCCTATTCCTCAGGACGATCCTCGTCGGACACGTTCTCCAACACTGAGAGGGGGAAAAGGGAGCAAGGCTGAGTACCACCCACAATACTCAACAAATCACACCCACAACTATGCATATGCACAGGAAGCAAAGGTAGGCTAGGGTTTGATTTGTGTGAGAGCAGTTGCAAACAGTAGTAGTTCGCAAACAGTAAAAGGTTGGTTAATTTAACAATATTAATTCTCCACCGATTAATGTTACCCCATGTTAACTAGACTCCACTGATGAACGCTACACCACGTTCACCAAACTCATCCGGTTAACGTTACACCACATTAACCGAACTCCACTGATTAACGTTACACCACATTAACCAGTCTTCACTGATCAGCGTTACACCACGCTGACTAGTCTCTCCTAATAAACGTTACACCACGTTGACCAGGCTGCACTAATGACGCATACACCACGTCTACCAGGCGTCACTGATGAACGTTACACCACGTTCACCAGTCTCCACCAATTAACATTACACCACATTAACCGGACACCACCGATCAACGTACACCACGTTGACCGGACTCCACACCTTCCACCCGAACCATACCAGTTTCATAAAGCCAGATTAATTGACTAAAGGTGAGACTAATCATGGTGAGTCTTGACCAACGTGCCCATAACCGCGGTGCGGCTATTCAAATAGATTTACTCTGATCAGAGGTGTACAGCTTTACCCACAAGACACAGCCCCACACAGTTCCCGTGTGCCGTCATCACCACAGATCCCCGTGAGACTGTGACAGGACCGTTCACGCAACCTCTCCCTAACCATCCACACCACGTTGAGGTTACACCTGCCGACAGGGCACACCATATTGGCTAGGCTACCCCCCTTGTGCCACGGTGAATCCGGAAGCCGATCAACCCTACCCCAGGCCGACCCAACTCCATCACGCCCACCCTCATCTCCGTGCCTAGGAGAGGAGAAGAAACGCTACAAGCCCAGCCGTTGCCCACGCTGGTGTAACAGCCCACTTTGGATCTTTGGTGCATAAAACCATTTTTCCATCTGCATGCTCTTCATATCATCTTTCATGCATGAAAAACCCACCTTGTCCCCAAGTTCTTTCGGTTGTAGCATGCTGCCCAATCGGACATCTCTTGGGATTGGACGGTCCGAATCCCTCCCATCGACCAGACGCCTCCCGATCGACCTTTGCCCTGCCCGCGCTGCTCGCGCCGGGGCTCTCTCTTGAGTCCGCGCCCTTTCTCGTGCCCGGGACTTGGCTCTCTCTTGAGTCCGCGCCCTCGCGCCCGACTCTGCTTCCGAGCTCGCGCCCGGACTCTCTCTCTCCCGACCTTGAGCTCGCGCCCGCGCTATCGTCCCGACCCCGATCTCGCGCCGCGCCCTTTTTCTCTCGCGCCCGCGCCCTCTCTCGCGAGTCCGCGCCAGTCAGCTGGCTTTTTACTCCGCCTATGTTGTCATCGGCTTCTAGCCGATGCTCTGGTATGCGAATGCTATCGGCAATCGGCCGGTTTGCTTCTCACTTATAACATCATCGATTTGTATCAGTCTGTCATCGGCCATCGGCTACAAGGAGTCCATATCGGCCGATTGGTTCGCGTCAACCCAGAGATAGTCCTTAGGCGTGAATCGTTGATACGTGATGCTATCGGCTGTGCCCTGTCCTCCATCGTCCAAACGAGATCACGCGAGGATCTCTCTCCGCCGTGCGGCTCGCCAGGTGGCTTCCTCTGCGCGCCCTAGACCACTTGAGTGTGAGAGCAGAGAGCCGCCTTGGGACCTCGCGAGATACCCCGACAACCTCAGCAGCGCCTGCCCTGTCCATCTGTCTGCTGCACGCTTGCCCGTGCACACGCCATCGCGAGACCGTGGAGCAGAGCAGCGCCCCTCCCCTCTCCTCTCCTTCCCTGCCTTCCTTTTAACAAGCCTATGCCCTCCTGCCTCCCCAGCTCGCCCTCCTTCTCACCGCCAAGGACCCTAAGGATTGTCCCTTGGTTCGCTGAGAACGTGAGTGCCGCCCATGGCGCCGGCGAGCACACGCTTTCGTCTGAGAGCTCCGGTGAGTTTTACCTTGTCTCAGCTGTTGTCACCACGCGTTCTTGCTCGACCTAACTCCGTTTTCGCCCTCGGCAAGCAGCAAGCACCACCGCAGCCTCATCGTCTCTTGCAACGCCGACCGGTGCCGCCATGACCTTGCAGCCGCTAATCTGCGCCCTGGTGAGTTAGCGCTGTCCTGGCGGTATCACCATCTCCATTCGCTCTTTGAATCATCACAGTGCTTGACTGCAGCCTCCATCGTGAGCAACCCTTTTGCCGAGCCGATCACCGCCTCAACATCGCTCCCTACCGCCTGCACTCCTCGGTGAGCTTCTGTTTCTGCATGTACCTCCTTTTTATTCCTGGGAGGCCACTGTTCTCCCCACGTCCTTGGCTTGCCTGTCATGCCATTCCTTTGCCATCCGCCCAAGCATCACCACCGTGCCATATGTGTGGATGAGGCTCAATCGGAGCATGCCGCTTGTAGTAGAGCCCTTCGATCTTGCATGCAGATCCCTAGAGCTTCCTCGTGCCCTGCATGCGCTAGCCATGCACTCGGCATGAGAGGACAGAGTAGAAAAGCCGTGCATTAGCTTGACCTTCACCGAGCACCTTAGGTACGCTTGTGTTTGAGTGAGTAGCAGCCACCCCATCAGCCCCAAGCAAGCCAGGTTGCCTCACTAGCATTAGAACGGGATAAAACCACGAGTAGAGCAGCTGCTGTCGTTTTCCTGTTTTTGTCGTCATCGTTAACGTGCGAAGACGTGTATTTTGCGGTTACGAAGACATCGTTTTTGGACCAAGGCGTTCGCCGCTACCGAAGCCTCCCATAGGTTACACTTGTACATCCAGTGACCCTAGGCCCTAGAAACCCTCCACGCCTCCAAATGCCTTAGATTAAAACTTCACGCCCGGTGGATTTCACGTGTTAGGCCGTTTTAGTGACATGTGAGCGTGCGCGATTAATATCCTAGCGAGTTGGAGAATATCCACTTTTGGAGTTGTCCTTAGGTTCACAGCAGCACACATGTAGGTTTCGTACCATAAAAATGCCCTAGAACCGAAAAACGTCTCAAATAGACCACCCCTTAAGTCGGTAGAATGTTTTCAGCCGTTTCTGCAGTTCGTCGAGCGGAAAACCGTTTTTCTCATTTATTTTCGATTTAGACAGAGCAGACTTCGTTTAGCCGTATCTCCCTCATACGAAACTCGATTCAAGCGATTCTTTTTCCTAAATTCATCTAAATCATGCACTTGCATATTCTGTAAAAAATATTTGTACTTCCAGTACTGTTTAAATTTTTGCCGTTGTTTTCATTGCATTCGTTTGGTATTCTCGTAGAACACGACGTCGTTACCCGTTGTGGAAGGATCAGAAGAGTTCCAAGAAGTCCAGAACAAGGCAAGCACCCCCTTGATCAATTGCTCCTATATTTCAAACTTACAAACTATATGATTGCAAACTATTATGCATGCGATGTTTTACTTAAAATGTGTAGGATTCTTGGGTAGTTAACCTCTTGTTGCATATACCCTATCCTTGTTACTTGAGTATCATGATTCCTTGTCACTTATGTTGCCACTGAAAATCGGGTTCATGTGGTTGGAAGATGTCAATAGGTATGCTTAGTTTTGCTTTTTAATCAAGGCTACTTGTTACTTGATTTTGGGATGTTGAGAAAAGAAGCATTGCGAAATTATGGAAATGAACAGTGGGTATTCTTCCCCTGTGCTCTTGGTGGAAAACAAAAACTGAAAACAAGCTTTTGACTTGGGCGAGTGGATGTAGTGTTCGGTGCCTTGTTGTGGTATCGATTAGTGTTGTCTCGCCCGGGTCACTAAGGACCGATTCTATGGTGTAGCTAGAACCAAGAAGCACAGTGCAAACCACATGTGGCTCTGATGGGGAGTTCCTAGCTTAGTATATTGTTGATACCTAGCAATAGACCCGCCGGTGTAGTAGTAGGTCATTTTTTGTTGACATTGGATAGTGCGGGATATGGTTGTTGTCCATAGCTCGAAGGTACCTTGATTATTGTTCAAGGGTGACCAGCACATTGTATGAGCCTTGGGATTTTGGAGGCCTCCCAACTCCCTAGGATGGATCATAAGCGCGGGATATTGCTAGGTCAACGGTGGAAAGGCTTTGTCATGATGGTGTGAGCCTCCTGTGTGGTAACTCATATTGTCCTTGTCATGTGGGTACAGTTACACACTCTCGAGAGTTAAAACTATTCGAATAGCCGTGTCCTCGGTTATGGACGACTTGGGAAATTCTCCACCGTAGTAGTTTTAAATTTTGGGAACTGTTTTGGGAAAGATCTTGGCGAACGGGGAGTTCGCTGGATGGTTGTGGCAGCTGTTGCCACTGATGGCTGCATGGGCAGGGAGCCCATATGGTTGGAAACACTTGGGGTTGATGCTTATATACTTGTTTGCTATGCTAGCTTGTTTTACAAAAATTTCGTTGCAAAACCGCAATGTTTTTTCGCTATATATATGATTTATGCAAACTGCAGGACCTAACCATTCCTTGTTTACCTCGCATATTATGGAATACCATTGCAAACACTATAAGTCTTGCGGAGTACGTATTGTACTCACACACGCTTGTGTGACTTCCTTTTTTTAGAGATGTTGAGGAGGACCCGACAATCGGGTACTTCTATGCAGCGGTTTTGGAGACGACGACGACGGTGCTTACTAGGACTTACCGGTTGTGCCTGTGGGCGGGCAGAGGCATACTTGCTGGTTTTTGGTGCCTCTATTATCTTGTTTCCGCTGTTGAACTCTTTGTTAAAATTTTGCTGTTCTATTTGGCCGGTCGGCCTCTATGTAATCGCTAAGTCTAGACTCTTGTACGACTTATGTTTGGACTGCTGTGAGCTGAAACCTGTGATGTAATGGATTATGATGCCAATGTTGAATGTGTGTGCTAGCAATTGATCGTGGGACTAGCACGGTACACACATAGGGTTCGGGGTCAAACCCGGGTCCGACAGCGCTTGTATCAGAGCCATACCGACCATGGTTAAGTCATAGTAAGCCCATGTCGTTAGTAGGTTTTGTTTGAAAAAACACCTGTTCAAAATTGTCATCTATCTTCTAAAAACTCTAAGTAGTCATATTACCTATTTAGCATATCATTTTTACTCCACTTACCTCCCTTTGGACAAAAGATTTTTGACTTAAACTTATGCTCAATGTTCAAAACTGCAGCAGGCCCTTGCCCTTGAAATGGTTTCAAGTACTTTGAATTTTAGCTCTAAATGATTTTTTTTAAAATCTTAGTGAAAGCTGCTGCAAAATGTTTGCAAAAGATGTTACAGCAAAATCTAGACTTCTATCTCCTTACCTACTGTCATTTGGTTGAAGATGACCCTTGTGATGAACGCTAACGTTATTAGCATTATAGGATAAGGACTTAAGGGGGGTAGCATACTATATGGGAAGCGTTGCATCTTCCTTTTATTCTTGTTGTTATCTCTTGCCGGTGTCGATATACTTGTTATGTTCGCATCACCCATGCTTGTTTGGAGTCTGAAAACTAATTGCTAAAACTTGTGAAAACTAAGGACTATAATATATATCACTCATCTCATTTAGTTTTACTACTAACCTGCCCAGCTTTCATTTCTGAAATCATGATTTTCGTTGTTGCTAACTTGTTGCAGATGGCCGAGTGGGTTGTTTGCCATTGGACTAGTGACGCCGGCCCCACCGGTTTGCCACGTGATTTGTGGAACATGCTGCAGCGTGCACATTATCACCACCCTCCTGAGTATACAGTTGCTCACACCAACATTGGCCCTGCTTCAGTTGAGTACCGTGCACGAGTTCTTATACTCGCCAGGGCTTATGTTGGGAGCCGGCCCTTGGAGTTCACCGGCTATGGCTTCTCCCTTCACAGAGCCATCAATGATGCTGCCTACATTGCTATGGCACACATGCTACATCTCCATGTGGAGTTGGCTACATAGTACCCGTACCACCCGGCACGCCCTTTGGGAGAGGAAGTTCACCTCTACCTCTCAGCTGAGCGTGAGCCAAACCATGTCCTTCGCAACTTGGCGGAGTACGTGCGTTCCTCAAATCGTTACCACCGTGTCATTGGCTTGGAGCTGCGGCAAGCTCGTGGGCGCATCACTCACTTGGAGCGCCTCGTTGAGCCTTATGTCCGCATGGGCCAAATTCCCCGCATCAAGCTGTATGGTGTGGAGAATGTTGCTGCACCTGCCCCTGCTGCGGCACCTAGGCCTGCTGCTACCCATGCTCCTGCACCTGTGCCAACACCCGTTGCCCCAGAGCTGATGGGAGATTTAGCGCTGCCTGCTAACCCGGTGCCCCGCTCAGCTGCTCCAACTCGCGCTTCACGCATGACAGCTGCAGAGTATCGTGGCCTCTTCAAGCCGGTTCAATCTGAAAGCTCACGATCAGCTCAGCGACGTCGGGTCATCGCCCCTGCTCCCACATGGAGGTCTGCTGCAGATGAGGAGGATTATGAGTCAAGTGTACCCACTTCGCCAGAAGATGGTGACATGCAAGAGCTTACCCAGGAGTAGGTCTTCCACAGTTGGTAGAGCTCACTAGTATGAGGTGTTTTGTAGTGAGCGAGTAGTGCTTTTGTTTCCGGCCGTAGGCGTGGGTGGCCGTGATGTTTGGTGATGTGATGTAATGACTGATGTTGTGCTGTTAGATGCTTGATTCACTCAGCCCTTGGGCTTTGTATGTTTGTGAATCGACTTAGGCTTGTCCCATGTTTATGTACTGTATGACTTAAGTGTTTCATTGCGGCTTAATGGATCTTATTGGTACTTCAGTTGACATTTTATTTGGAATCTTTTTCTCTGTTCCTGGGCTGTTTAGATTTCATCCTATCAACAATCTAGTAGCACTAGTTTTTGCATCCTTATGCAAGTAGTAATCGGAAGATTGTTGTACAGGATGACTGCAGCACGGACCCGTTTCGCAGCTCGAGTGGCTCAAGAAGAAGGTTCCTCTGAACCACAGCACCATGGTCAACCCCAGCAGCAACAGGGTGGCCAAGATCGGCACATACCCGGTGCACCTGCCGGTGGGCAGCAACCCGGTCCTACCTTGGCCGAGGTGCTCATGTTGGCTGAGCAAAACCGCATGGCACAAACTCAATTGCTTGAGAGGATTGAAAGGAACACCGCTGCGCATGGTGCAGCCGCACAAGCCTTTGAAGGAGCACAGCACATGGGCAACAATCAACCATCCAAGTTGTTGATTTTCACCGCACCAAGCCACCCGTTTTTTGCCCGTTCGGAGGATCCACTCGACGCCGATGACTGGCTGCGTGCAGTGGAGAAAGCTCGACTTGGTTCACTGCGACGATGCTGAGAAGGTGGCATTTGCAGCAGAACAACTTCACGGCGCCGCTAGTGATTGGTGGGACAATTACCGTGCAATGCAACAAGAAGGCCATGTTGTAACGTGGAATGAGTTTAAGGTAGCTTTTCGCAAAGCACACATCCCAGCTGGTATCATGAAGATCAAGAGGAAGGAATTTGAAACCCTGAAGCAAGGCAACATGTCTGTGAGCGAGTACCTCCACCGCTTCAACCACCTCGCTCGCTATGCCGCTGCCGACCTACCAAATGAAGAGACAAAGATGGGGAAGTTCCTGGAAGGACTAGATGAGGAGATGCAGCTGGCCTTTGAGCCATTTGACTTCCCTGACTTTCCCACTTTGGTGAACAAGGCCATTGGATGGGAGCACAAGCACCATGGCGTAGTGGAGTCCCGCAAACGTAAGTGGGCTGCACGCAAGCCCGCAGGAGGAAGCTCCTCGCAGCAGCGCGTATGGCGTCCCGCAACGGTTCGGCCGCCGGCACCAGCACCGGCAAGGTATCCAGCGCCATTTCAAGCAAGGCCACAGCCACCAGCCCCTCGTGTGCCTCAGCCGCCCCCTCGCCCGGCTGCACAACAAGCTACCGACTTCAGGCCGGTAGACTGCTACAATTGTGGAGAGTACGGGCATTACTCCAATCGGTGCCCGAAGAAGGTACCCGGTCCAGTTCAGCTTGCGCCTCCCCGTGTTCCAGCCGGACCAGCAGCGCGTGGGAGAGGCCGTGGAGCACCACCAGCCCGCAACCCAGCCCCCAAGCCTGCTCAGAACCTTGGGAGGGGCAGGGTTAATCATGTGACCGCCGAGGAAGCTCAGGATGCGCCTGATGTGGTGCTTGGTATGTTTCTCGTGAACTCAACCCCTGCAATGGTTTTATTTGATTCTGGAGCTTCACATTCTTTCATATCCAAGAGTTTTGCTGCAAATCATCAAATGAAAGTTGACACCCTAGTTAACCTAATGATAGTACAATCTCCTGGGTCAGAGTTGACAACAAAACTAGTTTGCACCGGCGTGACCATTGTTATCAATGGTAATAAGTTTTTGGCAAATCTGATTGTGCTTGGGACACAAGGTTTAGATGTGATACTTGGGATGGATTGGCTCTCCAAGCACAAGGGTTTGATCAACTGTGAGAGTAGGTCCATCACACTCACAAACACAGCCGGGGATCGGGTAGAGTTTGTCTCTAATAGAACTGTACCCTCTCATTCTCTTCTCAGCAGCCTTGTTAGTAGGGAAATAAGCCAGGTTCTGGTAGTTTGTGAGTACCCTGACATCTTTCCGGATGAGTTACCCGGTATGCCACCTGACAGAGACATGGAGTTCGTGATAGAGCTGCTGCCCGGAACAGCCCCGATATCCAAACGGCCCTACCGGATGCCACCTAATGAGCTGGCTGAACTGAAGGAACAACTTAGAGAGCAGCTGAACAAGGGATTCATTCGGCCAAGCACATCACCATGGGGATCTCCCGTGCTGTTCGTGGAGAAGAAGGACCACACTCTCAGGATGTGCGTCGACTACGCGATCGTTGAATGAGGTTACCATCAAAAATAAATACCCGCTGCCCCGTATTGATGATCTTTTTGATCAAATGAGTGGGGCACGTGTATTCTCAAAGATTGACTTGAGACTAGGCTACTTTCAGCTGAAAATCAGACCCGATGATATCCCGAAGACAGCCTTCACTACACGTTACGGGTTGTATGAGTACACCGTAATGTCCTTTGGACTAACCAATGCCCCGGCAAGCTTCATGAACTTGATGAATAAGATTTTTATGGAGTACTTGGATCAGTTTGTAGTAGTCTTTATTGATGACATCCTCATCTACTCGAAGAGTGAAGAAGAGCATGAAAGGCACCTACGGCTAGTTTTGGATAAACTTCGAGAGCACCAATTATATGCAAAATTTAGCAAGTGTGAGTTCTGGTTGGAGGAGGTTGGATTCCTTGGTCATGTGCTGTCCGAGGGTGGAGTAGCCGTCGACCCAAGCAAGGTCGATGAGGTGTTGAATTGGAATCAACCCCAGAATGTTTCGGACATAAGACGCTTCCTTGGATTGGCTGGCTACTACCGCCGGTTCATTGAAAGTTTTTCAAGGATTGCTAGACCAATGACTCAGTTGTTGAAGAAGGAAAAGAAGTTTGAATGGAATAAGGAATGCGAAGAAAGCTTCCAAGAATTAAAGAAAAGACTAACCACAGCACCCGTGTTGGTTTTACCGGATGTTGGCAAGAGCTTCGATGTGTTTTGTGACGCATCTCGGTTAGGTCTTGGCTGCGTGTTGATGCAAGAAGGGAAGGTAGTAGCCTATGCATCGCGGCAATTGAGGCCACATGAACAGAACTACCCTACGCACGACTTAGAGCTAGCGGCTGTTGTGCATGCCTTGAAGATTTGGCGGCATTACTTGATCGGTAATCGCTGTGAGATATACTCAGATCACAAGAGCCTGAAGTATATATTCACACAAGCGGATCTGAACCTGAGGCAAAGGAGATGGCTCGAGTTAATCAAGGACTATGACCTAGGCATAAATTATCACCCGGGGAAAGCCAACGTAGTTGCAGACGCGCTGAGTCGGAAAGCTCATTGCAATAGTCTCACACTAAGCAATGGACAACCTGAGTTGTATAAGGAATTTCAACGCCTCAACCTGGAATTGGTGGAGTATGGTTGTGTTGCAGCCGTGGAAGCAAAGTCGACGTTGAAAGACCAAATTCTTGCAGCCCAAGCTGAAGACAAGGAAGTCCAGGAAATTAAGCGCAACATAGAGAAAGGGGGAACCTCGGAGTACAACATGGATGAAAATGGAGTGGTTAGGCGTGGACAGCGAATATACATCCCCAAAGATGAAAAGGTCAAGAACCTGATTCTGAAAGAAGCCCATGAAACATTGTACTCAATCCATCCCGGTAGTACCAAGATGTATCAAGATTTAAGGAAGGATTTTTGGTGGGCAAGCATGAAGCGTGATGTAGCTGAATACGTGGCGCTCTGTGATGTGTGTCAGCGAGTGGTAGTTGTAGGTCATTATTGTTGACATTGGGATAGTGCGGGATATGGTTTTTGTCCATAGCCCGAAGGTACCTTGATTATTGTTCAAGGGTGACCAGCACATCGTATGAGCCTTGGGGATTTTGGGAGGCTTCCCAACTCCCTAGGGATGGATCATAAGCGCGGGATATTGCTAGGTCAACGGTGGAAAGACTTTGTCATTGATGGTGTGAGCCTCCTGTGTGGTAGCTCATGTTATCCTTGTCATGTGGGTACAGTTGTACACACTCTCGAGAGTTAAAACTATTCGAATAGCCGTGTCCTCGGTTATGGACGACTTGGGAAATTCTCCACCGTAGTAGTTTTAATTTTTGGGAACTGTTTTGGGGAAAGATCTTGGTGCGAACGGGGAGTTCGCTGGGATGGTTGTGGCAGCGTGTTGCCACTGATGGCTGGCATGGGCAGGGAGCCCATATGGTTGTAAACACTTGGGGGTTGATGCTTATATACTTGTTTGCTGTGGTAGCTTGATTTACAAAAATTTCGTTGCAAAACCGCAATGTTTTCGCTATGTATATTATGATTTATGCAAACCGCAGGACCTAAACCATTCCTTGTTTATCTCCGCATATTATGGAATACCATTGCAAACACTATAAGTCTTGCGGAGTACGTATTGTACTCACACACGCTTGTGTGGCTTCCTTTTTTTTAGAGATGGTTGAGGAGGACCCGACAATCGGGTACTTCTATGCAGCGGGTTTTGGAGACGACGACGACGGTGCTTACTAGGGTTTACCGGTTGGTTGCCTGTGGGCGGGCAGAGGCATACTTGCTGGTTTTTGATGCCTCTATTATCTTGTTTCCGCTGTTGAACTCTTTGTTATTTTGCTGTTCTATTTGGCCGGTCGGCCTCTATGTAATCGCTAAAGTCTAGACTCTTGTACGACTTATGTTTGGACTGCTGTGAGCTGAACCTGTGATGTATGGATTATGATGCCAATGTTGAATGTGTGTGCTAGCAATTGATCGTGGGACTAGCACGGTACACACATAGGGTTCGGGGTCAAACCCGGGTCCGACATCGGCTGGGAAGTTTAAGTTCAGGAGGAAGGTCCCAGGAATAGCCTTGGAGCTATAGACATTAAGCCACAGTTGCACAAACCACCAAGGATCGCCAATGTGGCCGACTGATTGACTGGCTGATAGTTTGCCTGCTACTTGATGGAGCAGTTGATAGGTGGCGCCGAGAAGATATTGCCCTAGGGGGATTTGTTTCTTATCGGCCAAGCATTCTACTAAGCATTGCATGTTTGTAGTCGGGCCAAGGGTCACGCCACCGAAGACAAATCGTTCCAGCCACAAGTTCAGAAAGGCTACATGCTCCCGATCGTCAACTGGCCCAGTCACCTTGTTGTGAATTGATATGTACTTAGACCAACCACCGATATTCTTCGTCTGTAGCCGATGAGTGGGCTTGAATCGGAGGTTGAAAGGATTGATGTAGCTTGTCGTGTTGAGGCAGGTGAGCATAGTTACATCCATCAGAGTTGGGGTCATCGGCCTGTGTCCGAATAAGAAGGTGTTGAGGGCGTTTGACCAAAAGTATGAAGCCGATGTGAGCAAAGGTTCATTCTTCTCCATTTCGGCCAGGGAAAGGTTGATGCAGTGGCCAATATCTGTTTCTTCCCAATGGGTTTTCTTTACAGCCGATACTCTGAGGTACCAGTTCTTCCACCTGGGAAGCTTGCTAGGCCAGGATCTGAAGCTATTGGTCCAATCACTAGCTAGCATAGAAGAGTTCTTGAAGGGAATACATTGGGTTTCAGCATTGATGAAGTCTGTGGGGTCTTCGCTACCCATGGGACCGTGATAGAAGAAATTTGGATAATTGGTGGCCGGAATCAAGAGTTGGCTTCTAAGGTCCTACAGTAAACAAGAACACGATGAAGAACGGATGAAGAATGTGGCAGATTTAATCTATCTAGATTACAAAGCAGAAAGAGTGATCAAACAAGAGGGTTACCTCTGGGACAGCGGTTGCTGAAGCCATTGCAAAAGAGGAGAATGAACGAAGACCAGTGGTTGAGGAAGAAGATCGTAGCGGTTCGCCTGAGTTCGCCAGAGCACGTCGAGGTCTCAGGGGAAGCGAGAGGGTTCTGGTGATGTGAAAGCGTAAAGAAAGGGGGCTAGGAAGGCGAAGCGGTTTATAGAGGAATGATGACAGGGCGGGAATCAAGGCCGTTGGCATTGTTTCAAACAATTAAGGAAAGTAGGCTACCTTGGGCCCCCTCGGTGTGAAGGGAATCTGAAAGCCCAGATGAGAGAATTTCGAAGTCTTATGGAAAACCCCGAAATTGGGGGGCATATGTTAACACCAAAATTTGGTATGGTTCTTTATCAGATTTGGTTAAGGAAGAAATCACAGTCAGCTAGCGGGAATTGATCCGGAGGAATCCGAGTTTGGGAAGGAATCATGAAGACCACGGAGAGGCAGTTAATATTTTATATATTAATTAGGCAATGTTAGCATTTTTTTCTTTTAGGAAACCTGATCTCGTGTCCGATCGGGTCTTATTGGTATTTTCCTTCTGTAATTAGGAAATCGTGTGTCGTGTCCAATAAGGACTTGTATCAACTCGGGATATAATACGTATGCCCGGGTACATTGTAAATTATCACACAGATCAATACAAATTCAGCGCATCGCCACCCTTTTCAACGGGTTCTTGCTTCTCGAGCCGGGCTGCATCGGTTAGGTCCGAACTCCTGCGAGAGGGTAAGTCTCGTTACCCCGACTACCTTATCGGCTAGGACTTCCTCGGTTAGGTCCGATATTCTAGCTGGTCTACGGTAGTCGGCTTACCCCGATGTATCTATTCTGTCTACGGCTGCATCAGTTAGGTTTGATCATTTAGTCCGAGTAGGTATATCACATCACGCATGCATAGATTTTATCGGCTTACTGGGGATAATTTATCATTAGTTTGTGCTGCATCGGTTAGGTCTGACATACTAAACTGCCTGCGATAAGTTATTCCTGCTAGGTTGATAGATTTTATGCAAGCGTCTTATCGGGATGTATAGCCGATAAGCTATCGTATAGTACATCACAATTGCATTAGATCTATCAGCTCATCGAGGTTCTTTTATCATTATTAATCTGTGCTGCATCAGTTAAGTTTGACCTACTAGATTGATAATGATAGATTTATCCTTGTTAAGCCGATGGGTGTCTATGCAATGTTCTATCGGAGTGCCTAGCCGATAAGTTATCTTTTACTAGATAAAGCCGACTGCATTGTCTCAATTATTATTACCTACACTATCATCGGCTTTCTAGCCGATATACATGTTCTATTGGCAGTCGGCTGTTTCTTTTATTTGCTTCTATCATCATTGATTTCTAGCCAATGTACAATTGTTACCGCAGTCGCTTATTTATGCCATCATCGGCTTCCAGTCGATGTATAAATGCTTTAGTTCATATCGGCTATCGGCCGATAAAACGAGTCCAATTCGGCTTCCAGCCGATTGGTTCACTAGTCTAATATTCTCCATCTCCTTGTCAATTGCAGGATCAAATTGACTGGCACGCCTACGAACCTCAAATTTAGGACCTGCACTGGAGTTAAGCAAATCTCCCAGGCCTTCGCATGTCTAGTGCACTGAACCAGATCATCGGCTCGTTCTCAACGCTGCTGGTGATTTTCGGTGTCAACATATCCTCGGCGCCTACAACCATCCAACCAATCCTTCCAGGATTTACTTCTAGTTACTTCTTTCAGTTCCTATTGTACATTCATCGTCAAACGGCTCCATACCACCCTAACATCAACACTCCAGACATTTGGGTCTAACGAGAATGTGTATGTCAACCAGTACCACACTTTGGGCATTTTAAGATTGTCCAGATTTGGGTGGTAAAGTGTGCGCTGCCTAAAGTTGTTCAAGTTGACACCCATTTCGTTTGACACAATTTCCCCATCGCCGAAATATACTGTAAAGTTTGCCATTCATTCCTACCAATAGACCATTCAATCTAGTACTTCAGAATAAATACAAAATAAGTCATTACTTAAACAATTGCAATACATACCTAGCACAACTCTAATCAGATCAATAATACTTTCCCGTACCGCAACCTCGTTGTTTTTCCGTAACATAAATTTCAATGGACTTCTGTAAATGAGACGCGCATGCATGTCTTGTATTGCACTAATTGATTGTGTGTCAAGCCATTGATTACAGTAATTGCTCGCTAATCCCTGTGCATGTCAAATTTATCAGTTTTGCATTCATATATACGTACATATTGCATATATAGCATTGTAGTATACGTCGGCGGTTCACCCAATCCTGCCTCCCATCAATTAATTAAGGTTATAACTATTGATTATTAGGGATGAAAACACATAGCAACCTAGCGGGATGCGGGATATTATATCAGACGCACGGTGCATGCTAACCTGACTATAAACTAACCCAATCCTGACTATAAACTAACTCAATCATGCATGCATGCTAACTTGCGCGGTGGCACATATCAGATGCACGCAACCGCCATCCACATCATGTTGCACCACCATTCCACACCACTAAACGGGATGGAAGTTTAAATTCATTTCCATTTAAATTAAATGAGCCAAAAAATTTATTTTTTACTCGGAACTTTAGATGTTCATAAATATGGACTCCTATATCAATAATAGTTATTTTTATTACAAAACAGTAATATCATCAAGTGGCAGTACACGTGCTAACCCCAAAATAATTTCTAGTACGACCACATTAATATTTCTGTAAGTATTATAACGTACATAACATGAGAAAATAATATTGTCTCTAGTGTACATTCATACTACTTTCACAATTTTTACAATTTTCTAACTTGCTACAAATCTCCGAATATTTACTACATATACACTAACTACAACTCTAAAGTAATTCACCCGGTTCTAAACTGTTATCACATACGTACTACAAAGCCACACTATACAATAAATAATTATACAACAAACTAATATTTACGTCTAATGCATACCAAAAAACTAAATTCATACTTTACAAAAATTTAAAAACTCAATTACCTGTAGATTTCCCTAGTACGGGATCCTCCCTCACAGTCGCTTGCTTCTTCACCTCCGAAATGTATAGTTATCCGATTCTCCTCTTCTAACGCTTGCTCCTCTCTCTTGATCTCCTTTTATTCTGTGTGAAGGCAGCTGAAGGGAGAAGCGAAGAGAGCAAAGCCGTGGATAGCGAAGAGAGTAAAGCCACAGACAGAAGTGATGCTGCTCACTCTGCTTAATGGCGCTTACTTTCATAAATCCTTCACGAGCTCCATGCGAACCTGTCTGCACGTGAGTGTCGGAGAGGAATTACGTGGTACCCGGGAGACAGGACTGACAGCTGATGGGACACAACAGTGGATGGCGCGTAGTGGGTGCACAGCACCATGGGTGGTGCCGCGTGACCACTGCGCGATACCGCTCTACCTCTACCAGCATGCAGCGACATGGATGGGACACGGGCGGTACCGTGCTATGGGTGAGCGGCAACAGCGGGTCACGGGCTCTCCCGCGCGTGGCCTCACGGCTCTGCTCAGCGCCCGAGCGGTGCCGCGCCCCTAGACCGTGGCACCGGTGTGGTGCCGCCCCCCTCCCCCTGCGTGGTGCATGTATATATTTGTAAAATTTTTGCCCCTCGTATATATTTGCAAAACATGAAAAAAAAAGTATATTTTCAAATTTTTTTGATTATTAAACTCAATATAGCCCAAAGTATCTAAAAAAGATTGCAATTTTATCTCCTCATTCTCACTAGCAATGTGAACAATATGTTTAAATCAACAATAGAATCAACATGTTTATTCACTAGTTGTGACACGGATATAAGTGAAACATTATCACATAACTCTTCTTTATCACAAGAAACAACAAAGAAATCATCTTGTGATGAAGAAAATTCAACAATATGTTCCACTAATGGTTGCTCTATATTAGCATAAAAAGTAGACATATTTAATTCAGCTGAAGCATACTCACTTTGATTAATTTCAGCACCACTTAGTTTACATTATAAACTCTCTTGAGATAAAGTTAGAGCTTCGTGCTTTTTATCTTTCTTCTCAAGCAATGTGGCCTACAAGAATTCCATGATTTCCCTAGAGCTTAAAATGTTCCCTAGAGTTGTTGAAATAACAAGGGAACAAAATATCCCTAGGGTGCATTTTGAAAACCCCGAGAGAGACAAATGTTTTCCTAGAGTTTGACCATATTTCTAAGGAACCTCTTTTCCTAGGATGCATTTTGAAAATCTAAGGGATACAAATGTTTTCTAGAGTTTGACCGTATTTTTAGGGAACATCTAATGAAAAAGACACTCAGATGTGCCATGTCGGAACCATGGTGGATAGATTATTCTGAAAGCTATTTCTCAAATTTTTTACTCGTCGCCAAGCAACACATACCTTGAAGATACAAATTTTCTGTCTATTTTTTTCCACCCACCTTATCTACTCGGTAACTCCACACAGACCACACACACAAACCATAATATCTTCTGCAGTTCGAATCAGCTCTTGGCTAAAGCAGTAAGTAGCACCCAAAACGAAATAAGTCATTAGCGTATAATTAATTAAGTATTAATTATTTTAAACTTAAAAAATAGATTAATATGTTTTTTATAAAACTTTTATATAGAATTTTTTTAAAAAAAACATACCGTTTAGTAGTTCCGAAAACGTGTTAAAGGAAAAGGGGGAAAAGGGGAAAGAAGCTAAGCCATTTAGCCGTTTAGAACGCAGCCTTGGTCCTCTTCTTCTTCCAAGCAGTTGGCCGGCCGGCACCGGCGGCGGCTCTTTCCTCGCCGGCAGCCTAAGCTCGAGCTCCAACCACTGGCCGGTGTCAGCAAGCACCTGACAGCTGCCGCTCCTGACACCGCGGACGGAGCCATTGCTCCCACCGCACTGCCCTCTTCTCCATTCCTGTAGTAGCTGTTCAGATCCAAGTTTCTTGTCTCTTTATTTCTTCTATTGCCTTTCTTGGTAGTCTGCAGCTCAAGAGCGAGAGCTCCGGCAACCGACGAGCACTACACGGTTGCTGCTCGCTCCACCACCCCTACCTTGGTGCAGACCAACACATGGAACCATGGAACCAAGTGAGTGTTATTAAAACTGAGCATGTACTGTTCATACGTGCCCCTTCGAAGGTTATCCTGATTTGAGCTGCTGACTATGCTATTTGGGACTGGTTTGGAATTGGCATGGATGAGGAAGCATTGGAGAACAACAAGATTAATTCAACTCAGATCTAGCCTTTCTCAAGTTTCCACTGTACTACTTGTTGCAGCAGCAAGCTAGAGTACAGTGGTTACATTCGTCCTCAAGAACTTATGTTATCTTTTTTTTTTACCATCGTTTAGTTCAATGGGATGATACATCAGCACATCTTGAAGTGTGTCATGTGTTTATTAGAGAAACAATTAGCCAAAATTTCGGCTCTGTTGTTGTACTACGAAAGTATGTAAAATGGAGAATCAGTTTGTACTAATTGAGTATGTCCTGTTAATATTAGAATGGCATTATTATTTCAATCAATTGTTTTTTCTTTGAACATTGAGGCAAAAGTAGGCAGTAAAAAAGAAAATAAAAGAAAACAATAAAATAGGCAATTTTGTTTAAACACCTATTTTCCTCCAATGTTGCTGAAAACCAAAGAAAACTTATTTTACATATCGGTTTAACTTGCCACGTGTATAGTTTGTCCCTGGGGTTTGAAACTATAGGGAACAAAATTTTTCCCTAGATTTTCATAATAAAAAACTCTAGGAAAGTGCGGCTTTCTCGTGGAATTCACCCCTAGAGTGAGTTTGCAGAGTTGGCCCAGGAAAGTTCCCTATAGTACTTTACTTTTGTTGTTCCCTAAGGTATTAGGTTTTAGGAAAGTTGATGGATGAATTCTAGTAGTCGATGACATCTCCATCATTTTGTTCTCCTTTTCATGGATGTTCTAAACTTCCAGCAGAACATTAGTAACAAGAGACGCAGAAGATTTTTCCTGCAAAATCTGACTTTCAGTGCTGCCAGCAAGTATGAAATAATGCCCTAAATGATTATATGGAACCTTAGCAAGCATAAGCTGAATATCTGAATTAAGCCCTTTCAAAAATTTAGTCATTGTGTTTTCACTGCATTCTTTTAAACCACTATATATGATATAAATTTTAAAATCACGGAAGTACTCTCTCACGGTCCTATCACCTTCTTTCAAATGTTTTAATTTCTCAAGAAAAGAACATTTGATTTTGTGATGAATATCCAGAAATGCAGGAGTGTGATTTTGGTTTCGAGTAGTTGTTTTAGCTGTTTTTTGTCTTTTGCTTTCTTGTATGGCGGTCGTCAGGAGAGTTGGGTTGGCTTTTCCTCTGGAGGTTACAGTAGAAGAAAACTAAGAAAGCGCTGGAAAATGTTTTTTTTCTGCTGGTTTTGTTTAGTTACTTTCCTATAAAAATTTATATCCATTTGATATGGGAGAGGCTTTGACCTCTCTATCTCAAAAGAAAAAAAAAACTTTCCAGTGCCCAATATGCAGCATGTAGTCACAGGGACATATTTGCTACTTTTGAGTGGCTTCTTGTTTATACTTGAGGGCAGGGCGTTGCTTCCATATATTTAAAATATTTATCCTAAATAAATAAAATCATATGTATATTTGTCTCAAAACATCTATACTACCTAAAAAATCCTTGTGGTAAGGGTGATTCTTACTCCAAGGATTCAGATGTCTCCCACGCTTCCTCTGTTTTAGATCCAGCTGCTAATATTCTTCCTACGCTCCTGTTAATTAATCCACCCTACACCGCTAGCCTAATGGAAAAAACGGAACAACCCTCCCTCTACGCTACACGTTGCCACCCTATCCACCGGGTCGATCTCCTGTCCACCCAAACAACAAACTCATCGAGCCCCACTGGCCAACTCTCACAATCGCCGATCTATTGCTTGACGCTAGAGCATCTCCAACAATAGCCCCTATTTTAGAGCTCCAAAGGTTAAATGGGGACTGTCTCTATTTCCTTTGGACCCAAAAATACCCTGAACTCCAACAACATCCTCGATTTCTCTGCCCCCATTTCTTTTTCTATTATATTTCACCGTAGACTACATGTATATGCCTAATTTGACACTATAATTAAAACATTAATATTTATATCATATAGAATTCATCTATATATAATTAAATAATTTGAAACATCATAATTCAAATTTTTATTTATAATTTAGAGACATAACGGTAGCATAGGGCAGTGAATAACAGCAGGATGCATTAAAGAAAAAAAATACCAAAGAACAACACTAGGAGGAAACTAGAACATGAAGACAACACAAGCACCTGGCAGAGTAGGGGCGGCTAGGCAGTGGCCGGTTGAGCAGGGCGGCGGGACGATGCCCGGCCGACTAGAGAGGTGGCCAAGCGAGTAGGACAGTAGCACCCGGTCGAGCAGGACGGGGGGCGTCAGCGGCCAATGAGGGCAGGGGACGGCGCCGGCCGAGCAGGTGCAGCGGGGCAGCGGCCGCCGGGCGAGCAGGGTGCAGGGCGGTGGGCGGCCGAGTAGGGCAGGGGGCAGCACCGGCCGAGCAGGGCGAGGGTGTCGGCGGCCGCTAATCAATGTAGAGGTACCGTTTTTCCTTCAATCTACCTCTTTCTAGATGCACACTCTTCCGATCTGTGTCCTCCCAAATGCACCGGTGGTGGGGAATTGTTGTAGACGCCAAAAATAACAGTAATGAGGGCTGTGGTACTGAGCGCCAGGACTAGGGCTTGGGGAGAAGATTTGAGGGCCTTTCTATTTTTGGGCTCTAGCAGAGTTCATGTTGGATCTAATTTTTTTTTCACTGTTCAAAAACTGTGTAGGGTTGTGTTTATGGTCCCTGTTTGGGCTGTATTTAGAGTCACCTAAGCACTCCCTTCCACGGGGACAAGGTCGGGAGGGAGCGGAGCAATCCGGGCCAGGAAGATGCACCCTCTCTGCTGCCTAACCGCGAACTACGATCCCGGCGGCGGCGGAACGGCAGAGGGGGGAGGCTGCTCCCCTCCTCCGGCGACGACAGCAGAGGTGGCGGCGACGGAGGAGGTAGCGGTGGCGGGGGTGCTGTTCAAGTAGACCAACATCGGCAAGGGGTGGCGGCCGCGGTGGTTCGCGATCCGGGGTGGTGTGCTGGCCTACTCGAAGATCCGCCGCCGCGCGGCCGATCGACATCCCCTCTCCTCTGTCCTTTGCCCCTCAGCCGCCGCCGCCTCTGCTCCAAGGAACCAGGGCCGCCAACGAGCCCACCCCGCCACGCGCGTGCTTCCTGCATCTGGCTGCGCTCCATCCACTCCACTTTGCCACGGTCTGGCAGTGCCGCTCCGTCTTTCTGGAGTAGGTCGCAGTCCTCGCGTACATTCTCAAACCGTTAGAGTCGGTAGTCGGCATGGACTACTTGCCGTCGAGCAAGGCCCCGGCGAGGTGGGCGGTGGATAACCAGGTGAAGTCTAGCGACCGGATCATCCTGATCCATGTGTTCCAAAAGGAGTAGATGCTGGCCACAAGGAAGGCTCACGCATGCATAGATTCAGTTTCTTCTCTTGTTCAACAAATTCTGATTCAGAAAGGTTAGCATGTTTTGTAGCTGATCTACCGGTGCTTTTTTATTTTGTTTATCTGAAAATTGAACCTTTGATTGATTTGCTGGAGCTCATGGAAATGAACGTGTAGGAGATGTATCGGATCAACCCTGATAAGGAGGTACTGGAGAACCTCAAATTGAATCAGTCGAAGGCTCCATGCAGGTATGACTCTGCAGCCTTGCCAGAAGTTCATCACTCTTTAGACTCTCCAATCTGTAGATGTTCAGGGTTCTACCAATGTCTAGGCTGGAAAGTGAAAATTATATGAAGTACTACACCTATATTTCTGACCTGCTTGAGACGCATATGTATTTAACCATTTGATCTATTCCTATCCTTTTTCTGAACTCAGGCAATAAACAAGACACAGCTTGCACCAGCAGTTGGAGCTGACACGGACCTAGCTGTAATGGAACGAGGTGCACTTCGCATGCGGGAAGGAGGGGCTTTGGCTTTGCACGGGTTCAGGATCAAACCATACACATGCTCTTTTTCTTTTTTCAGGGAAGAACATACAAACGCTAATTCTTTATCTCACAAGCTGATGCTAACTGCAAGGAACATATATAGCTCCATATTTACACATGCTTATTTTGCACAACGTTCAGGAGAAACATGGAGTCAGCGTGGAGGAAATCATGAACCACATACTACAATATTGTTGGTATTCTTTGGTGAAAGGTTTACCTATTTTATTTGAGAAATTTATTTATTATGTGGTGACACTGCAAAATCAGCCAATGCACTCTGCACAATTCTATATTTCGTTTAGAATAGGTGTACAGCACCATAATGTTTTATTTCAAAACTGCCATGGGCATGGAATAGTTCTTTGATCCACTATCAAATCATCTTGTAATAAGGTAATCAATGCTGAGAATCCCTGCCTTTTTATATTTAGAATAGGTATACAAACCAAATCAAGGTACCATTTTTTCCCTTGAAATCTGTTCTTTGATCCACTCTCAAATCTTGTAATGAGGATTCCTTCTCTTTTTTGTATAACATCTTTTGAGTGGTTCATATATTAGATGAGAAAGTTTGAGACTATATATCCCCCCATCTCCCCCCCCACATGGAGAGGTTTGACACTGGATTCCCCTTTTAAGGTTTCTATCTAGGATGTAACAGATGATCAGCTGCATGCAAGAGTTAAGTTTGGAGTTGACAATCCCATGGAAAAATAAAATTAATGTATTGTCATAATAGGATGTAATGATTGTTCTTTTTTCTGTCAGAGTTGGAATGGATACATCAATCAAGGATAAGGAGGATGAATGAGAGAGCAAGGCATGCGGACAGGGAAGACAGCATTTGGCAAACTGTTTATGTCCCTGATATCGACCATATTGTGAGTAGTTGATGATTTTCTAAGCATGTATATATGTTCTAGAGGAGCTGTATGGTCTAATGATGTTGAGCATCTGTTAGATGACTGAGAAGAGACTTGCTGATATATTTGCTAACTGCGACCAAGTAAGTTGCTTTAACTTGAAGTATCAAGTTGTATTGGTATTATTGTATGAAATACTGCAATAAGATGTTTTATGAGCTGGAGTGGACCGCGATGTGATTGGATTGATTTGACTTGATTTCATTTGGTTGGGTTGATAATTTGGAACGATTTGATGAAGGTTCTATTCAAGGTTTAAAGAGGATAGCAAAGAGTTGCCAGCTACAGTGGCGAACTTTCTCTGGCCTGACATCAAGTGCAGCAACTTCACCAAAGACGAGCAGCTTACCTCCACTCACTGCCAATGGAGAATCTGTCTTTATCTGAGTTAATTATGTTGCATTGCGTGCTTTGGCTACATCAAAGTCGGTCCAGAAGGATCTGAACAAGATTGCTAACAAGGTGGATGTTCTAACAAACGGTGGTACAAGTTCATATTGACCGGTAATTCTGAATCTAAAAAGTCTTTCAAAACATAGAACAACCTTAGGTGGAAATTCTTGCAAAAACATTCAGTTTGATCGCTATCAATTTTCCATACATCCATTGTATGTTTGTCCTGTTATGAAGATCCACATTAGTATATATTTAGGAACAGAGCAATTAGTTAGCGGTTAAAGAATAGTTATTGATGCTCAGCATTTTTTAGTACAACCAGCCGAATGATGGGCCTTTTTTGGCATTATTGATCAGAGGATGTTCTGCTCTGCATTTTCACTTTTAGTCTACTGAACTTATGCCATCTGTTTTTTAAAATGTTAAATACTTCAATGGGAATACATTGGTTCACCGACCCCATTGCTGATGGTCATGTACTCATATGGACATCAAACTTGTTTGTGGGAAATGCAGCTCTAGGACTAGGCAGAGTAGAACATTCATATTTTTGCATTCTTAAGGTGACTGCAATGAACTATTTTTGTGACCACAATCTACAGTTGTAACGGAATCAAATATGTAATTTTGTGAGTGATTCCAATATTGCTCTTCACCTTACCTTGGCAAAATGAGCCGTCGGCCATGGAAACGGTGCCACACATGCAGCCACAGTGCGACACGGTGGAGCAAATTCTGCCTAAACCGATGCAAGTGCTGTCGTTGATAGATTGCATTATTTTTAAAAAGGATACTATAACAACATGTTTTGATGGAGCTGTGCATTTTCTGTTTTCTGTAGCCCCAAGATTATCAGCAAGTGGCGACTCATTTTGATGAGGTTAATCTTTTATGGAAAAATGTACAATAACTACTGTTTCTTTATGGGTTAATCTTAAATATATTCTATCTCGCTCTATGGTTGATTGCCAAAAAAATATATCGTCTTTTCATTGTTTTATTTGCATTAGCAAATGTCACCGTAGTGTTCCCATTCAATCTGTTTTATGATTTTCTGATGGTAATTCACTAATTTTAAATCTTCTCAGAAGCAAATTGATTATATGTTGTCTGATGGTCTAAATTGTCTGGTGATATACTATGTTCTTTTAGGTGGTTGATTCAGGAGATGCAACTACTATTGACAAGCCGCAGCCGGAGTTGCTCAAACATGACTGTTCTAGCTCTAGAAAATGTAGTTGTACTTAATTTTATTTTTAGTTCTCTTGGTTTATTTTCACTAGCCTTTAATCAAAAAATGTATTGATCCATGTATAAGAAAAATGTATTGATCCAAGTATAAACAAAGAATCCAATGTTAGTTTTTTCCTGTCAATTTCTTTCAGTTGTGTATTTATGCAATCGATTTGGCTTGATGAAAAATATTAATATAATATGATTTGTTATTGGTATAAAATTTATTTCCAGCGTAACGCATGCGTACTCGACTAGTCTATACCTTGGACAGACACGTGATATTCTAACCATCCGATCCTAAAATCCAACGGCCAGGTGCATTCTGTGATTCGTGTAACACGTCCTCCGCCTCGCGCATTTCTCCGCTTCATTAACATCCTCGCGCATCCCTCGTCCACCTCATGCATGGTTATGTGCCTTGCTCTCTTCCCCTTTGCCGCCGGATAGCCATTCCCCATCATGCACGGCGCTCAACCTCGCTGCCCACCTTGGACATCCCTTCGGCGTGGTGCGCATCCTCGCTGCCCTCCTCGGTCCTCCCTCTGCCATCGAATCACCGCCTCTCCACCCTCCCCCGTCGCTCCTCCACATCCTTGACCTTCACCACGCACGACGTCTCCATGGCCTCCCTCTGTCACGTGCTAAGGGAAGGCCATGAGGGGCTTCCTGGTCACCGCTGCGAGGGACCTCGACATCTGGCGTTGGGAAACAACAGTTCATTCAATCTATCCTCCTCTTCAGTTCACTCCTTTTGTTGGTGCATTTGATTGTAACTTGAACAATCAACCAATGAAGTAAATTCTTTTCTGTATGTACGTAATGTGTTGTGGCAGATGTTTGATTAATTGCCGTTGAGGGATGGATGGCCTAACATAATTTGGGAGGGACTGTGTTCAAAGATGTGGACAAAGCACGGTGAAAGATGTGGACAAGCTGCAGTTGGACTAACAGGTGATTTTCATCTGAATATTGATCCAGAAATATTGGAGGTATCTCACTGAAACACTGCTAATTAAAACCAACCTTTTGCTCTGAGTGTTACTGGATCTTTTCATTTAGTGGTATAGATTCCTTATGTAATCTAAATGAATTTTTTTTCTGTAGGTGATGTATTCCTATTTTCCACAAACTTGATTCTGTATGTCATTGTGAACAATGTGAAGATCTTGCTTGCCTCTGTAATCAAGAACCTGATGTGAAAAAAGAATTGAGGAAAAGAATCATGCCTTTCTGCTGTGCAAAAATGTAAGCCTTTATTCTGCGCAAGCATGGTTTGTGCACTATGGTCAGGAAGCCAAAGAGCTAGAAAATACCATATGCAGCTAGCTGATTTGTTGTTGCCAGCTATATAGCAGGCCAATGGGCGCTTGCTGATAACAGAATCCATATAAATAACAAATGGTGGAGGCGGACGAGGAGGCTGCACAAAGTCCAGTTTCTTGCAACTATGCCACTGGTAATGTGCTCTCCTATAGCTGATTTTTTTCTTCGATCATGTTCTGCCCTCCTTCTTGCAAAATAAAAAAATGTAGGCACACCACTATATAGAGAATTTCTTTCATGTCAGATGAAAATTCACTTGATTTTGGACTTCTTTTCCTTTTTTTTTTTGCATGTTACTGGTTACAAGAGACTGTCATACTAGATGTTTATACCCTGCAAAGATCATAACCTAAAAGGTTGAAAGAAAAAAAATCAGAAAGAATGCTATTTGATGCGCATCTTTTAGATTCTTAAAAAAATGTGGATTGCGGACCATTTATACTCTGATAGCTCACACATTCCGTTTCGGAGCCAGTCAATAGTGATGATACTTGCTGTGTGACATGCTATGCATATTTGCCTAACTGGATGTGTGTTGTCACGTCATGATAAATACATCTCAATTAAAAATCACCCTTTAAAAGGAATAATAGAATTTATTAAAAGACAAAGGAAAAATCTCAAACAATAAAATACATTCTAGAAAAATTTGAATGTGACTTGGAGTATTTTTCTTAAATTCTCCATGTCCTAAAATGCCTCCACAAGTTTTACTGTAATTTTCATAGCACACTAACTATTTATTAAGCAACAATAACCATTTTCAGAGTTTTCTAAAATGGAAAAGCCCTAAAATTTAAACCCCACCCTTTCCCTTAGGCCGAATCTAGCCTAAGATCTCCCTCCTTTACCCCGCGGCCCAAGCCCCTTTCTTCTCTCTTTCTGATTTCCCTTCCCTCTCCCTTGGGCTGCCCTCCTTCGGCCCAGCACAGCCTCCTCCTCCTCTCTTCGCTCTTGGCCTGCTTCATCTTGCCTGCGCCCCGCCCAAGCTGGTCGCCTCGGCCCTGTTTCCTTCATGGCCCACCTCCGTCATCGCCAGAAATAATTGCCAGATGTAGTCCCCGTTGTTTTGCCGCCATTATTGGTCACCGGAGAGCTCCCCGCTGCCATTCCACCTATATAAGGAGCACCTCATCCCTCTCTTCCCCCCTTTTGCCTTGTCTCGAGCTCCCTCCCTCTCCAGCTGTCTCCCCGCGTCTCATTCTCTCTCCGCCGCACCGCAAGGACTCCGGTGGCTCGTTTCTCCTTGCTGGAGCAGCTGCCTCATCATCGATCCGTGCTCCGCCGCTGCCGTGTGCTCGCCGCCGGCCTCCTCCTACCGCCTCAGCTGCCGTCGTGCCTAGGGTGAGGACCGCCGCTTCTACCTCCGTTGTTTGGTGTCACTCGTGTTGGCCGCTACCGCATAGATGGCCGTCGATGCTACCTCCCTACGGCCGGCCTGCCGGTGGTCCCGCTTGTCAGTGACTCCCCTCGGCTAACATGTGGGCCCGCTTGCACCGCGCCATAGTTGATCATGGTTGTAACAACAACAGGCGAACAGAGCTAGCTAGAATGCATAGCTTGTTAGCTCTAAACACAAACCCATCATTCAAGATGAATTTGTTCCATGTCTTTCCATCTTTGCAATGCAGCAACACATCTTTAAAATCTTTATCATGCACATATTGGTCCTTAATCGTTTCTAATCCAAATATTTTATAGTCAAGTTGTGTGAGCAAAGTATATCTCCGAGACAATGCATCAACAATGATATTCTCCTTTCCTTTCTTGTGTTTGATAACATAAGGAAATGATTCAATGAATTCAACCCATTTTGCATGTCTACGGTTCAATTTTCCTTGATTACGGATATGTTTTAAAGATTCATGATCAGAATATATGACAAATTCTTTGGGCCACAAATAGTGCTGCCATGTTTCTAAAGTTCTTACTAGAGCATATAATTCCTTATCATAAGTAGAACAATCCAGAAGAGGCCCACTCAATTTCTCACTAAAATATGCCACGGGTTTTCCTTCTTGCAGCAAAACACCACCCAAGCCAATTCTACTAGCATCGCACTCAAGCTCAAAAGTCTTATTAAAATCAGGAAGTTGTAGAAGAGGTGCATGTGTCAACTTATCTTTCAGCATGTGAAAGGCGTTCTCTTGTGCCATGCTCCAAGAAAAAGGCACTCCCTTCTTTGTGAGCTCATTCAATGGTGCAGCAATGGTGCTGAAATCCTTCACGAAGCGGCGATAGAATCCAGCAAGACCTAAAAAACTTCGCACCTATGTGATAGTCTTTGGAACAGGCCATCCTTGTATAGCTTCGACCTTAGCCTAATCAACCTCAATTCCCTGTGGAGTGACAACATAGCCAAGAAAAGAAATGCGATTGGTGCAAAATGTGCACTTGTCAAGGTTACCAAACAAACGTGCATCACGTAAAGCATTAAAAACAGCACGTCAGTGATCAATATGCTCATCCATAGACTTGCTATAAATCAAGATATCATTAAAATACACTACCACAAATTTACCAATGAAAACACGCAAAACCTTATTCATTAATCTCATGAAAGTACTAGGTGCATTAGTTAACCTAAAAGGCATGACTAATCACTCATATAAACCGAACTTAGTTTTGAAAACGGTTTTCCATTCATCTCCTAATTTTATACGGCTCTGGTGGTATCCACTACGCAAATCAATTTTTAAAAACACAATAGCACTACTCAATTCATCAAGCATATCATCTAATTGTGGAATGGGATGACGATATCGAATGGTGATATTGTTAATTGCTCTACAATCCACACACATACGCCTTGTTCTGTCTTTCTTAGGCACTAAAATAACCGGAATAGCACAAGGACTAAGAGACTCACGCACATAACCTTTGTCGAGTAGTTCTTGTACTTGGCGCTGAATCTCTTTAGTTTCGTCCGGGTTTGTCCTGTATGATGCACGATTGGGTAATGAAGCACCGGGAATGAGATCAATCTGGTGCTCAATCCTTCGAATGGGTGGCAACCCCGGTGGTATCTCACTTGGAAATACATCAGAAAACTCCTGCAAAACGTTAGACATAGCAGGGGCAAGGAACGCTTCATATCGTGAAGTGAAATCAAAGCATCTTTGCATACCAAAGCATAACAAACAGAAGTGGAAGCAATCAATTCATTAACATCAGAGCGAGTAGTAAGCAAGCATGTTCCTTTCAAGGTTACCTCATTTTTCTTGGGGCAAATAAATTTGTTTTGTTTCTTATCATTCCTGACAAGATCCTTTGCAACAATGTGGTTCTCACTTTTAGCATGGTCCTGTAATTTAAGTTTTTGGGCTCTAGCAACATCATCTTGCACAAAAGCCTCTGGAGACATAGGATGTAGCACAATTTTCTTATCATGGTGCAGAAAAGAATACTGATTTGATCTACCATGATGCATTAAATCTCTATCAAATTGCCATGGTCTACCTAGCAGAATAGCACATGCTTGCATAGGCACAACATCACATTCAACAACATCACGATATGATCCAATAGAGAAATTAATTCGCACCAGTCTAGTTACCTTTGCCTTACCGCTGCTATTAAGCCATTGGATGTGATATGGATGTGGATGCGATTTGGTACTAAGTGCAAGTTTCTCGACCATGTCATTGTTGGCCAAGTTGTTGCAGCTACCTCCATTAATAATCATGCAGCAAGAATGCTCTTTGATGACACACTTTGTTTGAAACAATGTGTGCCGCTGATTTTGCTCCGCCTTCTCCATTTGCGCACTAAGCACATGCTGCACAATGAGGCTCTCATAACGCTCGGCATCATTAGCACCAATATGCTCTTCGGATGCTCCATCATTACCTGCATGGTCAGTTGCAAGCATAGCATGTATATCTTCATAGAAATCACTAGCAGATGAATACTCACCGTCATCTTTAACAACCAAAACACGCTTGCTAGGACAGTCACGCTGCACATGTCCAAAGCCCTTACATCGGTGACATTGAACATCTCTAGTTCTTCCTGTAGATGCCATAGAAGAAGCACTCTCGGCGGGTGCTTGGGCAGCCTTTGATGCTGTAGGCGCCCGACTTGCTGAATTAGTAGGAGGAACACGTGACTTACTGTAGTTGTTAGATGAAGAAGGTGTTGCCTGACTCGGGGAGGAAGACAGTGGTGGAGCACGTCCAACCGGAAAAGTAGTCGTGCGTGCTTGCCATGAGTTAATTTTTCCTGCAGAAACATTAGTCCTGGAACTTGCACGACGTCCCTGCACTTCTCTTTCAGCTTTACAAGCAAGGTGAAACAGACGAGTAACATTATTGTAATCTTTGTAAGTTAGGATGTCCTGAATTTCACGATTTAAACCACCCAAAAATCTAGCCATAGCAAGTTCCTCAGTCTCCTCTAAGTTGCAATATGCCCATTTGTAGTTCCTGATAATATTCTTCTACGTTTTTATTTTCCTGCCTCAATTGTTGCATTTTATGTAACAGATCACGTTCATAGTAAGAAGGAACAAATCTAGCCTGCATGACCTGTTTCAAAGCATCCCAAGTTTGTGGTATGTTATTCGGATTTTTCCTGCCATGTTCTTTCCACCAAACAGAAGCAAAATCAGTGAACTCACTAGTTGCAGCCCTAACCCTTCTATTCTCAGGAAATTCATGACATGCAAATTTTTGGTCGACAGCAATCTCCCAAGTAATATATGCATCAGGATCGTATTTACCAGCAAAAGGCGGTATCTTAAATTTAATCCTACCAAAAGCATCATCGTTGTTGCGTACCTCACGTCGGCGACCCATCCCTGCACGATTGCGATGTAGCCGTCGGTGAAGACAAGCTTCTCGGTCATCATGTTCAGTATCAGCAGAGTACTCATCTTCCAAGTCATTCTCATCATGTACACCATCATCAACGTTGTCATCCTCATGTCGCGGGTTCCCCACACCAACACAGATGTTATCAAGACGTCTCAACATAGCAGCTAAGTTGGTGTTGATTGCAGCAACTGAAGTCTCTAGAGCAGCAAGCTTGGTATTGGTTTCAATCTGGGTGGTCTCCAATTGACCAAGCTTGTCATTCGCCACCTGCAAGTCTGCATCAAGCCCCTCCGTGTGCCTCTTTACTTGCCGCTCAAAATGTTGTATAATTCCCCTTGTGCGAGGAGAATGTGCCACGCCATGGCCATCCTCCGAAGCTGACATCACTTAAAAGAACAAAGACAAGAAAACAGTGAAACGAAAACAAAATCCCTAATGCTACTAGGATGTGGCTACAGCAAGGTGCTCACTCTCAACCCATTCACACAAACTCTTACCAATTCTTACCTAGCTCAACAGGAGGGAATGGCCACCAACAAGTCGGCAATCCTTGAAAAGAGAGTGTATCGGTGCCGTAGCAACAACACCTGTCAAGCTGTAGTTGGATATGTGGAGCTGTACGTGGCTGAAAGTAGTGCACAAGGAAGTACTAGTACCACGTTAGTTACAAAAGCAAGACGAGAAATCGTTCAACGGCGGTACCGTGTTGGTCCTAGGCTAGACCGTGCTAGAGACGTGAGCCTAAACATAAGCGTTGTCACACGAATAACCAACAGCTGTGTAAAAGAGAGAGCTAGAACAAGCAGCAACTAAAACAAACCCCTCTATTATCTTTGCTTTTCTTTTCCTCTTTTTTTCCTTTTTTTTCGTAGAAGGTGCCTCAAATCTGTAAACTCAATGCAAGGTTCTCAGAAATCTCACAAGGTTCTCTCTCTCTCTCTCTCTCTCTCTGAAGTAGGTAAGCTGCGAAGAAAGGGAAAGCATTGGGTTCGATGGTGGTGGTTCTGGTAGTGGTTGCAGTGGTGATGTTGGCAACGGGTTTCGTGGTGGTTGCAAAATTCGTGGTGGTGGAGTTGGTGACGGTAACGTGAGTAGAACTCAAAACTCTAGTGGCTAACCCTAAGACCAGCAACTTGAGTCAACCGATGCAAACCGAAGACTCAACAAGCCCTAACTAAGCAGTACTAATAAAAGGCTCAAAAGGTCTAGGAAAAACAGAAACAGATTAATCTAGTACTTTTTTTTGGCTTTTTGTGGACTATAGGAAATTCAGTACGAATAACAATAGATCTCTCACCGATCAACCTTCGCTCTGATACCACTTGATAGCATTATTGGTCCCGATCTTTCGGTGGAGACATGTAACTCGATTGGGGATGAAGGCGACGTTCACAACCTGACTACAACCATCTGAAGAGGCTGTGCCTTGGCGACCGATACACCGACTCCAAGGGTTGCTCGCGATCTTGTGGGGCGCGAATAATCCGGCCACGAGGGCACTCGTTCTGCAAGCAATCGAAGAATAAGTAAGAACAAGTAGAACAAGCACTGAATTTCTAGATTAATATGAAGGTTTCGATCATAAACACGACATGGTGAGGTTTTGAAGTCAAGCGAACAGGTGATCTAATCGACACGCGCGTTGCAACTTGAAGTAGCGATGGCTTACTCGGAATCAACAAAACCTGATTGTTCCTAGCGGCTCTAAGCCCTATTAATAGATGGGAGAATGACCACAGGGGTGTTGGGGTCATACCATAACCCTAAGACACATCCTTAGTGGACTCAACTTGATACATGGCCCATTGGGCCAAAATAGAGTGACGCAACACCGTGGACAAAACAGGTCTCTGTATTAAAACGACGATTGCAGCCGACTCTGGTTAGATATGGATGTGAGGCCAGATCCGGTTGAAAGTAGTCTTGATAAGCTTTCCACGAAGTATTTGCACGCCCGAATCGGAGTCTGAATGAAGTCGTGGTGACCGTCACAAGTTGGTGCTGCCCTACAGTCCAAATCCAGCCCACGCGACTCCTCTTCCCTGATAGTTGAGTTGACGTGCACGAGTACGAGTAATTGGGCCAGTAATCTGTACTTGTGGAGGTGTGGATGTATCAATGGTGTTCATGTCCTCATCAGCCGGATCCTGGCATCCGATCTGGGCCGTCCAACCCCGTGAACCAGTGGACTGGGTTCACGGTGGACTCTTGGATCAGCTTGTGGACCCCATGTGTTAGTGAGGGCTCCGCTCTCTCTCTCCTAGCTGACATGCCGGGCCCACTAGTCGGCCTCTCAACCCGAGGGCCGACGACATAAATCGCTTTTCCAATAGAAAAATAATACCAACAAATTATGAATTTCCATTTAAATTTCATTTAAACTTTGGATGGCCATATCTCAGCCATACGAACAAATTGACTAGTTCAAGTCTCTAAAGTTTTGTTAAATCATGAAGAATCCATTTATGTGCTTTTTATGTAATGTGTGTCTCATGTAATTCCATCGTTTCAGAGGATCCGGAAGTGTAGATCAAGATGTCGAAAGACTGTTTCTTTGCACAAGGCGAGTCACGCTCCCCTTGAGCATTTTGAATCCCACTTTGGGAAAATTATTTTGATTTAAATTAATACATTTCGCTTTATATCGCGAATATAATTGTTTTATTTAGCCATACCTATATTACTTGTTACAACCTTGGTATTGGTATATTATCCTTTGTCAACCCTAGGTAACAAGAACCAGCTAGTGAGAACTCTATATGTGGTGATTACTAGAGATTTTAGGTTTACACTTAGCCATGCTTAACTAGAAACAATTTAGTTGTTTTGCAATGATCTAGACTGTGGGCACCCGGAAATTATACCGTCCAATGCATTTTGTGACCACCACATAATTTTGGATGAGTGGGATCCATACACGCATAAATAGCCACTCATACCTCAATGTGCCCAAGATCACAAAAGTTACAACATTCGGTATAAAATCCATAATGCCGAACAATGAGCAAAGGAGATATTGTTCGGACTCCGCATGCCAGTCAACTTCAGCCTGAGACATGCCCGTCAAACCACACGAAGGCGGCGACCAGATGTGGTACACATCTCAGGAGACTAGACTCAAATTGCGAGAGCTCTACAACATCTCAATTGATCAAAATTCATACTCGTGCTTAGCTAGTCCCCAGGAATGCGACTAGCCTCACACTTTCATCGCAAGCGATTAATAAACATAGCAAGTACCATAATAGGGATAAAGTGCAACGAGGTACATGATACATAATAGGGTCCGAGGTCCCAACATACAACACATAAATATAGCAGCGAAAGTCTCAGACAGAGCTCATAAGCAAAAGATAAAACCGGTGGTGCCACAACCCCACTAGGGCAAACCAGCCGGGCAAGAGCCAAGCTGCAAGAGATCACTCATCACCCTCGCCGCCCTCGGCAGAGCAATGACCACACAAGAAGCATAACTCATAACCGGTATCCTCACCTGAAATAGCGGCGCCGGGTTAAGTACAAGATTGTACTCGCAAGTCTTACCCAAAATTATATACACATAAGGGAGAGAGAAGTATGCAAGCTTTCTAGCCTATAGTGGGTCTCTAGGTTCAACATTTGCATAAAGCTAATTTTATTGAGCAATTAATGAGTAAAATAAGCAAGGACGAGCAAATCTAGCATCATTTTAATTTATGGACAGCAAGTATATAATTCTGAAATGTATAAGCAAAAGAGCCCAAACGGCGCCCTCATCATCAAACCATGGACTACCAAAGTCCATACCAACATGGCACAACATGCCAACCCCACCATCAAACAAAAATCCCATCCATAATAATCCACATTTGATGCTAACATAACTGACTAACACATCAAGCATTGTCCATAACCGAGGACGCGGCTATTCGAATAGATTATACTCTGATCAGAGGTGTACAACTGGACCCACACGAAATGAACAAGCATCAAATGCTACACACCCCGTCGAGTGCGGTACACAAGTGATTCAAGCTCATTACATGCCTTTCTTAGCCCCACCCCAACCACCTATACCACGCTGGGGTTCCCGACGACTCAGTCACGTGCGTGCGTGATGTGACCAAGGCGGGCGCGCCACGCGGGAGGCACCCCCGGCCAAACCTAGGCACCCGAGGCCCTCCAAAGGCTACCTGCCTCACGACTCTCCAACGTGGTATAAATGATCACAGTAGAACTAGTAAGAATAAGCCGGTCCCAAATAAGCATGTGGTAAGTACGTAGGGTGCTTGATTAGATGTCAAAAAGTTCGGTCCTTAACGACCTAGACGGGGCTACTTGCATCAGGGGAAACCAACCTCCATCATCGCCCTATCACCCGTCCAAGTCCAACATATTTCATCAACCATTATTTAGTGTAAGTGCTCAAGTTTTATGCCTAATAATGTAAGTTGTCTATATACCACAATTAATAGCACTGTCCATCCCTATAGTTCTATTAGCACTAAGCATGGCTAAGCATTAATGAATAAGACATCCCAAGTAATCCCAACCAGTGGTAATAGGGTATAAGGACAGCAATATCACAAGAACTGAATGCATAAATAGGTTCTACCCATACACCACAAACCGACAATATTAATATCTAGGCAATGCATGCATATATATACGTATAGATTGCAACCAAATCATTTTTAGAGAAAGCATAGGTCCTATATGCTTAGGTGCTTGCCTTGCTGCTGAGGGTAGTCACTATCCTCCTCTGAATATGGCTCGTTACTCTCCGGAATCTCCGAATCTATCGAAAAGAAGCAATATGCGAATAAGAGCCAAATAAACATGCACATGCAAAATGATCAATAAATTATGAAATAATTACAGTGGGTAGATCATATTTTAACTTGAATTTAGGTGAAAGAATCACCAGATTATCACTTATGGTTTGGAGATATGAAAATGACAAGCTCTCAGGTGCTGAAAATGGCAGTTCTGCAAATAATTAAGTCTACTTTAGAGCATTACAAGCAACTTGCAACTCAAACCAAGTTTTTACAGTATGATTATTTTTAGTGGGAAGTACATCATTCACAGGTCCTATGAGAAATTATTTCACAGCTATATGTGTTGCCATTATTTATATATGGGTTTTACAAGTTAAAAACATAGGAATGCTAAATAAACTCCTAAACATGATTTAAGAGGTATTTTTGTCAAAAACAACACCACAACAGCAAAGAGTACTAAAATATAAGCTCAACAAAAATGGTTTCACAATTTTAGCTTTTACCAACAATTTCTTACGAATTTATTAAGAGCTAGACCACGCAAGGGATACATATAGCTATTTATATTTTTACTGGGAAAATCAGTACAAAAGTTGGTCATTTTTATTTTACAACATTGAAGAGCTCTGTTTTATGAATCTATAGGAATTTGGTTCACTGGATTCGGAGTTTATATGGATTAGCTACGGATTTTTAAAGTTCATACCTCTTTCAGCTCAAAAGCTATCTCAGAAATCGATTTCTATTTTCACTCCCCTACTTCCACCGGACTTCGCTCACATGGCAGCAACCTGGACGTAGGGTCGTGCGATGCTAAGGCCTCGGGCTGATGGCAAGAGACGGAGCAAGGCCTCGGGCTGATGTCAAGAGACGTTGCCTAGGGCTGCTTCAACCGAAATCAAAAGAGATGAACTCGGGGTGAGTTGCAGCCACCTTCTAGCTGCAGCAATGGAGTGGACAACCTATAGAACATTGCTATAGATGTTCAACATGGAGGGAATTCAAAAGAGGCACCATGGATGAAAAGGAAGCTCACCAAATGGAGGAAAACAAAATACTGCTGCTGCTGCCCTGCAGGCTGAAACCACCACTCTCTTATTCCATCTCGATCTCTCTCAACTCTCCATGCATGTGCAAGATGTTGGGATGGATGGAAAGCTTGGATGATGGGGATTGTTGTGGTCTAACATGCAGGGATTGATCTTGGGCTATTGGATGGGATTTGGGGAGGAGAAGTGAGATGATAGCTCAGCTTGAGGAAGAAAAGAAAGAACAAGCAGTGAAGATGAAAAGGTAGGAAGAAGAAGGGGTTTTCTCTGCCCCCCCCCTTAAGTCCTGAGGTGGGAGCACGCCCATGGGTGTGTTGTGGGGCTAAGGAGGCACCCAAGGTCAGTGACAAATGGGCCCAAGTCGTGGTTGTCTATGAGGGTGAGACAGGTGGGTGAAAACTGAGTATAGATTCATTCTTGCAATTTCCAGGATTTATTTTTCTCTCCCTCTCTTGGTAAATTCAATTTGACTAGGCAACACTTGTTCAACAATTCAGGAATTTGGTGTGGTGATAGGTGTTGGTTTATAGGTTCCATTTTTCAAGGTTTCACACATAAATTCCAAGTATTTTAAATCTGGTGAAAAGATGAAATTTGTTAGACTGAAAGTTGGTTTTAATTTTTAGGAGGCCAAAACAGAGAGTAAAAATTCCACAAAATTTATATTTAGTGATGACAAATAAACTAATATTTTAATAAAACATTAAACATGTATACTTCTGTTCAAGCAATTGCTCAAATAGAAGTGGTTCCAATTTTGCCGATTAGAGTTAATTTTGTTATCGCATATGATCAAATTGCAATATAGTAAATATGAAATCTAAAGGACAACAAATGCACTTCTAAATACCTGGTTATGAGCCTAGGGCTGTTACATAGACTTTGGGAATAACAATGTCTCTTTGGGTAATCTTGGGAAATTGTTGGTTGCCTAGACATGAATCTTCTCTATTCAAAATTCCCAAAACCCTGTTTTCGGCTGGGCTTGAGGTGCATGGTTAGTTCTAGTTAGTCGCACCTCGACCGACATATGGACCGGTCTTCAGGGCTCTATTGCAAAGCATAAACCGTACTACCACATGTCTAATGGGTAAGGCTTAATTTGTAGCGTAGATCAGCCTTAGGTGAATGACCACAGTTAGAGGCGGATGAAGTCTGGTTGTTGACTGACGTCTCTGGCAAATGAAGGTCATCAGGGTCCGGGACCGAGATGCCGGGGGCATGGACCATGTCTACCTGCCCCAGGGTTCTGGCCATAGACGAGGGTTGCTGTCTATTCTTTTGTCTAGGCTTGGGCTGGGTGAAAGATTTTGTCACGATCTTGGCGTTTTGGATACCTTACTGGTACGCGAGTGTATTGCTGACGTGCAGTCAAGTATTGTGTCTTGTGGGTAAAGATGTACACCTCTGGCCAAAGTATAAACTATTCGAATAGCCGCGTCCTCGGTTATGGGCAAGCCTAGTAATGTACCCTTGTTAGATGTTTTTTCTATTAAAATGGAACCTTGGATTAATGGACTAAAACTTGATGGTTGACCGGTTTGGGTCTGGTTGGCCTGGTTTAGGGCAATGTTAGGCCTGGTTTAAGGCAAGAGTAGGCCTGGTTTAAGGCAGGTTCTTGTGGGTTCGTGGTCTTGATAATAATTTTGAGATGGACATAGGTTCGTGCTTTATAAATGCTTTGGATTACCAAAATGATTTAAAAGGCTTGTTTGCTGCAAAATAGTCCTATTGAACAATTCCTTGTACCCCCTCGCATTAAATTTGCATTAGTTCGGTGTGGCTTACTGAGTACTGTGAGTGGTACTCAATCTTTGAAGATGAATTCCTAGGTGGAATTATTGCTTATACCCCAGTTGAGCGCCCGTAAAGATGGAGCTGTAGGCCTGTTTTCCATTGCTATTTTTCTTTTATTGTCAGGCTTTATGCGCCTTTGTAATAATGTAAATATTATCGTTATAATAAAGAGGTATCTTTTGTATCAATGTTGTTGTGGTGTACCCTGGCTTTTCCTAGGATGGGGATTAATACACTGGCGATTGGGAAAAATATGTTTTTCCTGGCCGTGACAAGTTGGTATTAGAGCCATCTTGACTGTAGGATAAGCCAAACTGACAAAATCTAAGGACATAATTCATAAAGAAAACTATTTGTGAAATTTCCTTTTTTCCTTCTTCCCTTGTGCAATTCGCAAAATGTTTATTAATTTTCCCTCCTTTGGTCTCAACTTGTATTAGATGGATGGATTTGCCAAGAAACTAGAGAGGATGCTAGCAGATGCAACAGTTCGTTATAGTAGATATTGGGTCGATATGTTCAAGAAGATTGAGGAACTTGAGGAAAGAATAGAAGCACGTAAGGCAAGATGCCAAGCAGCAGCAGCAGCAGAAGAAGAAGAAGAAGACAAAGAAGAAGTTACTGCCCCTCCGTCAAAGCGCCAGAAGACTATAGGATCCTCAAGTGGAGTGAACGAAGCTAAGGAGCCAACATCGGAAGATTTCCCTTTATGCCCCAAGAAGGAGTGAAGATCCTAAAGAACCTTCCCGTGAAACCTAGGCTACCCAAGAGTAGTGGCGTTTTCTTTTCCGTGTGTTTCTTTGCTTGTGGGTGTAGGGTATGGTTTGCATCTCTTGTAATGTAATCGTACTAGGTTGCTTGTTTAATCAACTTGCAGAATAAATGTTACATACATAATATCAATAAAAAATTAGATCTTTTAAGGTCTTCTCCTTAGTTCTGATTTATCTATCCCTATGTTTCCCCTCTCCCACCTAAAATCCCACAAAAGATGGTTGACAGTGGAGAAAGTAAGAAAGACAGAAGTTTTGACAATGATGTCTCCAGTTTTCGAGCAAGTGAATTGTCTGCTTAGAAAATATAGTGTTGACCCAGCATATAATCAACTAGAATGTTCTACTTGGCACGCTACCACAGCAAGTATGTCAGCAACGCCAGATCCAGCATCCAAGCTAGTTTGTTCCAGTGCAAGCACCCATGACACAGGCCATTGTATCACCGTTTCTTAAAGGGACAAGCGCAGCAAAGCCAGTCAGGCACGAAGGAAGCAAGGTCTATATGCAATGACTGTGGTGAATAGGGACACTATGCAAGAAACTGCCCCTAGAAGGCATATGTGAGGACTAAAGACGTTCCACATAGCTTCAAAGAACAGAAGATACAAGACCATATAAACCGTGGGAACCCAAGTTTATGAAAAAGAAAAGCATCAGCAGTGATGGAAGAAGATTTCATAGATTGGAAATTCACAGCCATAGAGTGCTCTCCAAACGACAGGTTAACTATACCCAAGCGTCTGTGAGGATGAACTTTCCATGCAGGATGGCAGTTAACGGAATATCTCAACCGTCGTGGCTCCATACTGTCGAAAAGTGAACTATCAGACCAATAACCTTCGATGACGAAGATGAAGATACTCTTGAGGATCTTATGGAATTTAAGGCATGTACCCGTTGTGGAGAAATTGGACACGTCGCTAGTTTGTTTCTCACTCTCTGCCCTCATTGTGAAGAAGACCATCCACCAAAGGAATGTCTTATAAGAGGGATCACCTGTTATCTATGCAAAGGAAGGAATCATGTGCCAAAAGATTGTCAGAATGGTTGGTTGTTAACTAAGGTAGTGGAGATCCAACAGATGACATTCCAACTCCGCCGTGAACTCATGGCTACCAGCAGCAACGACTGAATCACCACTGATGGTTAGTCTAATCAAATCTTAGATGTGATGAAGGATGAAAACACAGTACATGGCAATGACCAAGGTTCCCAGCAAGCTACAACATCGAATCCAAGTGGTCAGATCCGGAAGGATACACCTTGAAGTCGACCGGATATCACATGTTAACAATGTCATGAATCCGGACACTTTGCTAATAAGTGCCCAAAACGGAAGCATCTGTCTGTCCACGACATCAACGGTAACACCGTTGCTCCTAGTGCTATACCGATGATAGTACAATGTGACCAAATCCAGATGAAAGTTACTAACAAGACAAGTAAGATCAACAGCTCTCTGAAGCTGAACCGTTTGCCGTGACAAATTGTCATCGATGCCACCAGCAAAGGTCTAGCTGCTTGACTCGTAGCAATCACAGTACCAACTGATCACGATCAAAAGGATAAATCATGTCAAGGCAATCGTAATCTACTCCAACCTCAAGCATCCACTAGTAGGATTGATGTCAACAGTAGCTTGGCACCTCACAGTGTTCCAATCCAGATGCAAAACAATCTATTGCATGAAAAAGAAGCTAGGACAAGGAAATGTTAGTCTGTTACCACTGCAACTATGAAGAACATTTCTCTAGGAAATACCCACAACGGAAGCATTACCCTCACCATCATTCCAGCCACTATGAACAAAAGGGGATATATCTAACGCAGCATGGTCACTAAAGCAAATGCAAAACCTGAGATACCTCGTGCTAATTTGAAGTCACAATAGAACCAATGTACCTCTGTTCAAGTACTTTTCTCATTGTTTACCGCAGTTTCGTGCAATCATGTAATAAGAGAGAAAAAGAAAATAAAGAATGGATTTGGAAGTTATATAAAATGTTCCATTCTGAGAATGTCAGAGTTGAACAATCTGTACAATTGTTAATGACAAAAGAGAGCTAGAATTTCATTTCTTATAAACCATATTCCTCTTGGACTTAATGACCTAGTTGTCGGTTGAGAAGAAAATCAATTAATCTGTCTCTCCCTAAAGCGCATGAACAAGTGACATGACTTTCAGTCCTAGCGACTGGACCTTTCAGGGTCATTAAAGACATTAACTCTGTAAAACGAATTCAACAATGGACATGGACCGTCTTATGAATATCACAAAGACACTCATCTCAAGGATCTTATAAATGATAATTCAAGCCTGTCAAGCACAATGTTTGTTTTGGAAGTAACATGGCAGAAAGAGTAGCATGACTTACTAACCCAAAAGTTTCACTGAAAACAATCATTGGCAACTAACCCTAGTGGGACTTAACACAGATTAAGAGTGATAGCTTTTCCTTAAGGCAGCCGATACATCTTTTAACAAACCACTTCAAAGAAAATCTGAAGACAACAGGTGAATTGTTCCGTCGCTACAAAGAGAGTCTGAAAAATGCAGACGATGGCCATGAAAGGAGTAGGCAGAAAGGAGATTGATAAAGAAGAAGATGAAGTGCGCAAGCAAACCTGGAAAGGAGTAGGCAGAAAGGTGATTGATAAAGACTATCCAGGGAATGGACCATTCTTATCCAAGGAACATATTAAACTTGTTAAGTTTGTATGGACAACAACCAAGGTTAAGAACAAGGATGACCCCACAGGAAAGGAATTTCTCAATAAATTTGTAGGAAGGCAACTGCAAGTGTATAATCTTTTTGTTTAGAAGGCTCAGTGGAAAATGCCAGAAGCTTTAGATGGATCCCTAAGTACAAGAAGTAAACATGATTAAGATCACACCTAGTGGTGAGAATATGAACAGGAGCATTTTCCATCTAGTCAAGCAGGAATTGTTCGATAAGGAAAGTGATAAGAACCAATCAAAGGTCATGATGTTAGAATACAATCTCAGTTAAAGGAAACCAGTTGAAGGACCAACACACTTTTGGGAAGAATTGTGACAACAATCGATCCAGAGCCAGTAATGATGTGTATAGCACAAAAGTTTGAAAAGTTTACTGGGAGGAAAGAGAGCCTTAGCGATGAGCAATTTTATAGATACCAGAGTCAAAATTCTTGATCCAAGATAGAAAGTTGAGGCAGACAACCAGAACATTTGGGTGCAAAGCTGAAACTCAGAAATTTATTCAGAAACCAAGTGCGTAAAGAGTAGATCTTCATACTTTTACAACATATCAGGAAGTTTGACAACATGAGTAACTCATCAACCACGGAATGCATTGAGACATAATCCTGCCTAGTGGATAAACGAGGATCATGATGCACATTGACCAAACTTGCAAAACCCAGCCACATTTGAAGATAAGACAAAACCGAGGGTTTGGTTCTATCATCAACATTTTACCAGAAGCTACATGAAGTATAGATGACCGTACCATGCACTGCCCTGACGGATGGATCTAATAGGGAAAATCACAAGAAGGTTGGGAGTATGAAAGAGGTCAGATGAGGGAAGCATGTGTAGAAGAATGAATGATAGTTGGAAAGTTGGACACGAGTACCCCTATTGGAAGTTGTTCCTAGATATAGTCGAGTGTATCGCCAAAATAATATATGGATGACAATACAGTGTACAAACACCTGTTTGGTTGGACCCAACAATGAAGCCTCAGGGTTAACAGGTGAAGATTCATAACGAATACAAGCCGATTGTGAATATCTCAAAAGAAGTTTCTAAAGTATCAATCTAAGCTAGAAGAAATTGTTCTCCCTTTGACAAGCAGGAGTTTTGAGGAAAGAGTTTTTGTATGAAGCACCAATCCACCTAGGAAATATGCAATGACTCAAAACCAGGAAACGATCGTATGGGGAAAAGTTGGTACTGAGTTGCAAAGGATGTACTACTTTCCAGTTAAAGAGGTTCACCGAATTGAAGCGGTGCATTCCAATGTTCGCAACTCAGATGAAAGCCAGATGGAGGATATACGCAGATTTTGGACTACAACGGGAAAGTCGACTTGATGGATTGCAAAGGAACACAAAACAATTTATCCTTGTTCAGGCCCTCGATGTGAGGTAATACCCTATTCCAGCTGTGGTGTATTGCCTTTGAGGTTTCTCTGGTGAGATTTTGTTCTGCCCTCAAGGGGCTCCCTGCCTCCCCTTATATACCAAGGAGGCAAGGCTACAGGGTAGGAATCTCAGTCGGACTCTGACCATGGGATTTCCTTCTAGTATCCTTTACTTATCGTACAAGGTAATATGTGCCGAGTCCTATTGTATCCCTAATTACAAGGTTAGGCCTATCCTCTGTTCGAGTGGCCAGAAAGCTTCTCATGAGGTACTTGAGGCTCATTGCCTCCACAGTAGCCCCTGAGACCTTCATAGTTCAGTCATAGCTAGTGTCGAGTGCTCATCCTCCTTGCTGAAGATTTCCCGAGTGCCTTGCACCCGAGTTCTCATTGTCCGAGTGCTTCTTCTCCAAGTCCCGCTTCATATTAGCTGGCAACGAGGCTATGAAGGGCTTCATTGGAAAATATGAATAGCGCGCACCTATTAAGTGTAGCCCCCGACTTTTTGCTTAATTGTGAAATAATTAAACATAAAGTCAAAGATCTTTAACCTTGAAGTCTTTTCTGAGTGGTATATTTCTCAGAAATTAGACTCTTCAACATCATGTCAGCTAGAAATATGTTTGCTCAAGGCAATTTTGGCTAAGCATGTAAGCCGAGTACCACTTCATGGATTTTTACCCAATATGTGGTGAGGTGTTCTTGAGAGATACATGCATCCTCAATTTTAATGGAGACCAGCTATTGATCCTTATAAGGATATATCCTCAATACTTGTCAAATAATTTAGATATCTAAACACATGTGTCCAGCAATTAGGCTTAACGTGAAGCATATTTGATTATTTTGATCGGTTTCTGTAAAATAGCATCTGTACTGTGATTTTAACACAATCAGCAGTTGGCCCAATAGGACATACTATTTAGAAACTTATATCTTACGGCTCATTACCAAGCTAGTCGGCCCAAGCCCACTAACCCAGCTCAGGCCTTATAAAGCAATGGGAGAGAGAAAAGATTCCTCTTTCTCCCCCAATCCGCCGAACCCCTTCATCTCTAGAAATCGCGCCCAAACTTCACGCTTCCACCTTGCTAGGGTTCATTGCTACTCGTGCTCCTGGCTTGAGACCCACTAAGATCCACCTCCCGGCGCCGATTCCTAGCATCCGCAAGCTTTTCCATTTGTTTCCTTCCCCCAGTAATGCTGAAGGCCCCGTTCGAGATCCCCGATATGTTGTTTGGAGTCTGGCCGGTGTCGAACTACAGCACGGTGAAGCTGTGGATTTTGGAGAAGAGGATGATTCTTCAACAGCAAGAGACCATCAACTGGTGTCTAGCTGAGAGTGAGTCCGTCCCTGCTCCAAACCCGGTGAAACCGTGGTTTTTACTTCATCTTTTGACCGCGGTTTGGCTCTCCCATCTTCGGATTTTCTCCGCCGCCTCCTTGCCTTCTACCAGATTGAATTGGTGAGTCTCAATCCCAACTCCATTCTTCAAATTTCTATCTTTGCCACTCTCTGCGAAGTTTTTCTAGGGTTTAGGCCCCATCTCAATCTCTTCAGATACCTCTTCCACATTAAGACCCAGCCATCCAAATCTAAAATCCAAACCATCGGGGGGCAGGCCTTCAGATCAGGAATGAGATGAAGAGGGCCTACCTCAATGTCCCCCTAAAGACTTCTCTCAAGGGGTGGCACCGAGAGTGGTTCTACTGCTTGAATCTGGAACCCTCTCTCCCCCCCCCCCCTTTCATAGTCAATCTTCCAACTGTCTTGGAGAGCTGGTCCTCCGTGCCATCACACGAGGAGATGGGGTAGGTCTACCAGCTGCTGGAGAAGATCAATCTGCTAAAGGAGAAAGGGTTGACTGGTCCCTGGGTGGCAAGATATTTTCTGAATCGTCGAACCCGACCACTAAAGGCCAGGAGCCACTTCGGATTTGACTACCAGGGCAAGAATGATCCGAGCCAGGAATATCCCGACTTCGTTGACAAGAACAAGGTCACTGACACCCTATTGGGCTTCTTTGTCAATGGAGTTGTGGAGATCGAAGACGAGGAACGAGCCCCTAAGCCCTACTGCAAGGGCAGGCCCCGACCAAAGGTAACATGCTATGTTGCTGTTAACTTGATATCCATCTGTGATGAATGCCATGAATGTTGTCCAGCTCTGCAGTGTGTAATAGATAATATCCAAACATTTGCAGGACTGTGAAGAGTTTGATTATGATTCCCAAGACCAGTCAGCCGTGGGATCCAGAAAACGCCTAGCCAGCCTTTCAGCTGCCCAACCCAGCCCCAAAAGGACTGGGAAAAGACCAGCAACTGACTAGGGCAAAAGGAAGGATGTGCTAAGTAAGGCACCTGGGAGACTGAGGATCAAGAACACCAGCAGCACTGCCCCCAGGCCTTCTAGCCCCAGGACAGCACCGCCAAGTGCCGCGATCCCCCTGTCAGCCGTGTCCGGCACACCACCGACTAGGCCAAGCTCGCCTCTACCGATTGCCACGCCAATGAGCCCGACAGTCGGCAGTTCTCCGCCGCCGAGCAAGCTATCTAGTCCCTCACCGACTTCCTCCATCCCCAGCGCACTGGGGTGGAAATTTAAAACTTCCAAGAGGTATGAAAATTTTCAATCTTCAAAGAGAATTCAATATTCTTGCAATATCTTGAAGGCTGTATATTTTCTGCAGGAAGCCGAGTGACACTGACCCCAAGGGGGCAACGCCACTGTCACACCCTGAAAATTTGCTTTAATTAAAAATTGTTTTTGGGTAAATGGAAATACAAGAATACACTAGAAAATTTTTGTTTGAGAACAATGTTTGAATAAAATTTTGAAATTTCTAATATTAAAAATCCCAAGTCAAAAACTTTAAATAAATGTCGGGATGCTTTTATATTCCTAGGGTTTTGTCGGAATATTTTAAGCGTTTAAGTGTTTACAATAATAAATTTTTTGTGTTTCGTGGTGGTTTTTGCCTCTGGTAAATTCCTCATGATTTAATAAACCCTCTGAAATTTTCTCGGAATTTTCGGAGCCCCAGAATTAATTTTAATGGGACAAAGGTCATTTTAGTAATTAAATAAATATAAAATAAATCCATTTTCTTTTCCCCTGTTTGGGTCATTCCAGATTAAGTCCTTTGAAGTCTCCTCGTTCATCGCGAACTCTGACTCCCTTTTTCTTCTAGGGTTTTGCGTTGTGCCCGAAACCCTAAAACCTCCTCGACTTTCCGATTCTCAAAAATATTCTGATATTTTGAGCGACCGAAAGTTTCCTAAACTATTCCCCGTTCTTGACTCCCAAAATATTCCCCAGAGATCCCCTATATTCCAATATTCCCGTCTCCATAAAAATAACCCTATTCTTCGATTCTCGAAATATTTTTTCCATTTTCGAATCCCCACAAACATTCAATATTCCCAAGCCAACTGGTCCCAAAAACTCTAATTCTTACCCAAACCAGGATTCCATAAATTTCCTTGAGTCCAAAGAGATTCCTATATTCTTGGATGTCGAATATTCCAATTTCAAATTCTCGCTGAATATTCCCCGATTCTCATGTATGTATATATATGAATATCTCAATAATCGCGACCCTCCAAAATTCCGAACATTTTCCCCCAAATTCCAATATTCCTATTACCCCTTGAAATTCTAAAATTCAAATTCCAAATTTAGGGAAATTTCTAGGAAACCCCCTTCCTTTTTCTTATTTTTCCTTTTTTCCCCTTCTCCCTTTCTTTTCCTTCTTCCTCCTTCTTTCCCCGTTCTCTCTCCTGGGCCGAGCTCTCCCCGGCCCTCACTCAGCCACAGCGTGAGAGGCCGAGCCGCCCCGGCTTGCTCCGTCCTCGACCTGGCCCACATGCTGCCTCCTTGCAACATGCTCACGAATCCGCCGCCGCCCCGGCCGTGCCTGCCGCCGCTTTTCTTGGGGCAGGTGGCCGTCACCGCCTCAAACTGTCTCCCCCTCTCTCTCCCTATAAAAGACTCTGTGCCGCTGCCCCTTTGCATGCCCTAGCCGCAGCGCCTTGCCCTCTATGAGCCGCTGTCGCCCTCCAGCCTCGCCACCCCCTCTGCGCCACCGCCGGCTGCTCGCCGCCGTCGTCGCTGCCGTGGCCTCCTCCCTCTGCCGGTGAGCATCTAACCCACCGCCCCATCGCCTCCCTCTCTTTCTCCTCCGGTGTCTCATGGATCGGGAGACCACCCTCTGTTGCTCCTCGCCATCCTACACCGCCGCCGGTTGCCGTGGCACCGTCGTCGGCACCTTCGACCCAGCGCCATGCTCCATTATCGTCGCCCACACCCCTGCGTCGCCCCGCCGACTGCCTCTGCAGCCCGTGTGACTACTTTGTGGGCTCGGCGCTTCGCTCTCTTCTATGTCAATGATGACTGGGCCCCACACTTTTAATCCCATGACACCTCGACCATCCGATTCCCCAAAGTCAAGCCGAGCCGTTGAATCTCCATTAAAAACCCTGAGTCCACCTCGTCCATTCGATCTATCCTGATCAAATCCGAACCGTCGGATTCCAATAACTCAATTTGGAGCCACATCAGCCCTAGCAGTCGAGTCATCAATCCACCTCAGCTGCCACTTCGGACGCCACCTTAGCCCTTAGAGCCATCTTATCGCCACATGTCTCAAGTCATCAGTCCACCACAGCCATTTGCCCTTCGGCTTCGTGGACTTAGTCCATCCTAAACCCAGTCTATGACAGTGGGTCCTACCTCAATTTCCTATACAAAAGTAATTACTTCAAAAATTAATTCCGAAGGAATATTCTCGAGAATATTCCTTTTCCTTTTCTATCGGATTTATTCTGAATTCAATCTTCCGGAAGCCATACCTTTTTCATCCGAACTCCGATTAGACCCATTCCTCTTCCTAAATTCATCTAAAATTATGATCTACTTGTTTATGTACTTTTTATGTATTGTTTATTTGGAGTTTCTTAGGGTTTTCCTCATTTTATGTGTAGTCGCATATAATCGCCGTTATGGAATATCGTGGAGTGTGCGGAAGAGTTCGGAAGAGCAATCAAAGATATTTTGTTGCAAGGCAAGGCACATGAAAATCTCCTTGAGCATGTTGATCCTATTTGTGAAAATTATTTTATTTTAACGTTATTGCATGCAACGCTTTTGAATATCATTATTATGGGTATTTATTTATTATCCTATATTCCTTGATTATAGCCATTTTGTGATTGATGCCTTTACCTTGATACTCTGGGTAAATAATATTGACTAGCTGGATGCTTAATTATTTATCTGGCTAGATTATTTAGGATTTGCTTAGCCATGCCTAGAAACTACAATGTCATTTTATGTGGGAAAAATTAATGAATCACTTATCAATAATTAATGGACAATGGCTATACTCTCACGATAGTTGGTCGTGGCTGGTTAATTATTTGTGCCAACTAAAACTTGACTGAATGGTGGGTTGTGAGCACCAGGATTATGAATGTTGCTAATGGTGCTCATGACAGTTAAAGACCGGTTCGCAGACTACTTGTTGCGAAGCAATACCCGTGCTAACCACAAGCTAGAATGGGTAATGGCATGAACTAAAGTGTGATTCGTTCAACCTGAGGCCCCACGGTGTGTTGTGGCTGTGTTAAAAAGACCACCATAGTTGTGTCAATAAGTCCATGTCTTGGGCGTTGGACCGTCTCCCTGTCGAGGAACATGATCAACCCTACCGGAGACTGGTGGTCCAGCGGGTGGCACTCTTGTTGTGTGGTTTACATGGAGGGTCCTGTCACAATCTCTATTCGACTACTTTCGAGTATCGCGACGCATGGCTGACATGATGTTGAGATTGTGTCTTGTGGGTAAAGTTGCACACCTCTGGCCAGAGTAAAACTATTCGAATAGCCATGCTCGCGGTTAATGAGCGAGCCTAGCAATGTTTTCTGTGATTAGTCCCACACTACTTAATAACGCTGATAAATGATGGAATCTTATAGCGCCGGTTTGGAGGAAATATGGTTTGGGCCTGAACTGCGTTGGAGCACTGTTCAATGGTTGATTCAATACTGATTAATAATTAAACTACACTGTTTTCAATGCTTTTAAATGTAAATGTTTTAAATGCGGTTCTACGCAAATAAGCCATACTATGCCTTTCATTTGGAATTTCGGTTGTATTACATTGCATTTTCTAGTGTGGCTTGTTGAGTACGGTGGGTAGTACTCAGTCTTGCATTACTGCAATCATCACAGTGAAGCTTTGCGAGGAGGAGAAGGTTGGTGTTTGGCTTATACCCCAGTTGAGCTGCCTGTGGCTTGGTGCCGAAGCTATGCTAGTTGCCATTCCGCTGCAGTTTTACTCTGTGTGAGGACTAAGTGCCTCTTCTGTAAGTATTTATCGTTTATCGTTTTGGTTATTTTTATCAAATTATCGATTTTTGTACCTCGGCTGATTCCTGGATGAGGATTTATTGCACAAATTATCTTTGGAAATTCTGGTGAATTTCTGGGCATGACAAGTTGGTATCAGAGCCAAAACTTGATTGTAGAATAAGCCAAACGGTCAGACCTTAAGGACATCTTTTCTAAAAAATCTATTTGCGAAAATCTTCTTGCTCTCTCTCCTCTATGTTTGATCTCTCCCTCCTTACCCCTAATCAATGGCAATAGAAGAAGGATTCCTAATTTAAATTTTTCAACTTTGTTGTAGATGGCAAACAGAGAAAGCGTGTACCTTGGAGACAGTGGTTTCTCGGCAGAGCTTCGCCGCATGGCTGCCGAAATTGGATATGAGATTTTGCCAGTGTACCACCACACAATTGCCAACAATGGTACGGACTTCTGCTGCAAGATCACGGTGACACTCGACTCCAACCGAGAAGATCTCCCTCGACTCGTCTTCGCTGCCAAAGCCAATCATTTCCTGTCCGCTCGGGAGTAAGTATCTTATGAAGCTTTATGCCAGCTCCGTCATTACTTCAACATTGCTCTGGCAAATACGGTGTATCATTATCATCCCTCTCACAGTTGGTCAGGTTTGCAGAATGGTTGTGAGAATACCTAGTATGAAGACAACATGGTGATAGTGCACATGAGGACTATGCTACATTACTTGGATGACCTTCACGCCAATTACCAGGAATGAACCAGAATCCAGATTCATGCACAGCAGATGAAGATCGACAGGTTGCAAAAACAAGTGGATTAACTGACACAGCAGAACCAGGAACTACGTCATAAAAGGATCCGAGAATTGGAAAAGGAGCTCAAGGAACTGAAAGAAAAAGTTGATGCCCCTCAGCCAGAAGAAGACAACTCGCCACTGGAAGCCAAGCGCCTTCGCCTTGGATCTACCAGTGCCGCACCTGGGGAAGGAACGTCAAGACAGCCGAAGAAGTCGAAGAAGCTCTCCGATTACCTTCCCAAAGCCTAAGCTACACCCTCAAGATTACTTTTCACGTTTAGTTTAGTCGCGTGTGTTAACTTGATTGTTAGTGTGCTGGTGCTTGCTCCTTTGGTGCTTGTGTGCTTGGGTAGCGTATGGCATATGTCAGGTGGTGATATGGCCATACTAGTTTGGCAGTGTAATAATCAACATTCTATATTCATTATAGACCAATAATAATTTAAATATTTAGTAAAGAAGATGCTCATCTCTCTCTCTTTGCTCTATACTTTCTCTCCCCATTGATCCCCTCATCATAGATAAGCAGTTTATACACGATGTTTTGGAGGAAGAGATTATGTGGAAATTGGTTTTTGGATCGTGCTGACTGTAGTTGTAACCCTGTTCCACCTCAAGATATGCAAACTTGGTTTGGTCGTAAACCCTAGTTCACCAAGAGTCAGCAGACCTTTGTTGGATAGTGGAAGCTAGTGTTTGGTATATGTCTGCTAGATAGAGCTAACCTTTACGCAGACTTAAGAAGGCACAAGTAATGAGTAGTCAGTTTAATTCATCTTTGAAGATTGCGACCAGGACTTAGAAGACGAAGCAATTTGCCCAGGAAGACAAGAAGAACATGATGCGGAATATTAAGAGACAAGTTAAGCCAGGATTTATGGAATATCCTCACCGTTCCAATTTTTTCAAGAGGACAACTCTATTAGTTACGATTGAGACCAAAAAAACAATATTTGGATATGGATAATTCCTCAAGACTGCATACAAAGCGTCAACATCATCGGCACGGGAATCACTACGGTAAAGGAATGACAAGAGAAGACATGCCTAACTCACAATGGAGTTAGTGAAAGCCAGTTTATGTTAATGGAGTTAGTGAAAGCCAGTTTACATTAATGGAGTTAGTGAAAGTCAATGAAAGTCAGTTTATGTCGATAGAGTTAGTGAAAGCCACTTTATGTTGGGAAAAGTAAGCTTGACCAAGTTATTATCTTTAGAGTAATATCAGTCGTCACCCCGGTGCTAAGTCCATTCATTCTAATAAATGGTAAAGCAACAAGGACAAGGACAGAAGCCTAAAATGGAAGAAATCTAAATGCTAAGCGAGATATCAAAGAACGAAGAAGTTGTTTAACTCATAACTCAACGGAAGACTTTGATTATGCGAGTAATAGTCAGGAGTTTTAGAATATGATCACTTAGGAACAAAAGATAACCTCATGCAACCCAACGCATGATTGGATGGTGTTCAGTTTAAGCTCAGCAGGAACAGGGAGAACCCACTATCACGGACAGTGGGTCTAATTACGAAAACTTGGTAAGTCAGATGGTACGCCCTAAATCGAAGAGTCAAAGCAAGTACTCAACAGACTTGGGGGCCGACATTAGGAGTTAAGAATCCCAACTATGGATCAATCAGTTAAGAAGTGATTGAATGAACAAGATACCTACGATGACCCTAGAAGTTAGAGATGAATATTTCCATCACTATTATGAGAATCTAAGTATGGGGATCCTAAGAAACAATGAGTAGGAAGGTAGGAAGAAAGGTGATTGATAAATAAACCGGACGAAGTAAATTCAGTAGAGGAAGGAAAGTGTTCCACCAGGGAGGATTAGTGGTCAAGAACACCTCGGCACCGTCCCTAAGTTGGCTCACAGTTGAAGAAATGGTATGCCGTCAACAGGAGAGTACATAAGATACGCCAGTGACAAATGGACAGTGTAACCGAATTGGATCTGACATTAAAGGGATCAGGGCTAGTTGGAGGTTGACCGGATCACCAAATACAGGACGGTCAAAAGAAATAATCTGCTCAATAAAATCGCGAGACACTAGTGTGGTAAATGGATGGAGATACAAACTACCGCTAGGACGAACATGGAGATGGACTTCGAGAAGTGCCACCAGAAGAGTTGCAGGAAAGAGTAGGAGACCAACCAAACCCTTATTCTAGCTGCCCCAAATCTCGGGACAAGATTTCTGTAAAGGGGATGGATTTGTCACACCCTGAAAATTTGCTTTAATTAAAAATTGTTTTTGGATAAATAGAAATACAAGAATACACTAGAAAATTTTTGTTTGAGAAAAATGTTTGAATAAAATTTTGAAATTTCTAATATTAAAAATCCCAAGTTGAAAATTTTAAATAAATGTTTGGACACTTTTATATTCTCGGAGTTTTGTCGGAATATTTTAAGCGTTTGAGTGTTTACAATAATAAATTTTCCGTGTTTCGTCATGGTTTTTGCCTCTGGTAAATTTATCATGATTTAATAAACCCTCTGAAATTTTCTCGGAATTTTTGGAGCTCCAGAATTAATTTAAATGGGACAAAAATCATTTTAGTAATTAAATAAATATGAAATAAATCCCTTTTCTTTTCCCCTGTTCAGGTTTTTCTTGATTTAGTCCTTTGAAGTCTGCTCGTTCGTCGCGAACTCTGACTCCCATTTTCTTCTAGGGTTTTGTGTTATTCCCGAAACCCTAAAACCTTCTTGACTTTCCGATTCTCAAAAATATTCCGATATTTTGAGCGACCGAATGTTTTCTAAACTATTCCCTGTTCTCGACTCCCAAAATATTCCCCAGAGATCCCCTATATTCCAATATTCCCGTCTCCATAAAAATACCCCTATTCTCTGATTCTCGAAATATTTTTTCCATTTTTGAATCCCCACAAACATTCGATATTCCCAAGCCAACCAGTCCCAAAAACTCTAATTCTTCCCAAAACCAGGATTCCATAAATTTCCTCGAGTCCAAAGAGATTTCTATATTCTTGGATGTCAAATATTCCAATTTCAAATTCTCGCCGAATATTCCTTGATTCTCATGTATGTATATATATGAATATCTCAATAATCGCGATCCTCCAAAATTCGGAACATTTTTCCCCAAATTCCGATATTCCTATTACCCCTTGAAATTCTAAAATTCAAATACCAAATTTAGGGAAATTTTCAGGAAACCCCCTTCCTTTTTCTCCTTTTCCTTCTTTTTCCTCCATTTTTCCTTTTTCCCCTTCTCCCTTTCTTTTCCTTTCTTCTTCCTCCTCCTTCTTCCTCCTTCTTTCCCCCGTTCTCTCTCCTAGGCCGAGCTCTCCCCGGCCCTCACTCCTCAGCCGCGGCGTGAGAGGCCGAGCCGCCCCGGCTCACTCCGTCCTCGACCTGGCCCACGCTGCCGCCGCCAGGCCTGGCCCGTGCTGCCTCCTCGCACCGCGCTCGCGAATCCGCCGCCGCCCCGGCCGCGCCTGCCACCGCTTTTCTCGGGGCAGGTGGCCGTCGCCGCCCTGAACTATCTCCCCCTCTCTCTCCCTAAAAAAGACTCTGTACCGCCACCCCTTTGCATGCCCTAGCCGCCGCGCCTTGCCCTCTGCATGCCGCCGTCGCCCTCCAGCCTCGTTGCCCCCTCTGCGCCACCGCCGGCTGCTCGCCGCCATCGTCGCCTCCATGGCCTCCTCCCGCTGCCGGTGAGCATCTAACCCACCGCCCCGTCGCCTCCCTCCCTTTCTCCTCCGGTGTCTCATGGATCGGGAGACCGCCCTCTGCCGCTCCTCGCCGTCCCACACTGCCGCCGGTCGCTGTGGCGCCGCCGTCGGCAGCTCCGCCCCAGCGCCATGCTCCGTCGTCGTCGCCCACGCCCCTGCGTCGCCCCGCTGATTGCCTCTGCTGCCTGTGCGCCGATGCCGGCCTGCGCCCCGTCATCGTTGTCGTTTTTTTGCCCGATGCCGGCCTGCGCCCATCCCCAATCTGCCGCCGCCTGCCGCTGCCGGTCTGTCATCGCCGACCCGGCGCTGCGCCATCCTCCTTGCCGTCGACGTCGACGCGCCGCTGAGCTTCTCTTCTGCCACGCCATGGCCGCGGCCTCCTGTTTGAGCCAGCCATGGGCCACTGCTCTGTGGGCTCGGCACTTTCCTTTCTTCTATGTCAATAACGAGTAGGCCCCACACTTTTAATTCCGGGAAACCTCGACCATCTGATTCCCCGAAGTCAAAGTCGAGCCGTTGAATCTCCATTAAAAACTCTGAGTCCATCTCGTCTATTCGATCTATCCCGATCAAATTCAAACCGTCGGATTCCAATAACTCAATTTGGAGCTACATCAGCCTTAGCAGTCGAGTCATCAATCCACCTCTGCTGCCACTTCGGACGCCACCTCAGCCCTAACAGCCATCTCATCGCCACGTGTCGTCAAGTCATTAGTTCACCATAGCCATTTGCCCTTCGGCTCCGTGGACTTAGTCCATCCTAAACCCAGTCTATGACAGTGGGTCCTACCTTAATTTCCTATAAAAAAGTAATTCCTTCAATAATTAATTCCGAAGGAATATTGCTGAGAATATTTCTTTTCCTTTTCTATTGGATTTGTTCTGAATTCAATCTTTCGGAAGCCATACTTTTTCCGTCCGAACTTCGATTCGACCCGTTCTTCTTCCTAAATTCATCTAAAATTATGATCTACTTGTTTATGTATTTCTTATGTATTGTTTATTTGGAGTTTCTTAGGGTTTTCCTCGTTTTACATGTAGTCGCATATAATCGCCGTTACGGAAGATCATGGAGTCTGCGGAAGAGTTCGGAAGAGCAATCGAAGATGTTTTGTTGCAAGGCAAGTCACACGACAATCTCCTTGAGCATGTTGATCCTATTTGCGAAAATTATTTTATTTTAACGCTATTGCATGCAACGCTTTTGAATATCATTATTATGGGTATTTATTTATTATCCTATATTCCTTGATTATAGCCATTTTGTGATTGATGCCTTTACCTTGATACTCTAGGTAAATAATATTGACTAGCTGGATGTTTAATTATTTATCTAACTAGATTATTTAGGATTTGCTTAGCCATGCCTAGAAACTATAGTGTCATTTTATATGGGGAAAATTAATGAATCACTTATCAATAATTAATGGACAATGGCTATACTCTCACGATAGTTGGTCGTGGCTGGTTAATTATTTGTGCAACTAAAACTTCACTAAATGGTGGGTTGTGAGCACCAGGATTGTGAATGTTGCTAGCTGTGCTCATGACAGTTAAGGACCAATTCGCATACTACTTGTTGCGAAGCAATACCCGTGCTAACCACAAGCCAGAATGGGTAATGGCATGAACTAAAGTGTGATTCGTTCAACCGGAGGCCCCACGGTGTGTTGTGGCTGTGTCAATAAGACCACCATGGCTGTGTCAATAAGTCCATGTCTTGGGCGTTAGACCGTCTCCCTGTCGAGGAACATGATCAACCCTACTGGAGACTGGTGGTCCAGCGGGTGGCACTCTTGTTGTGTGGTTTACATGCAGGGTCCTGTCACAATCTCTATTTGGGTACTTTTGAGTGTCGCGACGCATGGCTGACATGATGTTAAGATTGTGTCTTGTGGGTAAAGTTGTACACCTCTGGCCAGAGTAAAACTATTCGAATAGCCGTGCTCGTGGTTAATGAGCGAGGCTACCAATGTTTTCTGTGATTAGTCCCACACTACTTAATAATGCTGATAAATGATGGAATCTGATAGCTCCGGTTTGGAGGAAATATGGTTTGGGCCTGAACTGCGTTGGAGTGCTGTTCAGTGGTTGATTCAATACCGATTAATAATTAAACTACACTGTTTTCAATGCTTTTAAATGTAAATGTTTTAAATGCGGTTTTACACAAATAAGCTATACTATGCCTTTGCTTTGGAATTTCGGTTGCATTACATTGCATTTTCTAGTATGGCTTGTTGAGTACGGTGGGTGGTACTTAGTCTTGCATTACTGCAATTATCAGAGTGAAGCTTTGCGAGGAGGAGAAGGTTGGTGTTTGGCTTATACCCTAGTTGAGCTACTTGTGGCTTGGTGCCGAAGCTACGCTAGTTGCCCTTCCGCTGTAGTTTTACTCTGTGTGAGGACTAAGTGTCTCTTCTGTAAGTATTTGTCGTTTATCGTTTTGGTTATGTTTATCAAATTGTCGATTTGTGTACCTCGGCTGATTCCTGGACGAGGATTTATTGCACAAATTAGCTTTAGAAATTCTGGTGAATTTCTGGGTATGACAGCCACCAACCCTCATGGCAGATCCCGCCCCAGCTGAGCTCGAACCAGCCATGCCGTAGGCCAAGCTGGAAATCACCCCAGCCCCTGAAGCTGAGGTAATCCCACTAGCCGAGCTACAAGAACCAGCCAGTCAGGATGTTGCGGTTGAAGCCCTAGTCCCTGAGCTTGTCTAGGAAGCCATGCCGCCAGTTGAGCCAAGGCCAAGGACTCCATCACCTCCGCTGTCGTCTTCTTTTGATGAAGGCAATCTCCCCAGACTCGACGCTCCCCCGCCAGTCTTCCCCTGGACATTTTATTGGGTTACTCCAAAGGGGGAAGCTGAAAGCTTCGAGCATGACGAGCAAGCAGCCCAGAGATAAAGGGTGAACTTGATGTATGCTGCCATCGCTGCGTTGAGGGGAATCCAGGTACACGGTCAATCTTGCTATGTTTGCTTATTGGCGATTTCTCAGAGTTTTGCATCCTCGTTGTTTGTTTTGCTTGACTTCGATACTTCTTGTGCAGAAGGTGGTCGACCAGTCAGAGAAGATGGGAAAAGCCTTGACTGAACTCGCCCCTCAGCTTACTCAACTCCAACAGCTCCAGACTGCCAAGGAAAACCTGGAGAGATCCAGCAAGGAGAGGGAGGAGTGGCTGAGGGGGTCGGTGGACAAGCTCAAGGATGAAAACTGGGCTCAGGCTAGGACAATCAGAAGTAAGATTCCTTTTTGCCCAAGTGAACTTGAGTAAATCTTCCTGCATTATTGAGTCTTGAATGTCTTCTTGCTATAGCCCTCGAGTCAAATCTCAGTGCCCAGTCCTAGGAGATCGAGCGCCTGAAAAAGGAGTTGAAAGAGCTCTAGAAGGCTAAGTCGAAAGTGAACACTGACTATGCGAGTAAGTCACTAGTCCGACTGTGTGCTCGACCCAGTCAGGTGTCTTGGTTTGCTGATGTACTTGTCTATGTGTAAACAACTTTCAAGGCCAACTCGCAGGTCCAATTTGGCGCTTTTGCAGAAGAGTTAAAGGTCATAAAGAAATCGCGGCAGATCATTGTTGACTCCGTGTAGACCTTGCTTGATATCATGCAGCCACACCAGGGCGGATCCAGCTCCAGCTCAATTGCTCAAGTAGTGAAACGCCTCGAGGAAGCTCCATAGATATTAAAGAAGTACTCGAATGAGCGCGTTGCCGTCGGGATTGCCCAGGCCTTGACCATGACGAAATCTCTCTACCCTTGGGTAGATATTGAGGCTGTTGGTGAAGGCTTTGCCGAAGGGACTACTCCGGAGCAGGGCTTGGAGCTGATCAGCCAGGTTAGGGCAACTGCAGAAGCTATAGCCAAGGACCTGACGATGTAGATAGAAACATTTATGTAGTTGGTGTTCACCAAAAACAATATATAAATGTATATTTTTGCTGTTTATCGTTAAGTCTTGCCAAGTACTTGCTGCCTCTAAGCCATCATTAGTTTTACCCGACTAGATGGTTTACACCAAATGAATTGAGATTAACTTAATAAAAATCGTTGACCTCTTAGGATTATACTCAGGAAAACTTAATGTAGTTGTTGTAAAGCTTCATGACTTAGATAAAACAAGATTAGATTTTATTAACGACAACAGGCATGTATTAACATGTAGCCCCCGACTCACTACTCGGTTGGAACAAGCGACGTAGTGAGTTAGAGTAACTAACTTTATATGTACAAAAGGAGTACAAAACTCAGGTATAGAAAGGACGTAGCTGTTTTATGTTCCATGAGTTGTTGATCAGGACGTCATCTTCTGTCTTCAGTCGGTAGGCGCCCGAACGTGTCACCTCAGCGATAATGAACGGCCCCTCCCAAAAAGGAGATAATTTATGCCTGTCTTTGGTGGTTTGGATTTTTCTCAAAACGAGATCTCCCACCAAAAGGCGCGGCCACGAACATCTTGACTATGATAACGATGAAGGCCTTGAAGATACCTTGCCGACTAGATGGTTGCGATGTCCCTTGCTTCCTCCAACTGATCTAGTTCGACCATTCAGTCTTTAGTTGATTTTGTATCTGAGTGGGCCCGGACTCGTGGTGAGCCAAACTCTAACTTGGTTGGTAACACAGCCTCAGCACCATAGACCAGGAAGAAAGGGGATTGCCCTGTTGCCCGACTAACCATGATTCTTAAAGACCAGAGAACAGATGGAAGCTCTTGCACCCACCGCCCTGCATATGGTTGTAGTCGGTCGAACACCCTAGTCTTGATACCTTGTAAGACCGTGCCATTGGCACGCTCAACCCGCCCATTGCTTCGTGGGTGCGCCACAGAAGCATAATAGATTTTGATGCCGAAGTTGTCACATAAATCTTAAAAAACGCCGCCAGTGAACTGAGTGCCGTTGTCCGTTATAATATGGTTGGCAACTCCAAATTGATATATAATACTCATGATGAAGTCTTTTGCCCTTGCCGTTGTTATGGTAGCAACGGGTTTTGCCTCGATCCACTTTGTGAATTTGTCCACTGCGACGAATAAGTGTGTGAACCCTCCTGGCGCTTTTTTGAACGGTCCGACCATGTCAAGCCCCAAACTGCAAAGGGCCAAGAGATTGAAATTGTTTGTAGTTCTTGGGCTATAGATGTGTTTGTTGTGCAAAGAACTGACATCCCTCACATGTCTGAACTATGTCTTTAGCGTCTATAACCGTAGTCGGCCAGAAGAAACCTTGTCTGTAAGCCTTTCCAACTAACGTCCTTGATGCAGCGTGGTTGCCACAAATACCCGAGTGGATGGATTGCAGTATCTACTTGCCCTCCTCAAGTGTGACGCAGCGCATGAGGACTTCAGATGCGCTTCTACGATAAAATACTTCATTATTGGACTCCTCAGTATCTGCTTGTCTTCTAGGAGGAACCTGATGATTAGAGTCCGCCAATCTTGAGAGATGATTAGTACTTTATTTGTTATCGGGGTAGGTTCAGCCCCCAACTGCTCGAGTACTAGTTTTTTCTTGACTGATGGCTCCAATAGTTGCTCGACAAAGATTCCGGTTGGGACCACTTCTCGTTTGGATCCCATGTTGACTAACTCATCTGCAGCTTCGTTATATCAGCACAGCACATGTGTAATCTCTAGCCCGTTGAACTTGTTTTCTAGCTTTCGTACTTCCTGACAATATGACGCCATGTTGTCGTCTAGACACGTCCAGTCTTTCATGACCTGGTTCACCACGAGTTGGGAATCCCCGCGCACTACCAGTCGGCGAATGCCAAGTGATATTGTGATGCGGAGCCCATGAATGAGTGCCTCGTACTCGGCAACGTTGTGGGATGCTAGAAAGTGTATCTGTTAACGCCAAAATTTGGCACGCATTTCTATCATGTTCGGTTAAGGAAAGGACTATATTAGTCGGTGGAAATTTATCTGGAAGAGACCGAGTCTGGAAAGGAATCGTGAAGACCGCGCTATGGCAGTTAATTACCTTATCTATAAATTAGGTAGTTTTAATACTTTTTAGATAAAGCTGGTCTCGTGTCCGATCAGGGCTTGTTAGTTTTCCTTTTATAGTTAGGAAACTCCTGTTTCGTGTCCGATCAGGACTGTATCAACTCGGGGTATATATACGTATGCCCGGGGACCTTGTAAATCATCTCTCAATCAATCAAATTCGGCGCATCGCCACCCTTTACCAACGGGTTCTTGCTTCTCGAGCCGAGCTGCATCGGTTAGGTCCGAACTCCTGCGAGAGGGTAAGTCTCGTTACCCCGACTACCTATCGGCTAGGACTTCCTCGGTTAGGTCCGATATTCTAGTCGGTTCATGGTAGTCGGCTTACCACGGTGTATCTGCTCTGTCTACGGCTGCATCGGTTCGGTTCGATCTCTTAGGCCGATCAGGTATATCACATCACGCGTGCATAGTTTTCATCGGTTTACTGGGAATAGTTTATCGTCAGTTTGTGCTGCATCGGTTGGGTCCGACCTACTAAACTGAGCGATAAGTTGTTCCTGTTAGGCCGATGGTTCCTGTGCAAGCGTCTTATCGGAATGTATAGCCGGTAAGTCATCATATACATACAATTGCATTAGATTTATCGGCTCATTGAGGTTCTTTTATCATCATTAATCTGTGCTGCATCAATTAAGTTTGAACTACTAGATTGATAGTGATAGATTTACTCTTGCTGAGTCGATAGGTTTTATGCGATGTTCTATCGGAGTGCTTAGCCGATAGGTTACCTTTTAAAGCCGACTGCATGGTCTATTGCTTATTATTCTGCTATCTATTTTATCATCGGCTTCCAGCCGATGGCTATGTGTCTTTTTGACAGTCGGCTATCTTATGGTTCGTTTACATTACCATCGGCTTCTAGCCGATGTATCAATACATTGACATGCTACACTATCATCGGCCTTCCAGCTGATGCACTCGTTCTTATCGGCAGTCGGGCAGTCGGCTGGTTTATTCTCTGCTCATATTATCATCAAGCACAGCCTGACTTGTTTGTCTATATCGTCATCGGCTTCTTAGCCGATATACGAGCGCTGTTGGCGGTCGGGCAGTCGGCTTAAAGGACTCGGGCGCGAACACAGGCGAGAACCTGGGCGCGAGTCCAAGCGAGAACTCGGGCGCGAAGACGAGCGAGGACCCGGGCACGGACGACTACCCGGGCGCGGGCACGGATGAAGACCCGGGCGCGGGTAATACATTCAGTGCGGCGCTAACAATTACTGATCACTGATCTAATATTTTCTATCTCCTTGTCAATTGCGGGGTCAAATTGACTGGCATGCCTACGAACCTCAAGATTTTAGGACCTGCACTGGAGTGAAGCAAATCTCCCAGGCCTTCGCGTGTCTCCCAGACGCCGGATGGCCCCCCGCGGTTTTCGGCGTCAATAGTATCTGAAGGACGTATTTCAATTTTTCTCTAGTGGGTGATGTCTGAACGACGCCAGCCCCTGCTCATCCAATCCGCGGAGAACCGTCGAAATACACCGTCCAGTATTCTAACTTGTCCGTTGGTGTAGCCGTCTGAACCTCTATCCACTTGGCCACGGAGTCGGCAAGTGCTTGTGACTTGATTGTTGTCCGAGGTGGAAAGACAATGTGAAACGCCATCAACTCAAGCGCCCATTTAGCGATTCTACCAGTGGCCTTGCGATTGTGCAGGGCATCCCCGAGTGGATACGATGTGACGATTGTGACTTGATGCGGCTGGAAATAGTGCACCAACTTCCGGACAGTTATGAGTAAGCCATAGAGTAGTGTCTAGACTTGGGGATATCTTATCTTGGAGTTGGCTAGGACTTCGCTGACGAAGTATACTGGCCTCTATACTTTTTATATGTGCCCAGGCTCTGCCCGCTCTACAACCAACACGTGATGACTACCAGAGAGGTTGCCGCTAGATATAGTATGAGTGATACCAACACGGGTGGTGATATGAGGAACTTCTTGAAGTCTTCGAAGGCTTGATGGGCTTCTGTCGTCCATTGGAAATTGTCAACTTTCTTCAGTAATTTGAAAAAGGGCAAGCCCCGTTCGCCGAGTCGGGAAACGAATCGGCTGAGTGCCGCCGTGCAGCCGGTCAGCTTCTGTACATTCTTTTGACTAGTCGGGGGTGCTATGTTCATGATAGCGTTGACTTTCTTTGGATTAGCTTCGATGCCTCGCTGTGATATGATGAAGCCGAGTAATTTTCTCGAAGGTACTCCGAAGACACACTTCTCCGGGTTCAACTTCATATTGAATCTCCGAAGTCTTTGAAAAGTTTCTTCTAAGTTGGCAATGAGGTCTTCCTAGACTTTGGTCTTGATTACAACATCATCAACATATGCCTCCACATTGGCCCGAGTTGAGTGTGAAGACACCGTTGGATAGCACATTGATATGTTGCGCCAACATTTTTTAACCCGAACAGCATAGTGACATAGCAGTATGCTCCAAATGGCATGATGAAATAAGTCTTTAGGCAGTCCTCCTCCTTCAGGCTTATTTGATGGTACCCTGAGTAACAATCGAGAAGATTGAGCAACTCGCACCCCACAATGGAGTCGACCACCTGATCTATCCTGGGTAGACCAAATAGATCCTTGGGGCACACCTTGTTTAAGTCGGTATAGTCGACGCACATGCGCCATTTACCATTCTTTTTTCGGACCAAGACTGGGTTTGCCAGCCAATCCGGGTGATAGACCTCTTTGATGAACCTGGCTGCAAGGAGTTTGGTTATCTCCTCCCAAATAGCATCTTTGAGGTCTTGTGCGAAGCGCCACAGTTGTTGTTTGATTGGTTTGGCGTCCGGCTTGACGTTGAGGGAATGCTCAATCACCTCCCTTGGTACACTACGCATGTCGGAAGGTTTCCAAGCAAATATATTGCTGTCCGCCTAGAGGAAGGTGACGAGTGCGTCTTCCTATTTAGGGTCGAGTCCAGTCCCGACAAGTGTAGTCTTGGTGGGATCGAAACGGTCCAGGGGGATCTTCTTTGTCTCTGAATCTACCGAAATTCCTGACTTTGCTGCTTTCCTTGCCAGAACTTGATCGTCCTCGATTGATAGTGTTGCAGCAAGTTAGATATTGTTTCGTCCAACTACTGCCACTTGAGACTAGGCCAACTCGTAGCTCTTCTTGTCACAGGTGAAGGCTTGCTTAACATTACTGCGCAAGGAAAGTACTCCTGCTGGTCCTGACATCTTGAGCACCATATATGTATAATAGGGAACCACCATGAACTTGGCTAGTGCTGGGCATCCGAGTATGGCGTGATCACGGTCTCGAAGTTGGGAACCTCGAAGCAGATGTTTTCAGTATGGAAATTCTCCCGTGTGCCAAAAGTAACTGGCAGAGTGATTTGTCTGAGTGGAATGGAAGAGCGGTCAGGGATTACCCCCTGGAAGGGAGCAGTACTTGGACGTAGCTCGGATCGAGGGATCTTTATCTCGTTGAGCTTTTTGGCGAATAATATGTTGAGAGCGCTTCCTCCATTGATGAAAACCTTCCTCAACTTGATACTCCTGATGACCGGATCTAGGACGAGTGGATAACGCCCTGGATGCGTGACTCGGTTGGGGTGATCTGCGCGGTCAAATGTGATTGCCATCTCTGACCAGCGCAGGTATTGGGGGGGCATCTGTTGAGACCGAGTTGACTTCTTGGGCTTTTTGTTTCCTTTTGGACTCGTATGCAGACGGCCCCACAAAGATGTGGTTGAACGCAGCCTGGGGATCTTGGTAGTCGACGGCTGTGCCCGAGTCTGGCTTGTCTTTATTCTTGTTGTCGTCAGACGTTGACGTCTGCTCAGAAGCAAACTTTTTAAGCATGAAGCAGTCCTTAGCCACGTGTTTCCCCTTTGGGTGGAAAGGGCATGGCCTGTTCATGACTTTCTAGTAATCGTCCATCTTTGAGGGTTGCGGCCGACTTTGCTCCACGGCAGCTACTATGTTGTCCGACTTGCGTTTGCGGTTGATGGACATGGTCTGTGCTACGTCATCAGTGTCTTTCTTGTCCTTCTGTCGGGGCTCCTTCTTGTCGTCCATGGCCTCGGCAACCGCATCGACCGAATCGGCGTATTTGTTGGCCATGTCAAATAGAGCTTGACAGAAGTCGGAGGCTTCCAAGTGAACTTGGCAATGAATGGGGTGTTCTTAACTCCCTTGTGGAAGGCGGTGATGATGACCTCGTCCTTGATCTTTGGGATCAAGTTCCTCTTCTCAGAAAACCTCTTGATGAAATCACGCAGAGACTCATTCTTCCTTTGATGGCATTGATATAAATCGTACTCGGAAGACGACCTCTCATATGTTCCTTGGAAGTTTGCAGTGAAGCGTTCTCAGAGTTCTCCCTAGGAGCTGTTGACCGCCTGGGAAGTCCTATTAGCCATGTCCTCACCGAGTCGGCTAGGGCGACCGGGAGGTAGTTAGCCATGGCTTTGTGGTCGCCTCCGGCTGCATGAATCGCCAGAGTGTAAACTGTGAGCCAGGACTCTGGATTGGTCTTCCCATCGTATTTTTCTATTCCAATCGGCTTGAAGCTAGATGGCCAGTCGACTTGCTGTAGTTCATGGGTGAACGCCGGTACTCCATCATCCAGGTGAGGGCTCTGACTCCGACTACAGCAATGAACCCGCTCGTGGTGGAGGCCGAAGCGTTCATGCTCATCTTCCAACTGGCGGCGCTCGTCTTCCTCGCGTTCCCGGCGCCGGGTGTTGATATCATGCCAGAGATCGTGCCGTAGTCGGCCTCGGACATCCCGGTTGTCGTGGCGGTCATCCTGATGTCACCGCCATCGGTCGTCGTTTTGATTGTCGAGTGACGTATGGCGCGACTCCGAGCGTGGTTGACTGGAGCCAGCCTCCCAGCGTCGTGCTGAGACAGATGAGATCACCGTATCGGAAGCCATCCTGTTGGACGGTATGAGTGTGTCTCCTGACTGTTGCCGCTGCTAGCATGCTACAGCGATAATCATAGCTTTGATCCTTGCAATCGTCGAAGTGGCCTGATGATCAGACCCGAACTGCAAACTGTCTAGTAAGGTGGCAGTGGCTATGATGTTCTGTTGTGGGCTCATGAAGACATCATGGTCGTCGACTCGGGTTGACAGGATCTCCTATTGAGCAGTCCACCTAGCCTTGCATAGATTGTCATTACGTGCGTCGCGGTCGGCTTGTAAACGTCGTGCTTCTTCCTTCTATTGTTCACACAGTCGGCGAGCCTCCTCCTCTTGCCAATCGCGTAGTCGGTGTGTATCTTGAGTGGGAGTTGAGCTCTTAGATACCATGAAGATTTCACGTGGTGGAGAGAAGCTTGCCGAACTGCTGTCCGACTAAGAGTCAGAAATCAGAGTAGTTGAGGGGGGTAAGTACAACTCTGACCTCCCTAGATCCAATCTCGAGCGGCTCTGGGCCGTATCCGAGTTGAACTCCAGGGGATCGAGTCTGCCGCATTAGATGTTGATCGAAGTTATCTGTGGCATTGCCGAGTCCGGACGAGAGGTTGACGATCTCCTCCTCTCTTAGCCCAAAATCGGTCAACTCGAGGCCGAGTCCAAGTCGAACACCGAAAGAAAGAGTTGTCCCTGGACTCAGGCATGTTGGGGATCACTGCAACATGTCACCGAAGATTGCCGTAGCGTTGAGTAGGCCGGCTGGCATGGAGTCGGCTTGGTGTCTAGCCGATTGGATCGAATTCGAGTCGGACAAGGTGAGGTCACCGAACTTGTTAGCGATGAAGTCGAGGCTCCCGAAGCTAATCATCTGCCCGGGGAAGAACTTGTGTGGGCACCCCAGAAGTGCATTATGGAGAGTAATTATTATGACAACACGAAATATCTAGATGGATGGGATCTCAAATAAAAACCAATTAAGTATAGTAACCATCCATCCTCATCGCAGCCTTGCCATAATATTTACCCAATCACAATACAATTCCAACGCGCCGAATTCAGAAATAAAGAGATATTTGGAGAGTTGATTCACCAGTCCGAAACGGCGAAGTGTGCCCGTCAAACCACACAAAGGTGGCGACCAAACATGATACACACTTCTGGGGACATGGTCGACGGTTGACCAAACATCCATGCATCTCATCATTTCTAAATTCATACTCATGTTCAGCTAGTCCCCAGGAAAGCAACTAGCCTCACACTTTCATCGCAAGCAATTGATAAACATCACAAGTACTCTAAATATGGATAAACGAGCAGCAGGGTTACATATATTACATAGAGGGTTCACACCCCAATTCATCACAAAGTAACCCAAAAGATAGCAGCGGAAAATATAAACATAAAGGATAAAACCAGTGGTGCCAATACCAAACCACAGGGCAACCGACTGGGGATAGAGCATAACTTCAACTACAAATTATCCTCGCCACCCTCGGAGGGATAATAGTAGACCACATCCGAGTCGTCGTTATCCTCACCTGAAAGATATGCAGCGTGAGTACAATAAGTACTCAGCTAGACTTATACAATAATAATAGTACCAAGGAGTAATGCTAGTCTCTACATCAAGGAGTATGGCTAGGTTGATCTGATTTTGCATAAAGCTGATTTTATTGAGCAAATAATACATTTAAAACATAAGCATTTGTGAAATAGGTCAATTTGAAAATTTAGGACAGCAAGCTTATAGTTCTGAAATGAAAGTAAAAATGAGCACAATCCCATGCTCTAACATCAACAATGGGCCACCATTGCCCAAATAATTATGCTACACAAGCATACCATCTTTTATGGCTAAACCAAGCCATATTTAACATCAAAGCCTTTCATATAAACCCATCCATCCATGACTATCCGAAGTCATGGTATAACAACATAATCCCATAACCACATATCCCAAATTGGATGCTAACATGAGTGACTAACATATCAAGTAGTCGTCCTGTAACCGTGGACACGGCTATTTGAATAGTTCTTACTCTGATTAGAGGTGTACATCTTTACCCACACGATGTGATAGAAGCCAAACGGCTACACTCTAGTTTGATCCGTACCCATCGGTACCCACACTCTACACATTGAGTGCGGACTAGAGGTCACAACAAAACCTTTTGCACGCTTAGCCCCAACCACCTAAACCAAGTCTGGGCCCCCGACGACTTAGTCCTGCGTGTGTGGTGACTAAGGCGGGCTCACCATCGCGGGAGGCACCTCCGGCTAAAACCAGGCGCGCTCGAGGCCCTCCAAAGGAAATCCCTCCTCACGACTGACAAACGGGCGTAGATGGCCACAGCCTCCCGTGCTACTGAGTTAAGACGTCCCATTCTCGACGTGTGGAAGTACGTAGGGTGCTTGAATAGATGTCAACATGTTCGGTCCTTAACGACCTAGACGGAGCTACATGCATTGGGGAAACACCATCCCGTCATCGCCCTATCATCCGTCCAAGTCAAACATATTCTCAATTATAAATCATAAGTTATTCTTTTCAGATTTTACCCCATCCATGCGTATTAAACTAGTTTTGAACCGATAGCTCCATCTATCAGATTTTTCTAAGTCTAGGAATAGGCATGGCTAAGCATTCGGTAAAATAAAAGTATCCCAAAGTCCTTAACCAGGGGTGACAAGGTGAAAACATGGTATCAACAACCAAGGAATGGAAATGCATACGATTGGGCAATATTGACTCTACCCGTTTTCCCATTTTAAATAGACTGAAACATGCATATAGATATTTCTTTCGCAAACAAATCAATTTATTAAAAACATAGGTTCAATATGCTTAGATGCTTGCATAGATGCTTGCCTTGCTGCAGCGAGTGGTCACACTCAACTTCAGGTTCTTGCTCCATGTACTCCGAATTGTCTGAATCTACCGATAAAAAGCAAATATGCAAATAAGAATCAAATAAACATGTTTATGCAAAATGCCCAATTGATTATGAAATAAATACAGTAGGTAGGCCACATTCTAAAGTGAATTTTAGTAAAAGAATCATTTCAAAATCTTTTACGGTTTATGAGTTACAAAAATAACAAGATGAAAGGGCTGAAAATGGCAGTTTTGTAATTATTTATATTGTAACCTTAAGTTATTATATTTGACTGACATGTTCTATTAAGATTTCAAGAAGGCATGTATTTTTATATAAAAGAGCATAACCTACTGGTTCCAACAAAATTAGGTTCACTGGATTTTGATTTAAATTGATTTAGTTGTGAATTTTACAAGTTTATCAAAAAGCAAAGTTAGAAATCACTTAGGCCTATTTTGGGAGGTAGTTTTGTCAAAAACAATTTATCTACAGCAAAGGTTACAATTTTCTGAGTTAAACAAGAGTGGTTTCATATTTTTAGCAGTTAGGATGAATTTTCTAGAAATTTATAAACTTCTAGGTTATAAAGAGGTATACAAAAGGTATTTTCATTTTTAGAGAAAAATCCTACACAGAAGTTCTCACCTTTTAATTTACAAAATTAAAGAGAATATTTTTATGAATCCATAGAAATTTGGTTCACCTCAAAAGGAGTTATAATGGATTTTATAGAAATATTTCAAGTTTCTAGGCACAAAATAAGTTATTTTTGCTTCATATTATTTTATGGATATTTTCTGTACAGAAGTGGTATTATTTTATCTCACAGCATTAAATTTCACCAAATTACAGAACTAACAAAATTGGTTTCACTCAAAAAGGAGTTAAAATGAAATAGTTATGGATCTTTCAAATTTGGTAAATTTTCTGTTGGAAATTAAATCGGCTTATCTTTTCTTCTCTTTTCCTTATTTTTCCTCAGCTGGGGCCCATCTGTCGGCGGCACCAAAACAGAGGAGGCGCAGGCTGGCTGGGCCGGCGAGCTTCTCGGCAGCGACGACGGCGAACGGCGGCGTTTCAGACGGCGCAGCCAAAAGAGAAAATAAAGAGGAGTCTCGGGCGAAGCTGTAGGTGGTCTTCTCATCACCGGCGGTGGACAAAGCTAGGCGCAGTGGCGACACGAGCGGCGGAGTGGTTCGGGGTGCTGAGGCAAATCGAGCTATGACTCGTTTCATTCCAAATCCATGCATGCATGTGGTTCTAAAGGGCTCTAGGAGGCTCACTGGAGGTCGCGCAGGGTCCGGCGTGGTCGGTGCAGCAGCAGCAATGTCGAAGATAGGCCGCGGCGCGGAACCCAGCGGATCTTCGTCGATAGCATCCTCCGTTCAACGAGCTGCCAGGCAAAAGGGTGCACGGCGTCAGGTGAGTCCTAAGGTAGCTACTCGTGCGATGAATCGATCTAACTCTCACCGGGGAGTGAGGAATCGACGGCGGCGGCAGGCGGCCAGACTTGGGGACGACGACGCCGATCTCCTTCCTCGCTGCACCAAACTGGATGACTCTTGGGGCATCTTGGAGCTGGAGGTGAGGCGGCACTGGTGGCGCAGTGGCTCGGTCAGACTTGCTCCGAGGCGGCCGGAACGGCGAGGCGACGCCGGCGGCGGCGCTGCGGATCAGAGAACGAGGACGGTGGTGCCACGGCGACTTTGGCCAGCAAACCTGGGGCGGCCAAGTGCAAAAATGGAACCATTAGAAGGTGTACAGCATGTTTTGGCAGAGGGAAGAGGATGGAGTTCACCAGAGCTAGCTCGGACTCAATCGAACACCTTCGGTGGTGAAGAAAATGCTTCTGTCTCCGGCGGTTTTAGGGCTAACGGAGCTAGTCTCATGCCAGAACGTGAGGAGGGAGAGGAGGAGAGTTTGTTGGCGTGGTTTGCATCGAAAAGGTTGATGCTCTCAAGAAGTGGAGCTTGGCTGGCTAAATCAGTAGGCAGAGAGAGTGAGAGGGAGGAAGAAGGAGGCAGTGACACGTTTGCTGGGGCCTGCTGAGGTGTATCAGCTCCACAGTATCCTTGGTGGGTCCCACATGTAAGGCAACAATGTTCTACTCATATTTAGCTAAGTTGTGACTATATTTAGTGGGTCCATGAAGGGGAAACCTAGGAAGAAGAGAGAGAGGTGCGGGTGAATTTCTTGGTGCAACACACTGTTCCATGCTGTGCTATGGCTTACAAGTGGGCCAGGTCTTGTGGGTCCCACTGGGCAGTGACTTTGAGAGAAGAAACCTCTAGAGACTAAGTGTTGTGAGCTGTATGGACAGCTGTGTTGCATCTGTGATTTCAGTAGGTTAATAAGGGATATAAATTATGGGAAAATTATTGGTGGTAGAGAAAGATGTGCTTAACCAGCTGGCCAAATTTCGTGGTTAGAAGTGGTCTGGCTTGTCTTTGGTGAAATTGCAAAGTAGGCATACTGATCCAGTTTTTCTGCAGTGTACTTTATGTCCCTAGGGCTTTGCTTTTATTTTATGTGATTTCCTTGGGAATTAAATTGAGCCAAAATTACTGGTGATAGGGTTCATGTTGGCACACACTTTGGAAAAAGGGCTCTGTCTAATTAGTCTTCATTTTTATTTGGTGAATTTTAGAAGTATACCTATTCATTTTTAGCTAGCTCCCTAGTCTGGCTGATTTGAGGGATTTTATTGGAGTACTTACTGAAGTGATAAAATCATATAAAATTTACAGTGGATCAATTATGTGGGATAGCGTTTACAGGAAGTTTTCCATGATTTTATGTGCATCCAATCATCTTTAGAAATTCCTTAGACTGTACAAATGCATGTGTCAAAGAAAAGGACACTGGCTGAAATTTGTTGGAATATTCAATGGGTCCAAACTAATGAATTAAATTCTGGAAAAAAACATGTTAATTCATGATAAATAAACTAGTATTTGAATAAATTATTTCCCATATACACTTCTGGTCAATTTGATGCACATTTTGGTAATGTTTGGTTTTTTTGCCGATTAGGGTTTAATTAAAGCAACTTTAATTTACATGAAGTGACAAAAGCAAAAACTAAATTGTGCACTCTAATGACATTTGGGCATACACCAATTACCTGAGATTAAATCTAGGGCTGTGACAACTTGACACCGTCGACTCCGGTGGTTGAATCCATCAGGCTTGTCAAAGATGATCTCGCCGATGCCCCTACTTGACGCGTCAACTGTCGATATTTTGTATCAGCAATAATAATATGGGGCTACTCGTGAGACCTAAACTTGATGAATTGCAAAGGAACACGAAACAATTTATCCTGGTTCAGGCCCTCGATGTGAGATAATACCCAACTTCTAGTTGTGGTGTATTGCCTTTGAGGTTTCTCTAGTGAAATTCTGTTCTGCCCTCACGAGGCTCCCTGTCTCCCCTTATATACCGAGGAGGCAAGTGATGTGGCTGTGTGTCCGATCTTTCGATAGGTTCGATTTGGTGACGTGAAGATGTTCACGTTTTGAGGCTTCCGATCAGCGATCGTCACCTCGCAACCGCTACACCCGCGTGTCTTGTCGTTATCGGTCACGCTCTCACGCAGTCAACCTAACCATGAAGGTTTTGCTCCTGCAAACAATCGAAGAAATTTGCAAGAACAAGGAAGAACACAATCTGAATTGCAGATGAATGTTTAGCACACGAAGTTGGGGTTCTACAAACTGATCTAGACGGCGAAACTGCAATGGCAGAATAATCTTAGCAAAACCCACCTCTAAACGATGACGGCTACTAAACATATATGAGTTGGGACGTCCTAGGGTTAACCCTAGAGTGCACACCCCTTGGACTTAGCCCACGACACAATTATAAGGCACAAGGCCCAAAACAGACTTAGACTAGAAGAGGTACATGTCTTGTTTCAATGATTCTAGACAGCTCAGGAGGAATTTTGATGTGGGACCAAAACCATCTGAAATTAGACTCCATAAGCTTTCCAACAAGTACTCATGGGCCCCGAAAGTCCTTCTGGATCAGTGGCTAGGTCCGTTTGAAGTTGATGCTATCAGGAGGCCCAAATCCGAATCCAAAACGTGCAGAACTTCGTCTTTTGCCTCCTATGGACCAAAAGTGACATAGTGATGTAGGAGTAGACTTGGGTAAGGTCCTGGTTTGGTCCCCAATCAACTTCTTTGATCATCCATGCGTTCCTTGTGCTCGGTCTCTTTCCCTTCACCCAAGCAAGTATCTCTGCAAAGGACAATACACAAAACTCATGGTGTAGTAACAGTTGTTCAAATATATAACACGTAAATCTTACATAGAAAGCATGCACCTTTGGTTGATGAATACATATGGTAGCTATGGTCATATCCGAGCTAGTGATGTCTTCATCAGCAAGGCTACAGGGTAGGAATCTCAGTCGGACTCTGAGCAAGGGATTTCCTTCTAGAGATACAACGTACCCAACTAGGACTATATTCTTTCCTAATCGTACAAGGTAATATGTGCCGAGTCCTATGGAGGCCATGGGCCCCGGTACCTCATGACAAGCATATGGGCCACTCGGACAGAGGATGGGCCTAGCCTTGTAATTAGAGATATGATAGAGCTCGGCAGATTTAGCCTTGTACGATAAGGAATATACAATCCTAGTCCGGCAAGTTATATCTCTAAGAGGAGATCCCTTGGCCGTGGTCCGGCTGGGACTCCTACATTGTACCCCTGTCCCCCAGTATATAAGAGGAGGCAGGACGCCCCCTTAGTGCAGAAGACAAAGATACAGAGATTCATTAGAATCATATATCCTCAAAGGAATACACCACAACTGGACGTAGGATATTACCTCACATCGAGGGCTTGAACCAATATAAACTCCTTGTGTTCCTTTGCAGTCCATCGAGTTTCGGTCCGACGAGTAGCCGTATATATTTATGACCGGTGTAAAACATCGACAGTTGGCGTGCTAGGTAGGGACTTCGCTGAGATCAATCTCAACAAGCTCGATGGATTCAACAACCGGAGTTGACGGCACCGGCTTCTCCCCCGGAGACACGATCACGTTCGGAAGCCTCGACTTCGTCACCGACAAGTGCGGCAAACTCACCCTGGCCGACTCGGACTGGATCCAATCTGCCAGGGAATCAACCAACTCCGCGCCAGTCAGCCCACATGATGCTGCAGTGACCATCATCGACTTGCTGTGGCAATCTTCCACTTGCTCGGGTCTCGGGACAACTCTCCCCTTCTGTGTTTGACTTAGACTCGGCCTCGAGCCGGCCAGGATCGGGCTAGGAAGGGGGGAGATCGTCAATCTCCCGTGCAGACTTGGCAACGCCGTGGACATCTACAATCTATATCTGACGTGGCAAACCCGATCCCCTACGGTTCAATTCGAATGCGGCCCAGAGCCGCCCAAGATTGGATCTAGGGAGGTCAGTGTCGTGATCACACTGATCAATTACTTAGATTCCGACTCTAAGTCAGATAGCAGTCTGAACAGCAGTTCGGATAGCAGTTTGGCAAGCCTTTTCCTGCCCCACGAAGTCTTCATGGCATCCAAGGGTGACACTCCCTCTCAAGAGGCGCAACGACTACACAAGCAGCAAGATGAGGAGGCCCACCGATTGCGACAACAACAACAGGAGGCCAAACGCGACGCCCACAACAACAAGCTACGCAGGGCTGGGCGAACCGCCCAGCAACAGATCCTCCAGACACGAGTCGGTGACCATAATGTCTTCGTCACGCCGCAGTAGAACGTCGTAGCTGCTGTAACTCTGCTGGACACACTCCAGTTTGGACCTGATCATCCGACCACCCCGACGATAGCAAGGATAAAAGCCATGATCACTGCTGCTGCATGCTAGCAGCGCCAACAGTCGGGCGATACCCTCATACCGACTAGCCGATTAGCTTCCCCAACGGTAGCCTCATCCCCCTCAATGCGACGCCGAGCGGCCAGCTCCAGTCAGTTGTACACAGAGTCACGTCAGACGTCACTCGGCAACCCCAACAACAAACAGCGGTGTCAAAGCGACCGTCAGGACAACCTGGATCTCTGAGGCCGACTACGGCATGATCTTCAGCAGGAAATCAATGCTCGGTGCCACGAACGAGAGGAAGACGAGCAACGCCGACTAGAAGAAGAGAACGAGCACTTCGGCCTCCACCACGAGCGGTTTCGCCGCCGTAGTCCCAGTCAGAGTTCTCATGAAGATGAAGGAGTACCGGCCTTCACCTATGAGTTGCAACAAGTCGACTGGCCCTCAGGCTTCAAGCTGACTGGAATTGAAAAATACGACGGGAAGACCGACCCCGAGTCCTGGCTCACGGTCTACACTCTAGCGATCCGAGCAGTTGGAGGTAATCACAAGGCCATGTGTCGGCGAAATGGGACAGGGGGTCCCACATGCCCTGGGGACGCGTGGGTCATCGGCCACGTCAGTTCCCCGGGGGGTCATCTCTCCATCGGCCCCGGGCTCGTCCCCGGGGCGTCATCGCCATCGGCCCCGGGCTCGTCCCCGGGACGCCGTAGCCATCGGCCCCGGCTGTCCCCAGGGCGCTGTCTCCAGCGGCCCCGGGCTCGTCCCCGGGGCGCCTTCTCCAGCGGCTTCGCTCCCGGGCCCGGGCACCGATACCCCGGTCCCGGGTGCCGATCCCCCGGTCCCGATGCGATGCCCGGGGCCCGAGGCCGACCGACTCGACCTCAGGTGCCGATCGCCACGGCTCCAGGGGCCGATCCACCCGAAGAACTCGACTGACCAGCTCCCCAACTACCTACATTAATGATGAGGCGACAGGGCCTGTCATCCCTGTCGCCTGCCTTGCCACGTGTGGACGTCCCAGGACGGCCCCCCGTGAACACCCGACAATACCGTCAGAGCCTTTTGACTAAGAGACCTCGGTTCTCTGCCCTACGCAGCGAGGGCGACGTCCTCTGTCACATCTCTGTGTTCCAGCCGCCCGCAGCCGAGCGGCAAGACGACCAGACGCTCCGTCACATCCTGTCACATCCTCACGTCCCGAAAACTAGGCCGCCCGCAGCCGACCTACCCCGGCGTGGGCATAGCAGTCGGCAGCAGGCGGAGACGTGCGACAAGACAGTGTTCTCTCTCTCTCTCTACAGGTACCCCGGCATTGTGGACTCCCCTAGTTCTATAAAGGAGGATCCAAGCCACCTGGAGAAAGGAACCCCGAGAGGACGGAACTTCTTCTAATCTCTGCTCTATGCTCCTGAGCTCACTCTCTAGCGACTGCCCTTCTTCTCCGGCTCCGGCCGCGAGCTAGGATTCACCCTGTAACCTCCATTCCAGATACATTCATCTCCACATAGTATACACACAGGAGTAGGGTATTACGCTTCCGAGTGGCCCGAACCTGTATAAATCCTCGTGTCTCCCTTGTTCGCGCTGTTCATCGTCTTCCCCGCGCGATCTCCACGGTTCGGACGGTCCGGACCTGGTTCGGACGGTCCAGACCCTTCTGCCTTCATTCTCTGCTTCACCACGGTTCGGACGGTCCGGACCCGGTTCGGACGGTCCGAACCCCGCAGTTTCTTCTACGTCTCCTTCGCGTATCTTTCTTCTGCACCCTGACGCCGGCTTCGCCTGAGAACTACTCCCCTGGCCGAATAAAAAAGGGGCTCTCTGATTCCGCCGTCGAGGTTTCATCCTCCGACAGCTGGCGCGCCAGGTAGGGGGAGTTTCCTTTTCAGGTGGTACGCTGGCAACACCGACGCACTCCATGGCAGGAGGCCATCGTCCGCGGGACTTCAACGAGGGGCTCGGCGGCTTCACCCCACCGGATGGCGCTAGCTCAGCAATGAGCCCGCCATGCTCCCCGTCTCCCTGGGGGCGCGCGGCGCGAGCCCGGTGGCCTAGACCCCCGGCCGACAATGGCCATGGCGACCTCCGCGACCGGCTGGACCGGACGCGAGTTCAGGAGGACGCCCGGGTCACGATTGACGCAGGCGAGCGGCGCGCGAACGCTGCCGCAAGTCCTGGGGCCCCCGACAGGGGCCCTGGAGAGGACGGCAAGCTTTCACGTTCCGCACTACGGCGGAACAGAAGGAAGCGCCAGAAGGCCAAGGCGGCAGCCGAGAGCTACGCCTTGGTGGCTACGGGCAGCCCCCGAGCTATGAGGCCTGCAAGGCGATAGTCGCAGCAAGCGGCAAAAAGCCGCACGCGCGCCGCCACCGCCGGCAACAGCCCAGAAGTGGTGCCCTCTGCACCAGACGGACTGGCACGACATCACGGAGTGCCGCACCGTCCAGCGCTCACCCGAGCGTGCCGAGCCGGCCATAGTTCGGGGGTGGTGCGCCTACCACGACACGGACCGGCACGACATCACGGAGTGCCCGCGCCGTCCAGGGCATGGCGATCGTGTCAAGCCGCCACGCCCGAGGTGGTGCGCCTTCCACGACACGGACCGACACGACATCACGGAGTGCCGCGCCGTCCAGAGCTTCGCCGAGCGTCTCGAGCCGGCCTTAGCCCGGAAGTGGTGCACCGTCCATGAGACGGACATGCACGATCTCTCCAAATGCCGCGCCGTCCAAAAGCTAGCCGAGCGCGTCAAGAAGTCCCGGCAGGAGCAGTAGCGGGCCCGAGCTCGCTCCCTCTCAAGGGACCTGAGCCCGTGCGGTTGGAGCCCCTCGCTCCCGGGCTCATAAATAGCCCCGGTCGGAGCCTAGTTCCCGGGCGTGCGTATCTGGCCCGGTCGGAGCGTGGCCCCGGGTGCGTAAATAGCCCCGTCGGAGCCCCTGGCTCCCGGGCGCATATCTGGCCCCGGTCGGAGCCCTTGGCTCCCGGGCGTGCCTATCTTGCCCCGGTCGAGCGTGGCTCCCGGTGCGTACATAGCCCCGGTCGGGAGCCCTTGGCTCCTGGGTGCGTATCTACTCCCGGTCAGAGCCCTTGGCTCCCGGGTGCATAACTCCTCCTGGTCAAAGCCCTTGGCTCCCGGGTGCGTATCTCGCCCCGGTCGGAGCTTGGCTCCCGGGGGCGTACCTAGCCCCGGTCGGAGCCCTTGGCTCCTGGGTGCGTATCTGGCCCCGGTCGGAGCTTGGCTCCCAGGCGCGCGTATTAAGCCCTAGTCGGAGCTTGGCTTCCGGGCGTGCGTATCTAGCCCCGGTCGGAGCGTGGCTCCCGAGGGCGTACATAGCCCTTGGCTCCCGGGTGCGTATCTACTCCCGGTCAGAGCCCTTGGCTCCCGAGCGCAAATCTGGCCCCGGTCGGAGCCCCTGGCTCCCGGGCGCCTATCTTCCCCCGGTCGGAGTGTTAACGCCAAAATTTGGTAAGGCCCTGTGTCAGAGTCGGTCAAAGGGGAAATTGCAGTCAACCGACGGGAATTGGTCCAGAAGAAACCGACTCTGGAAAGGAGCCGTGAAGACCGCTGTTTGGCAATTATCTACTGTACCTATTAATTAGGAAAGTGTTTATCTTTAGGAAACCTGACCTCGTGTCCAGTCAGGTCTTGTTAGTATTTTCTATTGTAATTAGGAGATCAGTGACCGTGTCCTAAAGGACTCATGTAACTCGGGGTATATACGTACGCCCGGCACATTGTAAATCATCACAACGATCAATACAAATTCGGCGCATCGCCACCCCTTCGATCGGGATCCTGCTTCTCGAGCCGGGCTGCATCGGTTAGTCCGAACTCCTGCGAGAGGGTAAGTCTCGTCACCCCGGCTACCTATCGGCTAGGACTTTCTCGGTTAGGTCGATATTCTGGTCGTTTATGGTAGTCGGCTTACCACGATATATTTACTTTATCTATGGCTGCATCAGTTTCAGTTTGACCTCATAGATTGATTAGGTATATCTCATCACACGTGCATAATCATATATCGGCTTACGGGAGCGATTTATCATCAGTTCGTGCTGCATCGGTTGGGTCCGACCTACTGAACTGCTAGTGATAAGTCGATCCTGCCTAGGCCGCATGCGTGTGTGCAGGTGTTTTATCGGAGTGGCATAGCCGTAAGTTATTTTTCATCACGGGTCGCATCATATATACGCCTATTGAGCATCGTTATCATTTTTGGTTTTGTGCTGCAACGTTGGTCCGATATACTAGACCAACGATAATAGCTTACTCTTGATGACCGATGGTGTTGTGCGGTGGTGTTATCGAAGTGCTTAGCCGATAAGTTATCTGTTAAAGCGACTACATTTATTCATTGCTCTATTCTATACTCGCTCTGCTCAGTAGTCAGCTAGCTTATCAATATATTTATCATTTATGATTGCATACTTTATTATATATTCTTGCCTGTATTATTGTTACAATCGGTTAAGGACTAGCCGATGGGTTTATTCTGCCGATCCAAGTACAAGTACAAGCAGGTTCCCGGGCACGACCCCAGGTGAGGCCCGGGCACGAGCTTGGGTAAGACTAGTGTATGGGCCCGGACAGCGGATGAAGATCCAGGAGCCGATATAAGCAAGGCCCGGGCACAGGCATATCTTCATGGCAACACCAGTAACACTAAACCATGATTGGCTAGGATTTATTTGATTTATTTATGCATTATACTTGCTTATTTTACCAAGTTTATAGCCGGTTTTTGAGTATCCCTTCGATAATCGGCTAGCACGATATTTGTTTATTATTATGATATTGCTCTTGCCGTCATCGGCCTTAAGCCGATGTATAAGTGCTACAGTGCGCATCGGCCATCGGCGGATAAAACGAGTCTAGATCGGCTTCCAGCCGATTGGCTCATTGATCTAACATTTCCCTCCTTGTCAATTACAGGTCAAATTGACTGGCACGCCTACGAACCTCAACATTTTAGGACCTGCACTGGAGTAAAGCAAATCTCCCAGGCCTTCGCGTGTCGACCCGACGCCAAACCAGATCCCGGCGATTTTTGGCGTCAACACGCTTTTGGCACGCCTGATGGGACTTCGAAGTTTCAACAAACACAGTTTCAATCAAGGTTTCAACATGGCCGGAAAAGAAGTCAAGACGGACAACGTAATTCCGTCACCATGGAAGATCAACTGAAGAACAAAAAAGCAAGTTGAACAGACCATGACAAATTTCAGAAGCTGTGCTAGAATCCTTTAGTATGACAATGGCAAGGCCGATTAGAAGTCTCAGTTTCCAAAACCAGTACTGGTAGGAGAATCAAGCCGCACACAACCCGAGAGTCCACCAATCAAGCCTTTACAGGAGATGGTCAATGAGTGTACACCACGCGCTCATCAATCAGTTGGGGATCTTAGTAAATACATTGCATAAACCTTATCAAGAAGACTGTGATGGATCGATTGCCAAGAACCAACTCGGGGTCCTGTTTTCTCCCGCCGAAGATAGAGCCAGCCCAAGTTAATTACAACATCAGCAGGGATATACCAGAACACTTGTTCGCGCAGAACCAGCTGGGGGCAACAGGATATCCCTCCTGGATATCACCGATCTATTTATTATGGGGGATATCAGCAGAACTATCCAGGAGGAGAGCCGATCCAGTACCTACCAGAGGGAGTATCACAGACAGAATCGCAACCAACCCCGCCGATACAGTATCAGCAGTATCAACAGAGAATGCAAGAGAAGAAGACTTATCGCACGGGTTGAGGAGATAGTAAGGGAGCAGTTCGGGATCAAGCCCAAGGAACAAGCGTTCATGTATCGCACCCATATCCTGAGTGGTTTGATAGGGTTCCGTTACCATACCGATACAGGATCCGGATTTTTCTAAGTTTCAGGGCAGGACAACACGTCTACAGTAGAACATGTCAGCCCGATTACCTGGCACAGTGCGGGGAGGCATTGGCTGAAGAGGCCCTGAGGTTAGGTTTTTCCCCTATCACTATCTGGATCGGCTTTTACATGGTTCTCCTCATTACCGCCGAATTCCGTTCGGGGTGGCTGATCTAGAGAAACAGTTTCACAAATATTTCTTCGCGGAATTCATGAATGTTGAGACTATCAGATTTTTTGACATCGGTTAAGCAACGACCAGATGAAACAGTACCGGAATACATTCAGCGATTTCGGATATCAGAAACCGGTGTTATAGTTTAAACCTGAGCGATGGGCATCTGGCCGATTTGGCTTTTCAGACTCTTGGCGCCAATCAAAGAGAGTTTTCATCTCAAGAGTTCGAGTCTTGTCGCACCTGTACAGAAGGTATCGGCTCATGAAAGCCGATTTCAAGAGGCGAAAAAGGACAATACCAGGAGGAGGGTTGCTCAGGTTCAGGTCTATTCATCAGGCTCAGATGATGAGGAATCCGATGCTGAAGTTGGATTGGCGGAGTGGGCCAGAAAAAAGAAAGTCAGATCATGCCCTGGGTCAAAGATATCGGCAAAGAGGAACGTATGATTCGATGTTAGTAAAGCCGATAAATCTTTGACTGTTATTACAGGAAAAGCAAATACAATTGCCGCCAAACCACGTGATTCCATCAGCCGAAGAACTAAAGAAGAAGAAATATTGCAAGTGGCACAATCGATATCGCCACCATACTAAGAGTGCAAGGTTTTCGGCAACAAGTTCAGTTTGGCTGTTGAGCAAGACGAATCAAGTTTTGAAGACAAAAAGCAATGAAGATAGATGGCACCCTTCCCCGTAAACATGTCTTGCCGGGTCAATATTAAGGGATCAGGCCGATGAGAGCAAGACATCAAGGTACAAGTCAAGATTACTTCATCGGGACATGATAGAAACAATACTCAAATATGAAGAACAGAAGGGTAACCAGAACGATAAATCCGCATTGGGACTGCCCGTTTTTTCGTTTCTGCTGGGGATCAAGGAATGAGGCTGCCATTGGCTGAAAATTGCCCCGAGTGTAGCCGTGCAATGGATCGCCAGATCGAGCAGCAGAGGTCTCACAAGACTCGGCCGTTTGGAAAAGAGCATCAGTCATAGCGACTAGGCCGATCCGTGAAGGGTATTTGAAGAGGATGAAGGAGAAGCGCATGAGAAACAGGTCCAGAATCCTCAGTGGTGTCCTAGCGGCATATTCAAAGAATCAGAAGAGAAGGCACAACGGTTATGACACCGAGAGCGAAAGGAAAAGAGCACACGACAGATCAGGAGGAAGCTGATCATCGTCCCAAGAGGGACTAAACAAGTTTGGCGAGTAAGCGAGGAAGGACGATGAAGATGATCAGCTCCGGTGGACATGTTTTCTTTTCTGCTAGGAGTTATAAAGCGCTTTCATCAGATGAAGAGGCGATGAGGAGGTTTTCGCTCAATTGACATTACAATCTGATCAAGCCATATTTGATAAACCTGGGAGTCAGAGCATCGGCACCTGAAAGCCGTTATATACATCAAGGGTTACGTAAATGGGAAGCCTGATGACAAAGATGTTGGTTGATGAGGGGCAGCGGTAATCTCAGAGCCTCATGCCACATTCCGGAAGTTGGGAAGAACTGTCGAAGATCTCGATTAAGACAAAATATGGTGCTAAAAGATTTCGGAGGAAATTCATCAGAAGCAAAAGCGTATTAAACTGGAGTAACAGTGGAGATAAGACGTTACCTACCACGTTTTTCGTCATTGACGGAAAGCATCATATAGTTTACTCTTGGCAGGACTGGATTCACGCGAACTGTTCGATGCCCTCGACAATGCATCAATGTTGAAGACAATGGCAGGACGACAAGTCGAGATAGTTCTAGCAGATCGAGTCGACCAACATCGCA